>VWPU01001068.1:18008-460154 GCA_013398955.1 Callaeas wilsoni | reverse complement strand
GTGTTTGTCACCTCGCACCCCCTGTTGGACACTGCATTTGTTGTTCCCTGGTCAGGGACCGTGTTTGTCACCTCTCACCCTGTTGGACACCCTGCGTTTGTTGTTCCCTGGTCAGGGACCGTGTTTGTCACCTCTCACTCTGTTGGACACCCTGAGTTTGTTGTTCCCTGGTCAGGGACTGTGTTTGTCACCTCGCACCCTCGCACTGTTGGACACCCTGTGTTTGTTGTTCACTGTGCAAAGCCACGGTGCGGCTGAAGAACACCACACATTAAATTCACACGACTGAACAATGGGTGCATCCCACAACGCTGCTGAGGAAGCTACAAGAAGCATTCTCTAAACTGACAGATGCACAGCTGAAAGGGTTCATGGAACCTTTTTCTAGGTGGAATGTAATAGAAGTATGCAGTGAACAACCACAGACACAGACAGCTGAGTCAAGTAACTCCTTCATACCCACACTGACACTTAGCCACAGTGCTAATTAAAACCTAGAGAAAATAGAGTTAAAACAGCTCTCTGTATCCTAGAAAGCAAACAGCCTGCAGCTGGTTCATTGTCCTTTTTTTTTTTTAACAGCTAATTCCCAGAGACTTCTTACAGATCGCTTATGTAATTGAGCTCAAAATACCTATTTCCAAGCATATATATAATAAAGCACTTTTTGGGCAAAGGAGGTCTTTGCAAAGAGGAATTATCAGAGTACAACAATTGACAGAAGCCAGTAGTTTGTCCCTGAAGGAGAAGAAATTCAAGGCTCTTATACTTTAAGGCAATGATATTCAGTTGTAGTTTAGGATAAACAGAGACAAAAAAAGTTGGTTATTCATACTAGGAAGTCAAATCACAGAAGATTAAGGTAATTGGTTACCCCTGATAAATGACGTAGTCCAGAACACTTCAGATTTGCAGGCATGATGCCAGATAGTATTTATTTGTGTGAGGTTTTGAGAAACAGGATTTTTGGTGGATATAATAGAGTCTCATGCTTTGTCCTGTTTATCTGGTTGAATTTAATTAATTAGGCTTGCACATCAATGATATGCTCTGGATTTATTCCCCTTGCAAATGTAACTCACTTGCATGCAGACAATGTAAAATATGCAGGGCTCAACAACTTGGCTTATTCTTTATCTTTTGGCTTTAATAGTCTACTATTGCTCTTTTCCAGACAAGATTGCCCTGCAATGTATTTATTTAGAAACTAAGTGGCATAAAAGGAGTCATAAAATTGCCTTCGTGTGGTCAACATGTATTCTCCTTAGCCCAGGAAATTCCCTCAGCAAACACTTCTAATACGGAGCTATGCCCTTATTTCTGCTCTGCTCTCCTCTCAGATGCGGATGGTACCTGTATGAGAGGCACACCCGGCTGGGGAGGCAGCAGAGCTCTTCCTAGAGCCATCTCCTCGTGACAGAAAGCCAAGTGATAATACTAAGCCAGGGTTAAACATAAAACCAGCTGGGACTTCAGCCTTTAGGCTCCTTTCACTGGTTAAATAGAGACATTATTTTTTTGGTCCCGGATGCATCATAACTTGTTCAGATCATCCAGTGTCTTCAGAATGCTGAAGGAACACAGGCACATTACATGCCTGTAGTAAATTAAATATCCAGTCAAGGGTTGAGAACAGTGTGAAAAATAGTGAAACCTGATGTTGTGGTTTAAGCCCAGCCAGCAACTCAGCTGCAGGCAATCACTTGCTCGCTCCCTCACCAGTGGGATAAGGGAGAGAATCAGGAACGTAGAAGCCAGAAAACTCATGGGCTGAGATAAGGACAGTTTAATAGGGAAAGCAAAAGCTGCACACACAAGCAAAGCAAAATGAGGAATTCATTCACTACTTCCCATGGGTAGGCAAGTGTTCAGCCATCTCCAGGAAAGCCAGGTTTCATCACGCTTAAATGGTGACTTGGGAAGACAAACACTATCACTCCCGATATGCCCCCCCCTTCCTCCTTTTCTTCCCCCTGCTTTATACACTGATCATGAGGACAGATGGTCTGGAACCCCCCTTTGGTCAGCTGGGGTCAGCTGTCCCTGCTGTGTCTCCTCCCAGCTTCCCATGCATCCCCAGTCTGCTCGCCAGCATGGTGATATGAACAGAAAAGGCCTTGGCTCCATGTAAGCCCTACTCAGCAATAACAAAAATATCTCTTTGCTACAACCCTGTGTTCAGCACAAATCCAAAACACAGCTCCATACCAGCCACCACAAGAAAATCGACTCTATCCCAGCCAAATCCAGCATACCTGAATACATACACATAGTTATTTCAAACAAACGTTCAAAGATAGTTATGTGAAAAAGTAAGCAAGAAAATGGGATCATTAAGGACCAAATAGATAAATGCCATTATTCAAAGCAGATTAACTGATGTGAAGTAATTTTGACCACCCAGTGGATACTGCCTACTTTACCATTCACATTCTGAAAATATCAGGTGCATAGCTGCTGTTTGGGTGGACAGATATTTGTACCTTACTTCAGGACAAATCTTAGTGTCCACAATCTACATTGGCTACACTACTCTTCCTGTAAGAAACCCTGCCCTTTGCAGTAGGGGCTATTTGTTTTCTTGATATTTAAACATCACTTGATTCTATCATGTGGTCGTGTGGTATTACACAAGGGACTGCATTAGGCCAGCATGCTTTATCTCAAATAATTTCATGCTAAGCTGCCATACTTCTGGTTGAAGGTGTTAGATATCAGTTTATTAAATATTTTGGGAACACAGGAAGTTTACTGCTGTTGTTTCCTAGTCTGATACTTTTCTTTCTTAATACAGTTAGGAAACCATAAGTTATTCCTTTCAGTTGCTCTTCTCCAGGCATAGAACAACTCCAATGGCACTGAATTTCAGTTTCGTCAGAGATGGAAATGTACTTCAGAGACTAAAAAGTGCTGAGGTTAGCAGAGCAAATTTATCATGAAAAGCACTTTCACCATGTGATGCCAGGCAAACTTTGAGTTAGCCACATGGCTGCTGGAGCAATGCAGCTGGCTTTATTAACAGCAAGCATTCAAAAATCAACATGTCAGCACTCTTCTTCCTTTCCAGCTCCCCAGCCTTCAGGGGAGCCTTTACATCACTCCGAAAAGTGGGATTTTCTCAGTGATGAAATTCTAGCAGTAAGTCATATCAATTTTGCAGTAGTACAGTAGATCTGGAGCAAAGCTACAGAAGACCCTTCCATTCTGACTTAAAACCACAGGATGCCATGTTAGTCAAAAATACCACGTGGATACCACGCAATAGAGGGATATTGGGGAGCACTACAGAAGTGACAGGAGCAGATGTGCATGAATCCCTCAAGCAACATCTACATCCCAAGCCTGCTCCTTCACAGACCACAGCAGAAAGTGTGGTAGTAGTCCCTGAACACATTATTCACCGAGCTGAGTTTGCCCTGCTCATTGGTAGTGGTGTCTGTTGCAGATTACTTGTCAGGGTCTCTCAATGGTGTCACTGTCATAGTGATGAGATATTGTGAAGCTTATCATCAACTCCAGTTATACACTAGAACTACCCTTGCATATAGTTTGCTTTTTGTCCTTTGTGTTTGAGAAATGTTTGCTGACCTTAATCTGTTGCATATGGTTCAGCAAAACAAGCTTAATACATCAATTAGTCCTGTGAAAACTACCACTGTTTATATTAAGATTGGCTGTTTACAGAAATTACTGATTTCCCTCTCTGAAAACCAGTACCAGCCTCTAGAGGAAGTACTTTTACTACAGCTGAACATGTTCCTGAACATAAAAACATGACTTTATTTCTTTAGCATAAAGCAGAAACGTCTCATGCCCTGCACAGCTGCCTCTCAGCAGCTCATGATCTGTGACCCTGCAGCTGCCCCAAAGTTCTACATAATTTTCCCTACAAAAGATAATAAAATTTTTTCTTCCAAAAAGTCCTACTCATTACACAGGCAAAATAACTCATCCTGTGTGTCAAGAGACAATCTTCTCTGAGATTAAATGTATAAACAACTGAAATTCTCTTCAAAGACACCTATTTTGGCCAGAAGCTTAATGATTAACCTCAGTCCATACGTTGTCCTGCTGATCACTGTATGGAGCTGGATGCACTTACTCAAGCCACTCAGCAATTTGACAAGGCCATAAGGAAATACTTGCAAAGATGGCAAAATGTGAACATACAATATGTTGGGGCTATGGAACCCATAAAGATACAAATACGGTGTGTCTGTAAATTTTGGCAAGCCTAGAATTTTCCTGGATCATGGCTGCTTTTATCCTAGAGAAAAAAAGGTCAACATTGAAGATGAGGCCCTGACAAACATGAGTCCAAAATATCTCAGATTTTAAACGGCAACTTCTGATTATGGAAAATTAAAAGGTCTGCTTTTAATCTGAATGATGTAATTATATCTGAATGATGTAATTACATCTGAATTAAGCATCTTTGTATTTAGACTGAGGGCCACCACCCATGTATATGGATTTTAACTGTCCTTTTTGCTTCATCAGTATGTTTAAAAAGGCAGGATTTTCCATTGAGATCCTTTGTAGATAACTCATTGTCCTCCTTCCACTCAAAAAGATTTTTTTCCTTTTTTTTTTGTTTTTTAATGTTTTTTTCCTTCTAACCACCAATGAATCAGAAATCTGACCTCCTCCTCTACCACAAACAACTGACTTCACATTAATCTTCCTGAAACTGGCAAGTCTTTCATTCAAGCAAATAACTCCCCAAGGAAGAACTTCTTTGACTCCAGGCAATAATGGTGGCACGTAAGTTCAAAACTTGTATGATTTTGGAAGTTCTGCTTCATGTTTTGACTGTCTAAAAGAAGCAATAAGCAAATACCAGTAATTTACCTACATAACATTCTTTTTCACCATTTCTCTACATATACTGGGTTTATAACCAAGCAGTCGTAGCTGCAGGAGCAAGAGACTTTCCGCCATCTCTGTGTACAAAAAAGTCAGATTACTCCTGCGCTGAGCCAGTTCTGTAGCAAAACACGTTTGTGTGAACAAAATACGTGCATTTATTAGTGATTGTGCATTAAACAGACTTTCATCTGTCTTAGGTACAATCTACATTTTTACAAACTCTCTCTTGGCAGATCTCAGCAGACCTTAGGGTCTACCAAATGCCTAGATCACAAAAAAAACCAAAAAAACCCCCAGGGACTTTTGTCCCAGATTTGTTTCCTGGCTTTCAATTTCTTTGTTCTGGTTTCAGACACGTTATGCTCTTTGAATTGCTACTAGCATTATGGCTGTAGTTAGAAATGTCCACAGCTCTATAATCTCATTACACAGCTAACTTCATGGGGCTAAAATGCAGGTTCAGCCAGTACCTCATCTGTCTTCCACTTGAGGAACTTCTATAAGCACAATTAAGAAAATGAGAGTCCCAAAATATCATGAGACTGATCCACTGCGATGTTAAACTCACGCAAATAACTTTGTATTCTGAATACATACTGAATACGTACTTTATTTCAGAAGGACATCACATTGCCATGGGCTAGTTTTAATTTCTGGTTTATCTTTCAGAATAATTAGCTGTGCAAACAAATAGTACAGAAAAGAGTCCTTTGCCTCAGAGGTTTCACCAGTCTGGAAAAAGCCATTGCAAAGTGGGACTTCCATTACAAAATACATTAGGAACTGCTGTTTCCTTAGGGACGTGCAAACAGAAACCTCAGCTGCTGTTAACAGTGCCACACCACCAGGTAAGCAGGTGCTTAGCGAGCTGCACTATCCCTCTTTGGCAACCATGGACCATATTCACACAAAACCAATGCAGAATGCAAATGTCCTCATCCTACAGAGCACTCAAATGTTCTCCTTCCCCCAAACAATGTGAGGACATTAAAAAGTAAAGATTTCAAAGAAAATTTATTTTGTCAATAAAATGTAGAAGCTAATCACAGAAACTACTAAAAGCAGCAAAGAAGCATGGCTGCTGCATGTGGTGGGAAGCCTTTTCTACTTTGATGAATGTGCCTCCCATTGGAACAAGGCTGCAACCCTGACTGCTAAAGCAGTTGAGCAAAATGACATTGCTGTTTTCTGTACATTCCGCAGGAGCGAAAATGAATCTAACTCACATCATGTCCTACTGTGGTCACGTACATGGCATTTGTAAGCCACACAAATCTCTTACAGGAGAGCTTACAGGTACATCAGGTTAAACTCTGGAAGCATTAGTTCAAATCCTAATTTTTACTAAATTCAAGTTCTCACTGGCATTTGCCATACGTAGTCCTATCCAGACTGGCACAACAATCTGCTATAATCTTAGTGTAAGAAGTGTAGGGATGCTACAGACCTGGAGAGATGTGTGTGCAAATTCTGTGGACTAAATTCAATACTAATTTATCACTTTGGACCTGTTACCACTAAGGTCATTTCTGCGTTAAAAAAGGCCACTGAGAAGTGGAGCGCAAGCACTGAAATGAAGGATTTTGTTTTGGTTTTGTACAGTACAGGATTAAACCATTCCCTCTTAGAGACTTCACCCACTTTAATCCTCCAGTTTACAAACATTCCACCAACTTTCAGGTTCACTCCACAATAAATGTTTGAAAATATATCCATAGAAATAAAAAAATAGAAAGCTGGAGTTACAAGCCTGCCTCTTCTCAGTGGTCCTTGCCCCGTGGAGAACCACATATTGTCAAAAAGATTCATTAGGTCATAATTATTTAGTGCCATTGACATACTCCCTACCTCCCCAATCCTAATGAGAACTAATAAAGTGAAATATTTGATGTTTACTTGAATGTTTATGGAAGCTGTTTGGTGTTTTCCCCTCCCTGTGAGATGCTGCCTCTTGTTTTGACAGTAATGACTGTAAATCTGCACGTCAGACCAACACAACAATCAGGTCTGTGTCTCTTACCTGAGGTTTCAGCAGCAGCACCTTGCCTTCTTCAACGCCTGAATTAGTGCCCCCTCCCCAGCACCTCAGCAAGCTGTACCTCACAGCCACCCTAGTCCAACCCGACAAAGAGCAAGGAATGCCGATTATAAAGGAATTGTTCCTTCTGGACAGGATGTCAGATTAGTTACCGATGTGAATTTACTTTTAAACGCAGTGACTTGTTACTCATTGATCAAAACCTAGATCCTTGATTTCAAAGGACAATTTGCTTAAGAACTGAGGACATAATATAAGCCCAAGTTTTTGTTAGCTCTGTCCTCTCAAATAAATCCTTTAAAACCAAAACTACCACTTTATCTCAGCTTTTCAATTATGCTTATTCACATCCTCTCTGGCTGAAGAGATTCTTAGTCTTACAATTTAAATTAATTTTTTTTTTAAAAAATTGTCGGTTTTATAAACATTCATTTACCTCCTATAATAAAAGCACACAAAAATTAGCATCAGACAGTGTTTTAAGTGTATACAACCACATTTTATATGGGCAGAGAGCAGAAGATCTTGTATCTGACTGTTTTGTGCGATGCAATTATGGACTGGACTGTGTTCACAGAGGCAGCATTGTTTTTGGAACTTCATCTGAACAGCAAGAGTCAGACACTCAGTGGTTTGACAACTCCTCCGTAAGAGCCATATGCCAGTTTCAGCCTGGTGGTGACAAAGACTCTGTTTGAGCCTTAGGCATCTATGAACACAAAGCAGATGTGTGTAGCTGCACCAGACACAGTGTCTGTCTGGAGAACAGCTTCCAAAAGGCAGCAGAGGCACTACCTAGCAGGGCAAATTTACTGTACAAATGAAAAGACAGGTCAAATAAGACAGCAAACAACCAGGAGAGCAAATCTGGTTATTTATGGAATTTGCAGTAAGGTGGAAAGCAATTTTTCTTCAGATCACCACTTTGATTCCAGTCCTTAAGAACACCCTGCGGGAAGATCGTGTGATGGCTCTATCCTCTCCTCTAACAGTGGTGACACTCCCAAACCTGGTTTGAAACAAGTCAGTGGGATAACACGACAAAGCAATCTCTGATTTTATGTCTCAAAGGCCAGCTCTTCCATACAAATGCCCTGCTTTCAAAGGTGTATCCTATCATGTATTTGGTGGGTGAGAGTGGTGAAATGGGGGGAAATTGTCACTGTTTCTTATAGATCGCACTACATTAAAAGCTTTCTGAGACAACTGAAAAGAGGCTGAATGCAGTCTGTAATTCTCAAGAGGAAGGTTAAAAACTGGAAGATTGTAGGTAGACTTTAGGAACTATGAGAGTAGAATGAAAGGAGCTCTTTGCTGCTGCCTGTGCTCAGAGAAAGATCAGCCCATCTCTCCTCTGTGGATGCAGACTCTAGCAATTCCATTTGGACACAATTCTGTGCCATGTGCTCTATGATGACCTTGCTTGAGCGGGGAGGTTGGACCTTATGACCCACCGTGGTCCCTTCCAACCTGACCCTTCTCTGATTCTGTAACACTAATCTGCAGTGGGACAAGTTCTGGGAGTGAAGCACTGTTCCTCATCAGCAGAACTGAACACGAAATTTCTGCATAATCATAAGCCTCCCTCTCTCTTTCACCATCATCCCTTACATATTCCTTAAGAATTTTGGTTTTAATAGCATGGCATGTCACTCAAATTGTACCAGTTATCTCAATTTTTATACATCCAGTATGAGTTCCCATAATGAAGACACTGCGAGAGACAAAACCTTCAAAAACCATGAGGGGATGTATGAGTGAGTACTGACTATATAACTAGTAAACTGTGTATTTCTGAACTAAAATTCCTCTGAACTCAAGTTTTGAGCCAATAAGCAGATGCTGTCAGTAGGGGTTCTTAGCAGTGATTACAGGAATTTAGTTCCTAACCAGAGAAGCCAGCACAGGATAGGACTTTTTGCCAAAGGACTGGTCTGAATACCTTTTTTGAATTCACCAGTAGCTGGTCACTGGGAGAGTAAATAAACCCAAACAACTGTTTGCTATTGCTTTTGATAGACACACAAGCACAAGATGTATTAGCCCTCACGCCAATTCCATCTGTGCTCTGCAGTTTGGCAAAGTCAACCAGTAATTTTTCATCCTTCCAAAAGAACATGGCAAAAATGATACAGTGATTCTTACCAAGTATGAGGTGTGCAAACATTATCAGCTAGCAATTTCAGTAAGAGCATTTTATGTAACCTACTATGCTGCTGGACAAAGGGGATGTCTTAGTTCCCATCTTCATTCTGTGAAGTTCAATAAATATTAAGACCAAATAGGGTTAAAAACCTGCCTGTACCTCAGACAATTATTCCATTAAAGACTGATATTTTCTTTAAATCGCTTCATCAATCTCAATTATCAGTTCTCAGAGCTGTTAACAAACCTCTGATTTAATAGTGGCGAATGACAGAACTAGTATGATACCATATTCTATGTTGTACTGAAAGTGGATGGAAAGTATATTTGAGGGAATTACATTTTACCTCTACAAACAAGCAATGAAAAAAGCCCATTGTACAGCAAAGCTTAAAAGCACTGAACCATTTTCTGATGGAATTCCTTTTCTAAGCTATGCATTGTCACGATCACAGAGTCTGCTCCAAATCACCTAGGGCTGAAGCAACTCTAATTTACATTTCCTTGTGAAAATAAAGAAATAAAGACTATCAGAACATACAGAATGACTTAAAAGCTGGCAATCAACCTACTTACTCCACTACTGTGTCTCCAACAAGCTGCTATCGGAACTGTCAGGTCTTGAAAATTTGAGGCAGGCAATCACAGATTAGGCAATTTCTTCCCTACATCTCATCTAAAGATTGTCCTGTTCCCTCAGGCATAAGAAAAATACATCTGCTTTTCAAATTTCCACAGCTTCATTAAGCAAACCCATTGGCTGAAGAAAGATGCAAAGGACATAACCTAGATCACGCTGTTAAATCCTGAAGTCTCTGGGGAAATCCACTGCAGTTCCTTTTGGATATCATTTTATGATGATATAATGAATGTACATGCAGGGATGAAGTACTTTGAAGAGCTCAGATAGAAACCTGACCCTATGGAAAAACAATTACCTGAATCATGGCCTAAATACTAACAGATACAAGAAGTTCAACACACCAATTTTTTCTCTTATTTATGCAATCAGGTAGAAAATTATCTTTCCTGAAACTGCAGAGTTTCCCCCCAGGTGCTCTTTTAGAATTTTTTTTATCCTTGAAAATGCTCATAGAAAAAGTCTAAAACAAGATTACCAAGATACTGATTATGAAAAGATGGTGTGTGGGAGCAAAGGCATGCTCTGTTTTTAAATAGAGCTCCATTTGCTTGTTTTGTGCCTAGAGGGGAATAAAAATGAAAGCTAGTAAACAAACAAAAGAGAACTTTCCCCCCCTATTATTTCCTTTTAGCCGAGCCGATGAGATGAGTCCAGCCACGCTCTGCTCATCTACCTTTTCTCGCCCATGTTTCTTGTGGGAATACTGATCAACCAGGAGAGCCTTTGAACTTATGCATGTAACTCTTTCATCTAAAGCTTCCACTGTGGATTTAAAGAATAAGAAACCACAGATATATTTAAAAGAAGGGGGAAAAAAAAGGCTATTGCAACAAATCTGCTTTTCTTTTACCCCCTTGTGGAAACAGAAACACAATCCTTTCACCATTTCAGTAAAAAACAATCTATACCTGATGGATTTCCTCACTGACTCTTGGGATGAAAGAATTTAAACTGATTTGAGAAACGACTAGGAGCATCAAGAAGAAAAGAAGTTGGAAACAACAGAAGACACAATGCTTTGTACTTCTCATTTCAGACATGCAAAAATATGCAAGAGAAAATCAAAAGGGGGCATCTAACAACATAAATGGGGAAATCCCCCAGAGGACTGCACTCTGCTTCCATGCTGAGGAAGCTCTTGTGCAGACAGGAGCAGCATTGTCCTGGGGGGCAATGTGTGCTCAGAACACCAGAGGTGACTGTCCTTGTATGATCTCAGCCATTTTGAGTGCTCTCTCTCTGGCAAAAACCCCTCAATGATGTAGGATGTTTTTCTGTCCTGCTGACAGACTATTCAGGTAATACTGAAGTTACTCCCAGCTTACCACAAGGGTATGATAACGAGAATGCAACCTCAAAACATATCGCTTGAAAATTAGTCTGACCCCTGCAGCTTACATGGGCCACCACAGAAACACGTAGAGCTTCACTCCTTGAGTTTACACACACAGATTGATGGCAGGGAACAGCACACTACTCTGCCTGGAGGACATGAAAGAGAAAAACACATATAAATACTCTGTATCTATCAGAAACCTGAGACAAATACAAATTTAATTGATAATATTGACACCTTGCTGAATTCTGAAGTCATGAACTAAGGGTCAGCATTAATAAATGCTCATATACATAAATAAAAAGGCAAATTTGCTATGAAGCATTTTGTATGCACTGGTGTTCTGGGAAAATAATCAAGAAGGAAAAAACATGAGGACGGCCTTGCCTTTTGTTAGCTAGGGGAACCTTACGCTTTTCAGTTGGATTTGGTCTGGTTTACAAAATATAAGAACATATCTAATGAAAACAAATTATGACAAAATTTTCTGATTTCCCAAGTATTGGTAAAAAAGCCTTGAACTTGGGTGTCTTCATTTTGGATGTCTTCATTTTCATTTATTCACTAAAAAATATTTAGTGGGTATGTTGAACTTTTGTGAAAGAAATTAGCTGAAAGGAGAAAAGCCTTAGGAAAATCTAAAAGAAAGTTTTTACTAGCGGCAAATATTACTTTACTATTAACAATTTGTGTCTCTTTATTAAAGGGTTACATCAGATCCACGGCATGTTTGCCACAGGCTCTGCTTACTGAACCATGGATCCTACAATGGCAAGCTGAGAAATGGAACTTGAAGCACCTTTATTGTAATTCTGACTTTTCTTCTAGAGTCATGAGTGACTTTGGGCAAGTGTTCACTTATTTTTAGGCCTCAAGATTCCCCATCTGCAAATGAGAAGAGTTATATCTATTCTCTTTTCCAAGCACCCCCAGATCACTTAGCTATTCAGATGACATTTCATTAAGTATTATTACCACTACTCTCAATTTTCAATATAGCTAAGCCAAAAGTGAGATTGAGCTGACATTTCAGTGGCAAACTCACTTTATAACAAATTCTGCTAAAACATTTAAGTACATGACATAGATGAAAGCATGTGGTGGAACAAATTGATAGCAAATATACAGACTAGAAATTATATTTGGACTAATCAGTATCCATTTTTATATTTACTCTGCAAACTTTTGAATAAATGCATTTTACTAGTTCAAATATGTATGAATTTGAAATTCATACATGCAACTATTCGCTCAAAGTATCAAACTGTATAATGGATTGGGGGAAAAAAAATCCCATTTTAGAAAACTGATATAAAACACCCAGAGCTAAGAAACCTGGATCACGAGATGTAGGTAAGTAATTCCATAAGAAAAAAATTGTCAATATTAGTGCATTGGTTTGGGAAAGAAAGGAGGACATTATTTACCATTTCAATGTAAATGCAGTAATAGAGAAAACTGATCATGGAAAATCCACACATGGAAAATCCAATGACACACAAAGGGATAGAAATTAAAAATATAAATTATTCACTGGAAAGTTATTGCTAAACTATTTTATGACACTGATCTTTTACTGGACTGAAAGACCATAGCATGATATTCCAGGAAAAACAAATAATTTCCTACACTTCGGTTTGCTACTTGTATATCCTAATTAATATGAAATAAATTGCATTCCTTTGGAATAAACCATCTGAGGTGACAGTCACAAACAATTTTAGAAGACTTTATTATACTAAGAGTAGAATTAGTATTGTTTAATTTATAAATTACATGTTTTCTGCACAGATGTTGTGACTTTTATTAAATGCGCCTTTTACAGGGAAAAAAATCAAGTTTTTCTAAACCCATTTTTTCATTAAGTATTTGAAGTTAGAAATAAAAGCAGTGAGACAGTTTATTATTATCTGGTTTTTGACTTGCTGGGCAGCGGGGAACGTGGGAAGGACGTAAAGGACTGCACAGTCACAGCTGTAAGAGAGTTCCTCAGCCCAGGAGAGTGAGAGCCGTTAATGATGAGAGCTCCTGCCTTAAACCACGCCAGCGTCCTGAAGACTCGCTGCACATTTGTATTTTAATAACTTGCACGTCTCTGCTGCCCTCCAACAACGGAGCCTTAGGGCAGCTCCGAGCAAGCTGAAAACAAAAGCTCCTGTGCCGGACTGTACCCAGGCTCATTAACCTTGCCTCTGAGCAGGGTTAATTAGATCAGACTGGGCCTCAAGCTAGCACGGGGACTGTTCTGCACTGTGCCACTTCCACACGCCCTCGCGAGTCAGCTGCATCAGCAAGTGTCGGAATGCAACTTCAAAAGGTTCCAAATTTGATTATTTTTGCCTCATAAGATCATTCTTCTTACTGGTGGGAAACATATATACTGCCCCTTTCTACTCAGTAGCCAAGCTCTGCCAGGTTGCTCACAATAGGAGGAAAAAAACCCTTATTTCCTGTTATTTCCTAAAAGGAAGGGACAACTGTACAGAAATTGTAGGAAAAACAAGTGCATGAAATATTACAGGCATCCACATGGCAGCTGCAGGGGCTCCAGCAGCCCTGGGAATAAGGCAAATGGTTCTTCAGATTAGTGGTTTAGTTACGTTCTAGACAAGAGAATTATTTCATTGGAGGGAGTTAATTACAAGTAGCTCTATTGATAGGCAATTCCAGCCTCAGAGAGGGGATGAAATCCATTCATTGAATGTGTCTATGTCCATTTGCAGACATTTGCTACTATTATCTGAAGAAGTTACAGTAACAGTTGCAGTTTACTTTCTCCACTGTAATCAAAGGACAGAATTTACTTTATTTTTTCCTTCCATAAGGATCTCTTGGGCTTGAAAATTTAGTTGCTGCACTTTGATAGACAACATTCAGATCTTTTTAATCTTTATTCTGTCAGTAAATTTTCCTGCAGCAAATTTCCTTATAATTACAGTTCCGATTAAAGTAAGCATTTCCATAGTTTTGATGGCTTTGTAAATCACAATTACTGACTGTTCCTTTTAAGGTGAGCAGGAACTCACTTTGTAATGAAGTTTTACTATGCAAAATTACTGAGCAATAATGTAATTAACACTGGTCTTAAGTTATCTCTCAAGGTTTAATGTAAATACCCAGCCCCTCCTTGTATGCCAGGTATTGAACAACTTTATGAGGATAAAGTCTCACATGAAAAGGAACCAGGTAATGACTTTGTTTTTGTTTTAACCCTGTAACTTGGAAGATGTGAAATTTGAAGTCTCTAAGTAATACAGTAATAAAAATAAGAGATAAGAACCTCAAAAGCAACCAGAAGTTATTGCTTTTTCAAGAAGGGTTGAAAGGGAATGAATAGCTTACTTTTATTTCACTCTCATATAAACCCTGCCCTCCCACATGTGCTTATTTGCAAGCATGTGATCTTAATCCCAGTATTACAACTATCATAAATTTGGAACTGAGAAATTCTCTTTGAAATTGTCACATAGACATCATTTAAAAATAACACAATCATATTAAATTGAAGGGAGAATGCAATAATTCCTGCAGATTTAATTGAAAAAACACTAAGTAAGCAAATAGAAAAATTCTCTGGGGTTCTCCGGAAGTTCATTTCCACAGTGAAACCCAAGTGAGTCTTGTTTGATTTCCTCTTGGGTAAAGTCCTATAGAGCCTACAAAACTAAAGCAAATAACCAGTGGAATAAATCAAAAGAAAAAGTGGTGAATTGTCCATGTATTGACACTTGAAGTGGTGAAAAGGAATCTTCAAAAAAATAGACTCAACTCTTTATAAGATTAGCTGGGCAATATTGTAAGGATGGAGGTCAAATTATGTAACCTAATATTTTCCTTTTGATTTAAAAAATATCTGTCAGAGTAATAATCCTCTTGTAGGTCTGAAACCCAAGAAAATACTACTTAAATACTATGCAAAGAGAATTTATTGTGAATATGAGCTGCTACTTTTTTGGGACATGAGCTGCAAAAAATGAAGATCCAGACATGTACCTCAAGATACAGAGACCAGACGTTGCTCTGGATCAAAGGCAAAAGCAGGCCACCCATGGCAGCAGGGCACTACAGGGAAGACACAATCCCCAACTTCTGAAAGTTTGCTAAGTTAAGTTTGCCAAGTGCCTCACTTTGGATGTCTTAAAATCTGCCAAGTACCCTATTCCAACTTAATCTAAAGTTTGCAAATAAAAGTTTGTTATTGAACCTCCTGAGAATTTCGTTGTTTCTCCCACACGTCGCCCAGAGGAATTCAAACAACCTTTCCCTAAAACTCGTTGAGTGAAACAGGGCATGAGATAAAGCCATGAAAACCAAACCACAAATCTCACAATACGTGCCCAAACATGTAAATACTTGCAAATACACTAAAAAAGGTAAATTATTATTTAAGCATAACATCATTGTAATATTAATATATTCAAGTATTAATATCTGCAATTTGTACATAAAATTACAATATTAATGACCTTTAGCCATATCAAATCCAGAAAGCCACCACACTGGATTGCAATGACTATTTTTGCTTCCAGAAGTGCTATGCTCGGGCAAAGTTTGGGCTTTCAAAGACTGTTACTGTAGAAATCCTCACTATTTTTCCATATTAACTAATTATATCCAACTCTCTAAAAGTTTTTCTCAGCACTCACATACCTTGGACTATTCTTACTGCTCTCCTCTGATCCTGCTCTACTGTGTCCAGAATTTTCTGAGTGTGGTGCTCAAAACCAGACACAGTGCATGAGCAGAAGCATTATTAGGGCTGAGTGACATGTAAAAGCTTCCTTTGCATATCTCAGACTTATTTTTAACAGGGCACACATTTTATATCCCACCATGATATTTGGGGTCAGTGCATTTGGTAACAATAGAAGGCCAATGACTGTCTCCTTATCCACAGAGCTTCTGCCTGGCCCATTTCCTGTCCTGTGTTTGGAAGACAGAGCCTCTTATTGAAGTACTGCAGTTTGCATTCAGCCTTTTTCAACCCTTTTTATTTCAGGTGATTCCACCAATTGGCCAAGATTATCTTGCACACTTTCAGAGTGCTCAAGGCCTTTCCCTAGAGCTTATTGCCATTTGCAGATGTATTAAGTGCACTCTTTATTTCATCATCTGTGATACTAACAAAAACCCCCACAAAATAGTACCAGACTCAGGGTGCTGAAGGAAATACAAAACATTTGTCTTCCTACCTGTATATGTTGATGCTGTAAGCTAAAATCTGTCATAGAGTTAGAAAACAATGAAAACACAGGATAATGTAAAGTTAATTTAATATTTCAAAAGGCTGCTAAAAAGCACAAATGACTCAGTCTTCCAGTTTTAAGATTGTTGCATTTAAACAATTATTAATCTTGCCTCAATTACACAGCATGCAATTCAACCTCTGCATTGCTAGTAACTACACATAGAGAAGTCCTTTATACATAAAAACATGGAATTTATGGTGCCGGACCTTTCCCTTAAGATGATTCAGAAAGTGCTCCCTGACAACTAACCAAAAATGCCTGACATTCTTGTTCTGACTGACAAATGTTGGAGCCTGATGCTACCCACAAAATCATCCAGAATACATCTGCACTCTTTTCAAAAGCTGAACAATTGAGAGGTCAGGGCACAGAATTTGTCTCTAAATAGGTTTGTCTGGGGGAAATGGAGAACAGGGAGAACAAACTATACCATTCCTTTCAGGAAGGAGGGCACTGGGAATAAAAAATTAGGAAGCTTCCACTGCCTGTTCTAGTTTCACAAGATCGGTGCATGTGCATGTATCAATTTAATTTTCAAGGCAGGCACTTTTTGCAGGCAGCAAATCTTTCGTAATTAAATCAAGGGGAAAAAATAAAAGAAGAGAGAAGTTAAGTTTCAAAATTCTTATCATTTACTAGGCAATTGAGGATAGAAATGACTTTTCTTTCTCCTTAACATAATCTGTTGTTTGTCTACTGTGAATATATGAGAATTCAGTACACAGCTTAACTAATTCAACCTCAGTCTACAGGGACATTTAAGAGTGTTAGACTATTAGAGCAGAGACTCATCAAACAGAATAGGGATTAACATCCTTCCTGGATATTTAACACTTTCGGAATACTTTTTAACCTATACAGATTGCAAAATTTATGATTCATATGGAATAGAATGGAATTACAGACACTGCTATAGCTCATTTTCTGGTGGCATTAAGAAAGGCATTACATTGTTTGCAGGAGATACAAGGTTAATGCTTCATAACAGACAACCTCTATTTTTCCCCTGTGAAAAAATATGATAGAATCATAGAATCAAAAAATATCTCAAGTTGGAAGGAACCCACAAGGATCATCAAGTTCAACTTTGTGATCCTCACAGGACTACCTAAAACTAAATTATATCACTATAATATCACTATTATATCACTGAGAGCACAGTCCAGACACTCCTAGAACTCTGACGGGACTTGTGTGATGATCACTTCCCCGGGGAGCCCATTCTGAGAGGTAATCATTTTGTATATGCAATTTCTCTTTTATGAGGAAGTTCTGAATGTGCAACAAGGCATTAGCTTTGACTCTCAGCTCATGAGTCTAGCACAACACTAGAGTTAAGCCAGACACCTGGAAATTTTAAGCAGCTGGCACAGGTGTCTCTCCTGACCGGAAAAAGTCAGTGCATACCCAGTATTGGCACCTGAATTCAAGATGGATCCATTCTGCTTAAACTTTTTCTAAAAGCCACTATGAACTTCTGATCCGCTCCACTGAGTATATCAAAGGAAATGCCTGAATTAAACTGGGAAATTAAACTGAACATTAAACTGGGAAAGTAAAACACAGCAAGTCCTACCTATCAATACTGAGTGGGGGATGAACATCTTGAGAGCAGCCTTGCTGAGAAGGACTTGAGGGTGCTGGTGGATCAGAGGCTGGACATGACCTGGCCACGTGCACTGGCAGAAAGCCAGCCTTGTCCTGGGCTGCATCCAAAGCAGGGCAAGGGGGTGGATTCTGGGTTCTGCCCCTCTGCTCCGCTCTCCTGAGACCCCACCTGCACTGCCGCATCCTGCTCTGGGGTCCCGGTACAGAAAGGACATTGACTTCTTGGAGGGAGTTCAGAGGAGGCCACCAAGATGATTAGGGGGATGGAGCACCTCTCCCTAGAGGAAAGGCTAAAAAAAGTTGGAAGTTTACCCTAGGAAAAAGAAGGCTTTGGAGTGACGTAATTGTGACCTTGCAGTACCTGAAGGGAGCCTACAAGAAAGAGGGAGACTTTTTTATTGAGAGCATGTAGTGACAGGTCTGCATATTCCATAAAATTACTACTGCTTTTAGAAATCCATGTTGTACTGGGAGCACCACTTAAAAGCCTCTGGCTCATCCTGATGGCTGTGAGATCTGTGTGCCAAACCAGACCTGTCTGTCACACATTTGCAGATGACCTACTTGACAAAGGTGCCAGAAACACTGGGGGCTGCGTTCTCGTGCCAGCAATTTTTGCACATGCAGGATGAAGACTGTCAGTCGGTGACTGGTGTCACCATCACATGGGATCTTTTAAACTGTCACCTCTCCCTCTGCTCCTGTATGTGCAGAATGCTCTCAGCCCTGAGCCTGCCACTGCTGACCACCAGTCCCAGGCAGCGGGGTCGTACCTGACTGTGTCTCACCGGGCCCAGGTTTTGGCAGCACACTGGGCTGGCCTAGGCTGCAGGGATTGATTTTATCAGCAATGTGGCCGTGTGACAGCCCAGCTGGGGGCCCTGAAGGCTCTGCCCAGGAGCCAGGCTGTGCCTGCTGCGGGAGAGCCTGGGACAAGCCGCACAGCTTAGCAGGCGAAGAACAGCGCGGCGGGAATAAGCAGAGATGAATGCACATGACAAGGGACTGTAAATGCAGAACCAAAATAGACAGCAGCAATTGCTATAGCCTGAAATGCCATCATTAGTCCCAGCCAGGAAGCTCTAACAGCTAAAACAATAGATTCAGACAAAAGATAAAATCAACCGAACTAGGCAAAAGCAACCAAAAAGGCCCCGCCAAAAACTAGCAAGCAATATAAGATCACTTGGGAGCCTATTGATGCCATTTTTAGGTAGTCATTTGTTAAAAACAACAGAGAAAGAAGAGGTGCAGTATCTCTGGAGCGCAGATGTGGCTCAGCCTGCCCAAGCCTCTGATCTTGCAGTGCCACGCAGCCAGCCCAGGTGCACCACAACGGCCACAGCCCCAGGACATTGTGCCACTGGTTACCACGGGCTGCTGCAGCGCCCAGACATTCACCTCCCGAGGCAAAAAACCTCACACACCCGTGAAAACAATATCAGCATCTCCATTTCGGTATTAAATAAAACAATTCTGCATCAAAAAACCTCTTATTCACCAGAGCAATAAACCATGCAAGTTGCTGGGAAAAAAATCCCCAAACTCTAGTTCAAAGAAAAATCTCAAGTACTTCAGTTGTGAACAGAAAGTATCAGTCATTCAATTTGCTGGTCCCAAACTCGGCCAAGTTAAGAGTTCAGAGCAATTCCTTCACTTTCAGTCAAAAATTATTCCTGAAGGAGAATATTTAATGCATACTGTGAAGTGCTTGATTTTTATCAGGAGGTTTAGGAATCTGGCTGCAACAGTTTGCTATGAGATGACTTTGAACAGCACTAAGGAAAACCATCTCAGAGCCTTAAAGGAGCACTCAGCCCTTCCCTGAGAAGATCCTTTAAAATGAAAAACTACTGCCTGAAGATTGATTAAATGACCATTTAATTAGATAGGGGAGAGCTACTGACGATATCAGACAGCACTGAGAAAAAAAATGTGTGCCTTTAAGGAATTTGAAAAAATGAAATATCTTGTGTTTCCAAGATCCAACAGACACTACATCTGTGGCAGGAAATGCTGTTAAGTGCAGCTTTAGGGAATAAGGTGCTTCAGACTACAATGGAATTCACAATGTAGTTCGCCTTTACCTGTAATAATTAAATAAAAAAATAGCTTCCCAATACATGTTCATATTAGTCTAGATTTCTATTTAAAAAAAAAAAAGGAAAACAAAAAAGAAAAAAAAAATTACTACTGCATTAAAGTTCCACATCCTGTTTTCATCCAAATTAAAGAGCCGAATGCACTCTTCCGCCTTAGCATGCATAAGGGGTAGGCTGTCTTATGCACTCTAAAAGCTCTCCAAATCTTCCAGGTTAAGATTCAGGATTTCAGCCTGCACTTCTATTCTTATCAGGATAAAGTAGAAAGAAGAATACAATCCTTTTCATGGAGTGTCATTTGAAAAGGAAAATTAAAAAGAAGGGAGGACAAAACCACCAGTATTTTTAAAATTTAGTGGTTAAAAAACCAAACAAACCCTAACTGCAGAACAATCCTTGGACTCTCCTACTCCCAAATTATATAATAGTTATGCTGTAGAATTACTTATATGCATGACCTTTCAAACAGCACTCAAAACACTTCTCAGAGTATCAAAGCTTTCTTGATATCATCATATAAATGGCAAATTTCCCGGGTAAAAGGGACCAGCACTCTTGAAGGTATATGTACAACAGTGTGTGGGGAGCAAGAGAAAGTGTGACAAGGAAATGCCAGCTTCAGCTGCTGGCTACTGAGCTGTCAGTTCACAGTGCTCCTGCAGCAGGGATGCACTGNGCTTCAGCTGCTGGCTACTGAGCTCCCGCAGCAGGGATGCAGTAGATGGGGAGAGGAGAGTGCTCCATTACAAATAACCCAGCAGGGCATCACAGGAACATCAGTAACGTGTGTCTTTCCAGAACACACGTGGTCAGCCTGGAATGTGCTTCTAGAGCACACTGAGGGGCAGGGGAACTGCCCTGCAGCTCCGTTTCTTTCAGCTGTCCAGGAGGACAGCATATCCCTGTAGGGCAAGCTCAGATTTCTCCAGGATATGGCATCCTGAGCTGTCAGGGAGCTCTTTGAATAACTTTTCACACTCTTTCCTTGAGTGGTTTTGCCAACTCAGTTGCTGCTCTGGGTGGTTCAGAGGGGTAGAATGAATGTTCCCCCCATACCTGAGCCACAGCAGGTGACAGGGCAGTTTTCTGATTTGAGCCAGGCTTCTAACTGGACCTTCTCTTCCAACTGAAAGTAATAGAAATCCCATGCAATATTCTACATTGCAAATTAATGTGAAACAAAATGAAACAAAAGAAACTCCAAAAAAAAAAATTCAGTGAAAGTAAGTTTCATCCTTTCTGGTTTTTTTTTCTTTTACGAGGCATTGGTAAAAAAAAAATAGGCCACCTTAATTATTGCCCAACTGTTTAAAATTTGCACCACCTCCTGAAAAAAAAACCTCATGACATGCTTAGTTCCATTTGGCACAATGGTAGTGCAGAAGAAAAGAGACCTCATTAAATGCACCCCTTGGTTTAGGCAGACGGGAGTGTGCTCAATAGCATTTCAGTCCTGATCTCACTTGTTCCTGCAGAACAGATGCAATATGTAATTTACCATAAATGATGACATTTGAGACAATTCAAAAATCACTGATAAGATGAAATTATATCAAGCTAGATACAGCCATCTGCTAGGATTTCAAGGATTCACCTGATAGTCACTTTTCCCATTATTTGAGCGTCGGGATACAGAGGATTTCCTAGATATACATTTGAGAGAGTGGCACATAAAACTGCATTTCTCAGGGATCCACAAATGTGTTTTGCTCTGTTTTGGAAGAGACCTATACCGATTTAACAAGTCTAGACACTCAGAGAGATGTGAAAACGACTTCAATGGCTAGGGAGATGTACCATACTATTTATAACTCATAGAGAACAGTATGGGAAAATCCTCCAGGAACTTCTCCAGTGTGAGTCTATCTATTCTGAATAAGGCCATCTGCATCCTTTGTCCTTGCTATGGTTTATTGTCAATGGGCAAAACAAGGAGGGCTACTACACAGTACCAAGTGACATCATTCAGAGCTTGTTAGAATGTATGAGGGTCCAGGAGGTGACTAATTCTGTGCACAGCACATGGTATTCTCCTTCGTGGGTATTGCAAACATCACGCGGAGAGGCAGCCCTGAGCACGAAGGGGCTCCTGCCCGGAACACCAAACTGCTAGGAATTGCCTCGTGACACAAGATTTTCAAATACAAGTGTTCAAGAAGAGCACAATAAACATTTAAGCAGCAAAAACATGGATCTGCTGGCTGACAAATCTGCAAACAATCTTTTTTGCCCATTACATCCTCCTTTGCAGTCAGCAGCCTCCAGCACAGAGGATTCACCAGATTGCCAGGGCTGCAGCAAGGCCTGCGTAGTTCATCATTTCATCAATGCAACTTGCAATACAAAAATGCAGAATACACTTAAAAATGATATATCATCAGTACTGAATGACCATGCCTAGTTTTCTATATTTACACCTCTGCAAAGTAATCAAAAAATTGAACCTCTCAAAATAGATCATAGCTGCAAAATGTTTTTTCATGAGAGGTTTTCTTTTCTCCTTATCAAAAGGTACAGGATGATGAATTTCCACATTTTATAATTACTTTTTGTGTGAAGAAGGTATCTGACTCTAGGAGCTCGCAGACAGAAAAAGGACAACAAGATGCAACAGCTGGAAAGTAGTGCTCGAAATAGTCAGCTACACTAAGGATTATTTTTTTGCCCAGGAGGTAATGGAATTACCAACTGCAATTACTCACCAATGAGTGTAGAGGATTCCCAACAAATTGCAGTCTTTTAAATTGAGAATTTACATTTCTCTAAAACCCTTTTGGGTGTCCAGTGGGTTTAATGTGTAACTGGATGAAAAAAAACCCAACTGTCAATTGCAGGGTTCACAATAGGTCATCAGAAACTTACTTTTATGTTATCTGGAAAAAGCAGCTATGAAATTACAAGCTGAAATTATTAAATTGTTAAGGTGATCTGCCTGAAGTGTACTTATACTGTTAATAGAGAAGCAGGCTGAAATGCATAATTTTATCCCTCTGCTAAATTCCTTAGGTAAGTTCAGTGAAAGCAGAGCTCCTGTCCTTGTGCAGCCCCTCTGCACACACCGTCACGTTGGGGGATGGAACACAAATGACACCCAGAGCTGCTAGCGGAAGCACTGCAGCCCATTTGCTCCTTCAGGAATGAAACAAACAATGTTTTTAAAACACAGCTTTAACTTCATCATAGCTAATGAATATTTACATTGCTCAGTTTGAATTTTGCTTCAGTTCAGCACATATTAAAACCACTACATTCACAGACTGAAAATCCAAAGTCCTCATTATACAAAAACATCCATAGCAGCATCTCAATCCTGAATTTCATTACAGGGAGCAAACAAATACTAAATGACACTAATTCCTTTATATGAGGTCTCAGTTTCAGACCTGATAACAATTAGAAGCTTGTGTACACCCTATCAGTTTTGCCCAACATATTTTTTATGTGAAGATGACTGACATCATTAAACATGATCTGGCCTCAAAGTCAAGCAGTCTGAAATATCAGGAAGCCAAAATGTTGTTATTAATTTTCACATGGAAGCAATTTGAATGGCAATCTCTGTATAGATTCAGTGGTCTTTGGTGTTGACAGATGGTACTAAATAGATGCCATAACACTGGAGCCTTCAAGACCTTTGAATGCTTCATTAAATGACCAGGAAAACAAGAAAGTACAAGCTTCCCTTACAGCTGCAATCCTACACTATCATTTATTTTTTTAATGCTGCACGAATGCAGAAAGCATCAGCCAAACTCTGGCTTGGTTTTGAACCATTGGTGCAGGGACTGCCTTGTACACACCCATACCTCAACCAACCAACCCACTCCTTGATTAATCTTGGTGCACAGAGAAGTTCCCAATTTCACAGTACTTTCAGTGGACCTCAGTGCTTTTTCAACTCTACAGTGAAAAATGTCTCAACATCATACACAACATCACTGCATTTTCATACCTTTCTTTCATAGTCTGAGAATATTCAATTCTAGTACTGTTTTATTACTTTTAGAATGAGTCCTCTAAAAACTTATAAATGAGCACTTGAAGAATTCATGTACTCATCTGCCCCTTTAATTACATCTCCAGGCTAAAAAGGCTGCCTGTGTATACATACATTTTGCAATGCTGTTATATAAATGTTTAAATAGTTGCTGAATTCAAAATGCCTGCAACTATTTCAGTCCATAGCTTTAGAGACAAACAGTTAGGAACAGCAAGTTCACACTTTTTAGAAACATTCTGGATAGTAAACAGGCTCTTTCATGTACAGTTTTTGTAGGCAACTTGTACTTCAGTCTTCACTGAATAGCAGAAGCATTTTAAAAGATCAGATTCTAACGAAAAATTAAAATGCACCATCCTGTATATTCAGTTCTTGGCAGATGTCACAAGATTAAGTGGACCAGGATAGCAGTAAAATTTCAAAAATTGCAACACTTGCCCTTACCTTAGTGTTTTTTCTAAACATCTCCTGTCCAGCCTAAAAGTGAGGGAAAACATTAAAGGCTATGTCACAATATTAGCAAGCTCAACAGAAAGGCTTGTGACAAAACTGCCAAATTCAAATATCTCTATAAGTGGATAACAGATTTTGTTCAGGGCCTCTCTCATCCAGTTTTAAAATCTAAATTATGGTATTCAAATACTTAACTAGGGCAGTATGCTGAAAGTTGCATACGTGTGATAATTCTTTAATTTAAAAGTACTGTATTGACTAGGAGTAGAAGTGTTAATGACTTGACAGAAGAAGGTTCTCAGTATCAGCAGTAGTGCCTAGCCTCAAAAGGAAGTTGTTATATGCTGTTTAAGATACCACTGAAATACTGTAGCTCACATTGTACAAGGCATTTTCTAAAACCTCTGCTTTGATGCATTGGGAGTCTAATACTGAGTATATATATCCACATATACTTCCTTCTCTGCGCCTTACCTTTACCTCTAGGATTGCTACTTAAAACATGTAAAATTGGTCAGCAATTTCCAAATCAATAGAGAGGAAAAAGGAAGGTGGACTGCAGTTTGATTTCACAACATTCTTTCCATTCCTCTAAGAATTGCATGGCACATAGCATTGTGTGTATGAGACATTACCTTCTCTCATTTCCTCAGACCATTTTTGCAGGCTTCTCTCTCAGCTGGCGCCAATCAGACTTCAAGGCAGCAACCCATTTTATACTGGCCAAAGGTCTGGCTTTCAGCTTCTTTCCTAAAGCTTTCATGCACTGTTTTGGTTTTTTTTTTCCTTTGGGTGGTTGTCACTCCTGGTCAAAATACATTTTTTAAACATTTTTTTGTCTTTTTGAATAAATTTTACATCCTGTACCTACCCAGACATCTATGCAATTCCACTCCCCTCACGGCTGCTTAGCCCAAGGCAACACATAAGCCTGAACAAAAAATACAGCTGCCTAAGGTACCAAGCCACAGGCAGAGCCAGAACAACCAGCCTTCACCTCCACTTTTGGGGGAGAGTAGAAGAGAAAGGGCAAGCCAAAAGAATTGCTGAGTACAGAATAAACTTCCCAAAGCAGCAATTCCTTTCCCACCAGGTCCCAGCTGAACAGCACGGAAGAGGAGTCAAGCTTAAGGCTCCACAGGACAGGAGAGCCGAGAGCTGAGTCCAGCTCAGCTGCAGCTCCTTGGCCCCTCACGAGCAATAGAGGAGAACCCCCAGAGCAGCTTGGGCTCCTCATGCACTGGCAGTCACTGGTTAATGCACTAAAATCAGCTAATGTGATCCTGACTACCTGCTGGGAACTGGCCTAACAAAGGACATGGCACTCGAGCATAATCACTTTTCACAGAACTGGTGGCTGGCTTCCAGACCTCGCATCCATAGCACAGCTGCTTCTCAGTTCACTTGCTTTTCTACAGATGTTTCCACAAAGGCATGCTGGAATTCAAATGAAATGGTAGCGACCTTTCTTCCTGTTGCTTTTGACACCATTAACTGTCAGTTAATCTGCTTTCATGTTCAGTCTTCCAGCACATCCCTTCCCAACACCAGACACTATAAACTGTGGTATCTGCACCAACAGCTGAATACATGATTGGTATTTTGGGTTCACTTCTGTCCTAAGGGTTTTAGTGTCATAATTAAGTTCAGCAGAAGGTGATGGGAAAATAGTTTCCATGCAAGTAATCATGCTTTTCCTGACTGAAAAGAGCTACAGGCACTCTAAATTAATTTCTTCACATCTCTTATTCAAATCTGAATAACACCTGAATTGACATCTGAATTGTTTCCATGTACAGTAGCCAACTGCATGTTGTCTGGATAAGATTTTTTTTTCTTCTTTTCCAAAAAGGTAGTGTTATGTGTTTCTGCTGCCTGTGTTTAATAATACATTGGATAAGCCTCAACACAACTTGAAATATGTTAGCTTAAAGCTAAGTAGGAATTTCACTATAATGAATCCTGGTTTATTCTGACCCCAAGATTTCCAATAGTAATGGAAATCTTAAAATTATTATCCAATCATTATAGTCATGGAAAAACAAAACTATTCCCCCAGCTCATTCCGAGTACAAAAGATCACTTCTAGCAGAACTGTGGTTCTGCTGTGCTTTCGGAGGAGTTCCTGGATCAATAGTATCACACAAGGCAGAAGCCACTCACTGCTGGGAGTTTATTTGACGTGGCCTCCAGCTATTGCATTTCATGGGCTGCACTAAGCCCTGCAACTTTGATTGCTCTATTTGTAATACATCACAATGTTATCACCGCATTTTTGACTCCCCCTGGAGCCTGACCCTATGGTTAGGACAGGACAGCAGCCAGAGAAATTCTCTTCCCTGAATAGTTGTCTAACATTTAAATGAATAAATTGCACACAGAATTTCCCAAACACTGCATTTCTCAGTATTACCAAGCACCAAAACTTTGTTATACTTTTGTGCTGGTGATGTTTTTCCATTTTTGAGGAATAAGGACAGTTACTCCTCTCAAAAGTGCTGCTCCTCAACATGATGTAGGACATTTTCATTCTCTGGAACATATCAGTGCAGGTTAGAATGGAGCATTTCAACAAAGCACATTTGTATTTAACAATCAGTAGAGAAATCACGCCAGGCACCTTCCCTACCCATTTATCAAAGCATGCACAATTCCTGTTTCATGACAGATGAAGCGATAAATATTGAGTAAAAAATTTATCTGTATCCAGTACATTTTAATAAATAAAATGCATCAAAATATCCTGGCAGGTGTGTGGCGTTCTGACAACCTTTTCATTGTAATTTTTCACCATTTGTTTCCTCAGCTGAATTGTAAAGAGAGCCTTGAAAATCAAAACCCACAGTGATCTTTTGGTCAGCCACAATCCTAAGGTTTCCTGTCATTTAATGACATGTGGCAGAAAAGCACATGCTGTACACAATGACAGACACTTGAAGACACGTGGCTGGCCCACCTCATTGCCTGAGCAGGGAGGAAAAGATCCCTGTTAAGCCTCGGTTGCTTCTTGCCTTAAAAAGCAGTGAGCCCAAGGGGGTTCAGCTTAGGCTCACAGTAAACAAATCCTCCAAGGGACAGCCAAAACTTGGTACCATTTTCACAAAGCTGCAGTTCTCTGGGAGGCAGCTGTTCTATGTATGGGGCTCAGCAAGAAAGCTGCATGTGTCCATCACAGCACGCCCACCGTGAACGGAAGGGCTGGCATGTCAGACTGTCACACCGAGGCCTTTGAGCCTGTAGCTGTTGTTTCAGATTTTCCTGTCCATTTGTAAGTGTTTGGTCAACCATTCCACATTTTAAAGGGGGTAAGGGTTAACTGCCAGTAAGGATAGAAAGGCCGCGCAGCTACAAAAGGCACCAATGCATCTACACAGCAGCCTAAGGAAGTGGTAAATTGTGTCTGATCTAATTTTACATATTACCAGTACATTAATTTATGAACAGACCCATAACTATCCCTAGGCAAGGAGGAAATAATATATTTTGATTTGTGATTTGGACTTACTAAAGAGCTTTTGTGGTGTCTGTGGGTGTCACAAAACAGCTACCATGTGTAGGGAAAACATGAAACTGTTTCTTCAGACACCAATGACCCAGTCATCAGCTATATCATAATCTATAAACAGTTATTAGTTTGTTTTATCCTGCACTCAGGGGCCTTATTTTGTTAGGCCATAAATATAACTGGGTCATAACTAGGTCATAATTGCTGGGGATCTTTTTGGTGACACCAAAGGGCCTTGCATTTATCCTTCTGTGGAAAAGTTTAAACTTACTAAAACAACACTGATGCTGTTCCCAGGGGCTTCCAGGTGATGAAATCCATGTTGCATAAGTTCTTTCTCGGTCTCATGTGAAATTGTTTCATATGGAAATGGCAGAAAATAACACATTTTCAATGAAAGTGATGTTCCTGTTGCCTCTACAAATTTCAGCCAGAGATAGTCTAAAAGGTGAGGGAAGAGGTGAAAGAACCCCATTTTCTTTTGACAGGGGAATCAGATAAACAGTGTTTTACTTCATCAGATGTGAATGCAAAGGACTTATCTGTAGAGCAAGTGGCATAAATATCACAAAGGAAGTAAATAACATGGGATTTTCCCTTACCTTAAAATTACTTTGTATAACATTATTATCAGAATTGTTGCCTATAAGCATAAAAAACCAGCAGTGGTAACAAAGATTAGTACTATCCCCATATAAATGTCAAAAGCGTCTTAAAAATCCTGTTATGAATAGACACTGAGTACTGAAATGAAATGCTCTCTTTCTAGATGCATGTTGCCAATGGCACTCCCTGATTAAACAAATAGTTCTTCCCCCCTTAACCTACTGAGTAGCAGTAGCAAACTGCTAATCACACTGTTAAGGCAGGTAAGGGCAACCCCCATTTACTCGGTGATCCCCTAGGACAGTGTAGTGCTTCCAGGGGTAGCACTTCATGTAAAACAACCTGTTGCTTCTGCCTGTCTATATAAACACCTAAAACTAAAGCCCCAGTCTGTGCAGAAGTCAGAGATTACAGAGATGAGCTATTTGAGTGTTGCCAGAGGAGCAGGCTGGACTCTCCTGTCTGACAAAATGCACACGTACACCTGTGTAGCTCCTAGCAGAGGTGAGCGCGTGTGCAGTTCCTTAGTGATAATTGGAGTACAAGGGACACTAATTACAAGGAACCTGGTGGCACATGCAGAGTAACAGGAACACAGCATGGATCTAATGACTTCTTCCATTCAGCTGTAAAATATTTAATCCACTACCCAGATGCAGACCTAGGGAAGGAACTAGACTGCATTTTAGGATATGATGGAGATTCCATAGAGGAAGTTTCCAAAGCAATATAAGGCAGACAAATTCACCTTTGGTTAGTTTCCTCATGTCTAGCACATTCTCATTAAGTTCTACAAGGAAGCATTTTTTTTAAGATTAAATAAAAAGAAAAAATGAAATTGGAAAACTCACTTTTCTTGCTTTGGTTTTTTGCTCTTTGGGAAGGCACAATGCTCCTTTACATTCAAAATCCAATCACCTTTCCTATGTTGATTAGCAGCCATTATTTGCCAATATTTTTCTCGCTGTTGATTAATTTTTTTTTGTGGCTCAAAAAAATTCTATGTCTTCTCACAGTCATGATTTTCTTTGGCTATGTCAACTTCACTGAAAACATTCAAAAATGTACGAAAACAATCACCCTTTGCTTTATGGAATAGGATGAGTTGTTTTTCCTTTGAAGACCCTTCAGTGATGGGTTCAGATCACTGTGATTTCACATTCTTCAGTGGGACCTCCCTTTGACAAAGCACTCTTGTTTCCAATCCCACTGTAAGAGTTACGCCTGAGGCATCAACACTGACACCTTTCAATCTCAGCAATCTGTACCAACATCCTCTGCTTCTGGTTCGTGAAAGGGTATTTTGCAATAGTGGACTTTATTACAGTTCCCTGAATAAAGGGTGAAGAACCTGGACCACTTTCATATAAACTGCTTTTGAGAAGAAAACTGTAGAAATTAATTTAATGGCAGCTCTAAAATTAACAGAGTCTTCTTTGGCATTCCTTTCCTGATTCTGTATGAAATTAATAAGCACTGAAGGCCCAACTGAAGCAAATTTTTCACCTAAAACATAAAATGATGAATACTGATCCTCAAACAGTATTTCTGGGTGTCATGCATCAATGTCACAGAAACAGTACACCCGGGAAAATAACTAAAATACAGTACAAAAAGCATACACATAATTTGGGGTTCTACTTCAGGCAATTAGAACGTGAAGACCAAGCTTGGGGTCACATTTATCCATTGCACCAGGAGGAACTTGCTATTTCAGCTGTGTGTAAAAAGGCTTTGAAAGGAAGAAATGGCTTTAGAGACATGGATTTATTATCTTGACCAAGGCATATCTACATATTGGCTTGTGCTGATTTAACAGTGAGACTGTGCAGTTGCTATCTAAGCATAAATGAAATGATGATGATGATACAGCTTCCTTCTTCTGCATGTAGGCTTTTTCTTAATGGGAGTGAGCCTGGCTTTATTGCTATGCACTCATTTTGATTTTGAGCAGCACATATGAAGTGTGTTTATGCAGCCTATAGCTTATTTTTAGGGAGAAAACAATTAAAAAATAGAAGTGTGGGCATCTTTCAGCTGATTGTAAGAATTGCTTAGCATACAACGTCCATAAATAAGAAACTGAACCAAAGAAAATGCTTTCTACTCTTGAGATTTTTAAGTCTACCTGCTCCAAAACAAGCACACATAGGCTCCAAAATTCACTCTGTGTTAATCCCTTGTGGCTTTATAATGTAGTTTTTCCACTTGCAAGTGACTGGTACCACCTTTATTTCAAGCTAACAGAAGCAAAGATGTCAAGGTCATGTTTTTCCAGTTTGCTGAAGAAATCTAATACTGTGACTATCTAGGCCAGCTGCCAGTGGAACTGGACTTTTAAATATCTTATAAAAGCATCACTGCATATCTAGTTTAATTCTGCCTTGCAATTTAAAAGTCTAATGCAGGCAACTACATGAAAGAATTTCTGATTCAATCAGCCTCACCTTGTTCATACACAGAAAAGCATCACATTTCTTTTAAGCGAAAGGGGAAATAAGGCCAAACAACAAAGGGCTTTTATTCCTTCTGAAAGGGGAAAATGGAGCAATAAGCAAAAGAGAAAGAGTCTCCTGGGAAGGAGTCTCTCGGTCCAAAGAATGAGACCTAACCTGCAAATGGCAAGTGAGCATTTATACCTTGCTTGTGTCTGAAGATGATATAGGATGATACAGATGAAAGAACCAAAGGACAAGCAAAATAGAAAAATCTATTTAGAATTTTATTGCTATAAACACTACCAGCAATGGCACTATATCTGTCAATAGATTGAGTCTGATATACCTGCTGGCTACCAAAGCAATTTCAGGGCATTCCATAGCTCAGCTGAAGAACTTTACAAAACTGCAGCAAAATAAGACAATTGAGAACAAGAATACCCTCATGTAGTCCATTACCATCCTCTTCCAGCTTGATTGCTCTCACAGCTTACATTAATCACACTGCCTACAGTCATTGTGAAATGAACAATTAGGTTATGAAAATAAACAGTCAAGTGAAGGCTTAGCTCAATTAGTCTTTAGTTCTCCCAGACACACTATCACTTAGGGTCACGAATTAATTGTCTGTTGCTTGCCTCCCAGGAGGTCACCTCCGCTAAAGAATTTCATGGTACTAAAATACGTATCCAAGAGATTGTAAGAGTCTTTGTGTCCCCATATAGCTTAGAGGAAATAAAGAAACAGCTGTTTGGACTATCTAAATCCAATTCCCACTGGAAAAATACCGATGTTAAAACAGAAGATCTATGTATTTGACAATTTCAGAAAAGTAACCCAAATTATTTGCTATGGCCTTGAAAGCACTCATAATGTTTTTCCTATAAGCAATAGGTACTGAAAGAGCAGCACCTGCTGCATCACTGCACACCTAAGTACACGCATAAAAGACCAAAAAAAGTGGTGTGGGATATTGCCATTGCAGACTGAGTGTTTAATGGTTAAGAAAGGTGTTAGATGTTGCTTAAAGAACGTTGTGGTTTGCGTTAAGTGGGAGGTCATGCATGGAGCATGGCGCCGTGTAAACACAGGCAGAAAGCAGAGACAGATGAAACAGGGATGATACACAGAAATATCAGTGGCAGGGGAGGTGACAGATAATACAGGCATGACAGTACATTTAAGCTGAGAAATAGCTGGAGAACTTTTTCCAAGGTCTGAATTTGAGAAACAGTGAAAATGAAGTGCCAGCATGCAAGTACAACAAATAAGGATAAGGAATGAGGACTGTAGCAATTGCAGATCACTAAAATTACAAATGAAATGTTCCTTCAGAAAGTGTCATTCCAGAACAGATTTGATACATCTTGACAGCTCGGTATGGAGAAAATCCAGTCTGTTTTTAGCTAAGAGCACTCTATTTTTTTGTACAAATCTCTGCCTCAGTGCGACACCCAGAGAACGCCCAACACTACAGACCACTGGAAAAAGATACAAGTCAACATTCACTCTCAGTGAACTTCTTTTTATAAACTTAACGAGGCTACCTAACACAATCAGCAGATAATGGAATGGAGCAATTACAGATTTCTAGAACCATGCCTGCATGTATGGCAGCATAGAGATGTCATTGCTGAATTCCCAGTCAGCACACAGACTGCTCTGCAAAACTGCATGAAACAGCTTTGAACACAAAAAACATTATAGAATTATAAATGGGGCAGGTACAGATGTAATGTAGAAATTTGCAGCGTCAGTGAGATTTTAAAGCACTCAGTTAAATTAATAAATGCTCCTGGCAGGGAGAATAGAGTTCACAAACACAAGACATTTCTGAGTGTAGCCAGAGAACCTCTCTAGCAATGAAATTCTGCTATTGAGCATCTCCCTTCTCAAATGCATGCTTTGAACAGAGAGTTCATTCCAAATAAACATTTAGAATCCCAGGGAAGGGAAAATTAAACCAATAAAGTTCAAGCTTAATCAAACAATATCAAAAGAATTGAAGATCAGTTCAGTAGGGAGAACTCAGCACTAATGGTAGTCAGCAGAATACATACACTAATTTGTATTAGTGGTTGAAGTGAAAACACTTACTATAATTACCAGTATTTGTTTGCACAAAACATTGATACTGTTATCCAAAACAGGCTGCACCACATTTTGTCATAAAGCTTCTTACATGATAGCAAAGACTGAAAGCTCAAAAGTGTTAGTTTTTATGGAGCAAAGTACTGGTCCTACATTTTAAGATCCACAAAAAGGACACTTTCCCTTGATTTAGAAAACTTTGCCAATGTTCAGCTTCACACATTGCCTCTTTGCTGTGAATTTTGGGAATAGTCTGTTACTGAACTCTTCACTCGTCATTGTCCCACAGCGTAAAACCTCTGCCAGCAGAAGATTGTTTGAAAACACTGCTTCCCAATCGCCTTTTTAGTACAATCAAAAATGTATAATTGTGATATAGAAAGAAATAAGAGAATGCTACAGTGCAAGGCCAAAGCTCTTAGGCATTAACTGATGCCAGGAATTGTATTCCTTACAGCTACCCTTGTCTCCACCTTAGGGTCAGTCCTGAATGCCATAATAGTATGAAGATCTCCATTTAGAATAATACCATCAACATGCATGGGATTTCCCAAGAAGATAAATTTCTGCAAGGTTTCCCTCTAAACAGAACTTAAATAGTAGCCCTCCTTATTGTCAAGATAAATCTATGATCTGAAAATTCTGTAATTCAACCCACTGAGGTCCTTATTAGAGATATCTTTTGTAATCAAAATTTGCCTTCCCAAAGCATTCCCCAAGTGCTGCACCTTTGAGAGTTCTGATGGAGAAATCCTTATTGATAAAGGATGCAAACCCCTTATCTGTTCACCAAATAAAATGTGCTCCAAGTAGTAATTGGAAATTCTTCAATTTCAGGCTCTTTTATTAATTACAAATTAATGGCATCTTCACTTCCTCACGGTTGCAATTTCTCTACCACTTCAGTGAGAGTAAAGAAAGAGTTTCAATATGTGAAGTTTTTGGTGCAGTGGCTGAACACTATTTAGCTATAGGTAACTTGACTAGTCAGCTGGAACCTCAATTTTCTGGCTTCAGATGTACATACCACCAAGCTACTCCCAGCCATCTACTTCATTTTCCATGAATCTCAAGTTAACTCTTTCACTCTTCACCGTGTTTGCAGGCGGTTTTTATCCCCAAGCAAAAGCAGAACCTAAATAAAACAAGCCACAGCACTTATTAAATTGTGACTGTTTTGCTTATCAAGCCTCTACAGTCACACCAAAGTCTCACAGATATTCCAATCATACCAAAACTAGGAATATTTTTAATTGAAATCAGTCTCCTAAAAGAGGTTGTAGTCAGACCTTGAAAAGCTTATCTGGAAACATAGGTGGCATCAGTGGTGCATACTGTCTCCTAAGCTATTCCATTTATTTATCAGGAGCCAAGTCATTTGAGTTCAGCAATACGAATTTCACGCTGCGTAAGACAAGCAGTTTTAGAATTAAAACTGGTCTAGAGGAATGCAAGGATTACAGGAAGCTTGCACATGGACGCTTACAAAGAATCAGAATTTCACTCTGGGATCAGCATTGCTTCTCCCACGTTTGCTCTACTTCAGAGTAGCTTGCATGTCAAATCATAGTCTCAATCCAACCTTGCAGCATCATAACCTGAACATTTATATTTTTACACAGAAACCCCAGAGCTATGGAGAGAAAAAAAACCAAGTGAGATTTTGACAGAATCTGACTTTGATATTAACTCAGAGTATATAATTTCCTGTACCTTCTCATAATTTTTTCAAGGACAATGAGCTTCCCTGTAGGGTTAACAGGATCTGCCCTTAAACATAATTTTGTCAGCAGAGAGTATACAGTTTTGGCTGCTGCTTAGTATAAGTTCAGTGCTAAGGCACAGAACTCAGTGAATAGTCTTAACATTATTTAAATTATTATGGTCTGGACACGGAAAATTCTAAAAGCTCTCCTGAAGACACTTTAAAAAGCTTTTTTTTTTTACTGGTACAGAGCAGCACACTATAAAAACATCCCTTTAATATATTGTGGGGTAGGCTTGAAAGCATATTTCACGTCTGTAATCAGTTAGGATCACATGTATTAGTGTCAATCAATCATGTTTCTTTGCCCAAAAGCCCTTAATCTGCCATGCTTTTCAGACACAAACCCCAAAACTTAAATTAAGATTGTAAAAGACGTAAGATCCCTGAAACTGGTATTTTGACAAAATGGTTCTGTGAAGGTTTTATTTTAAAAACACTGCTGTTTTTGGTGGCAGGAATTATTTATGTGATTATTTTCTTCTCAAATTACATCATTACACAGCTTTCCTGTTTTGTGGAGATCAGTATAAACTAACTGAGGAAGACAAAAAATCACAGTTTTCATTTTTTCTATTTTTTCTGACTTTAATGTGATTTGATGGCCCTATACAAACTGAGTACTGCATCACAGACAAAACCACAGCAGAATGTGAGGCTGTGTCAGTTCATGCATTGTTTGCAGCTCTAGGCTCTGCTTTTTTTTTTCATTGTAAGACCTCTTTTTAGCCAGCAAAGGAAGTGAGCACAGCTCATGAATTTGATGGACATAAAATCACCTTCAAAATCCCAAGCTGTGTTTTATGAAATGCAAAATGAGTTACACTGCATTGTAACAGAGCAAAGACACAGAAAAAGCTCAGTGTTTGCTATTTTGAGGCCTCTCATTCCCTGCTTACTGAGCTCCACTCATCTCTGTCGAGGGCAGAAGAGATGTTAGAAGTCTAGGATGACACTCTGATGGAAAATGCATTTCTCTTATCTCTTCCACCTCAAGGCACAGCATATATAGATTGTATTGTGGAGTCTCACACAGGTACCTGTTCCTGGTGCCATCCTGCCTGTGTGCCCACAGAGAAATCAGAGGATCTCTGGAGGGTCACGCAGTGGGGAATGCTGACAGCATTAGACCAAGGCTTGTCCTGGTAAGGCAAAAGACATGGCCACAGCCCACAGATTCAACCTGTTTGGCTTTCACACCTCCACAAAACCTGAGCAGTCTATGATACATGCATGTTTAAGTTTAATTATCTCAGTTTTAACAGAATCTCGTTTATATGTCAGTGGTGTTTTGTCTCTTTGTGTAGCTGTCATCAAGCAGTCAAGACTGAGGGAAATGTTTTGTATGCTGTTGAACAGATTATCAGCTATGGCAGTGACAATTGGGCAAGTAAGGCAGGGAAGGTAGAAAAGCAGAAAAAAAAAAAAAAAAGAGGAGGAGCAGACCCAGTTTGTACAGCTCACCTGGCCCTTCAAAATCTCCTACAGGCACATGTCCTCTAGGGGCTATGAGGGAGAAAATACTAATGATGATTTAATAGCTAGAATATGTCTACAGAGGGGCAGGCACTGTTCAGTTCAAGTCATGGGGGACTAGAATGGAATGGATGCTGCAGAAAAAGCCACCAGAACAGAGGAGTTGTCTTGTCTGAATTAGATGCTAACAGAAATTTTCAAGTCATCTGTGAACTTAGAAACACATATGCATATCTCTCTACTCCAGGAGAAACTGAGAAAAGTAGTAACTGAAGCAATGCAGGGTGATGTGGGCATTACTCACAAGATACCATCACAATTATGACTACAGAAAGCCATTTAGTCTGACAATTTGTCCCAGAAATAGTTGTAATAATGAACACCCCAAAAAATCATTCTGCAGGGTTAATGCCTGTTAATTCTAAACATGCAGTGCCATTTAAAGAAACTGCTAATTCCAGGTGTAACATTACACCTTTCAAAGGAGGGAGAGTACAAAGTAATCGTCCAAGTAAACTTATTTCGATGTCATCAGGTTTGTACCGTTGTTGTACTACAGCAGCCAAACAACATAAAACTACTATTTTACTATTTTACTGCAATTTTGTCACTTTCCCTTTCACATATACCAAAATAAAACAAAAAACCTCCTTCCATTGTCAGTCCATAGAAGTATGATTTTATGAGTACAATGTCAGCTCACAGCAAAATGATGCAGTTGCAATGAAACCACTACATTGCCATGAAAAGCTTACTAGACAATCATAAAAGTAAAAGTGGCCTCAGATAAAGCCAAAAGTGTTTAATTTATTTAGGGTTTTTGGTTATTTAAGCGGAAAAAGACCAATTTGATGAGACTATGTCAGACACACATTGGTTAGCTCCTAGAGGATGTTTTCACGTCAAGAGCATATGAGGGCAATCTATAGCAGAGTGTTTTCTTCATGTGAAACAAAATTAAAGACAGAGAGGAAGTGTTGTTTTCTTTTTAACTCGTGGCTCTCCTGGCTTCTCTCTGCTGCTGCCCATTCCCAGACTAAGTGCACTGGCTTTGTGCTCTTCCTGTGTCCCCACACATCCTGCCTGCCATGCAGTTGCAGAAGGCACAGTTACCATCACTGCCGCTCAGCTGCCCCTCTGCTCCAGTGTCCTGCCCAGGAGCAGCCCTGGCTGGCAGGACCAGCACTCACAGGGACATTCAGAGAACCCCAGCAGCCCCCCATGAAAGGACGCACCCTCAGGGACTTTGAGAAATTCTGATAAGCCTCTGCTGAATATGTGGAAGATGATGTTTTTCATCCTTGGCATCGGGCCAGGCACAGGCACAGCCTTGATATGAAATTAGCCTCTTGCCAAATTTTTAGTCTCTGTTTCAAAACACTGAGGATTCTCAATTAAACTGTTGTAAGAAACTATGCATTGCAACAACATATTTCACCCTACCTTATTTAAGCAATATGGTCGAATTATGTTTATTTACATTGAGCTGGAAATTTAAGATGAGGAATGTGTCGAACAGGAACTGTCAGCCTGTACACACAAAGTCTACAATGCAACTAAACCCATCATCCCGTAAGAGGAATTACTTGGGAGCTGCAAGTACCCAGAATTTCTACCAGATTTTGTGTCAGAAAGCAGAGTAGGAATATCAGTCACTCACAACAACCCATATATATATAGAAAATAACAGAAAGAATTCATATTTTGTCAAGTGGATCCTCTGGTCTTAGAGAACAGCACTAGCATATTCAGCAAATAAGATACCAAAGTACAGTGTCCCAGGTCCAAATAAAGTGTATAATCTCTCAGCAACAAATAATATCAAATAGGATTTAAAGTAGCCTCTTATTTTGTTATAGTTTAGAAAAGTTCCATTAATACAGACCTAGTTTTGTAATGACTCCCTTTACACTATATATATATGTGTACATAAAGTGTTTTACTGTGTGAAGAGCTATAATGATCTGGGTTAAATTAGATTTTTCCTACAGAAAAAAATGTTATGGTTCAAGTACTGTGTTTTAAAAACAAGTAGCAACAGATTGTCTTCCTATATTTGCAACTGTCTGTTGGTGCATAAGAGATAAATTTTAAAAAACCAAAGAGAAATAAACCTTTCTTTTACAGATCAATTTCTGAAATTCTGAGCTATATAACTAACTAGGTGATGGTATTTAATTACTTTTCCCTTCCAAATTTAAAACTTTTGAATCATTAACCTCTTCCCTCCTCTGCATTGCTCCAACGTACAACTGCACAGTTGTGTTAATGAGAGTCAGAAGTGGATTCTGCAAGGAGCTAGGCCCTTCATCTCCAGTGGCCTTAGGAACAGGCATTTCTGCTGGCAGGTTATTCCCATCCCACCACGGCATTGGACACACTGAACTCCTGCAGAGATCCAGGTGGAATCTCTGGATTTGCAAGTGGCAGCTTACATGGCTTCATGGGACACCTGTTTGAGCTAATTAGTCTATTCTGGGTCTGCATACGTTAATTTAAATAACTAAATTTAAATTTATTTAATTTAAATAACTAAATCCACAGAGTCTTAAAGCCTACAATACTTTTCCATGTAAATGAGTCTACCAGTTCCGTAATTCCATTCTCTTCTTAAACTCTGCTTACTCTCAGGCATCTGTCTGCCATCCTTTTCCTCTCCTCATTTTAATTCATCTCTCAACAGCCAAAAATATTTCCCTTATATATTATGGAGTTCTTGGTTGCAGTGTTTCTAAGGAAATAATAATTCCTGTTGATATTCCATGGCAATTTTGCTGTACCTCTCCCCAGAACGTATGTTTGTTGTACTGGTTGGATGATGTTTTGAAGAAACCAAAGCAACATGACCTCCAAAAAAGCTACTAATGTTTGTAACTTACAGGACAAGTACCACTCACAAGTCTCTAAAAACAAGCCAATGGAATCAAAGTGGACCAGGTGCTGACTTCATCAGTTGATTTTTTAAGACTCTTTTCACAATTCTTTGGCTTTATCCCCGTAAAAGTGCCAAGATCTCTCCTTTGAAGTCCAGTGCTGAGACTGGAAATGCAGCAACAGTGAAATGCTTTTTTAGATCCAGCCCAGACTGCAGCCGTCTGGCAGCAGGACTTAACTTCCCCTCAGGAGTGACTCAGTAAGAGAACAAGATGGGCCCTTCCCTCTACAGGGTGTGTAGCTTTCGGCTGACATTGATAGGATGGCACAATTTTCTAATCTAGGGAACCATAATTTAATTAACAAAAGTAAACCAGCCTCTGGGTGGCAATCACAGGCCACCTCCTACATGAACGGGTGACTTTAAAGACAAGTTTCCTGTCTCATGGTTCATTGTGCAGGAAAGTTCTTTCAAAGCCATGATTTGGACACAAATCTTTTGAGATGCAAGTCAATGAAGTATTAAACTGAGTTACTGAAACATGTGAAACACCACTTTGTAGAAATATTAAGCAGACTTTGGGTGCTCTGGATTGATTTTTAAGTACAACTGCCTTGACTGGTTTTAACTTTGTATCAAAAGCTGATAGTTCCAGAAATAAATTTGTATACATTTGATTATAAATAGTTTCGGATTTTTTTCTTTTTCATAAGCTGCTCTATGAAGCTAAACATGTTTGTCGTGCCCTACCAGGTCACGTGGAATAGCAGGATCCACCTTATATATCCTAACACTTGCCAGCATAATCTGCACATTCCACTAACCTTGCTATCTTTAATTACACGCAATATCTGGATTTCTGCTTACTGCAGTAGTAAAGGTACCTCTAAGTACTTCTGCTTACAGCATTTTTCACCGAGGGAAACTATGTTGAGCTCACAAGGGCCATTTAGTGGCATTCACACATTTGCATGAAGGCTGCTTGATGAGGCCCATTGGTTAGTGGGTGTCCTACCACACACATAAAGGATGCTAGTTTGCTGACCATGTCCCTTGAAGTGCTTTGCCCATAAATTTCTACAGTTGCCCTGCACTTAGGTCAGCATAAATAAATAAAATTATGGGAGTTTTTATTTAAAGCAGTTTATGAAGGTATTGCTGTCACATCCCTCTCACTGGTGAGTAAGAAGGAGACAGGTCAGCTGGCAGATGCACAATACCTTCAAGGAGCTGTTGTCACATTTTAATATATTGCACATAAAACTTAAAGCAAAGGCATTGCAGTCTGAACTGCTGGCTGATGTTAATTGAGGGAATTCCAGATGGGAAAGTTGCACCCAACAGGTGCTGAGTGCTCAAACATCACCGGCCCAACAGCCCTTCAATTTCTGAAAAGCATATTTGCCTTTCCTTGCCCATAGCCCCAGTTGGGCATAAATGACCAGCCCAGCAACCCCAGCACTGACCAGAGGAGCAGAGAATAAGCTTAGACTTATAGACAAAGGCAAGGTTAATTAGATTTACAATAGAAATTACTGCGATTAGTTCAAAAATATGTAAACTGATATTCCCTCTGTGGCTGACAGAAGCAGAGCTGGACTTTTCCTTTTTCTGAGGCTACACCACAATAACCTGTCTACATATAGGAACTTCATATACTATCTGTTCTGTTTTGCTATGCCTCATCACAATTTTCTCTCTCTTCTGCTGCTGCTGGCTGTGGTACATGGGACTTATCTGGGAAGAGTAGGAAACAAAAGAGAAAGTAGGTTTGCCTACTTTTTATTTTCTAACAGAGAGAATAATATTGTCAGCAGAAGTGTGAAGGTTTTAGGGTGTTCTTTCCCTAAAATCCAGGGGGTTTATTCTTTGTAACCTTTGATACAGCAACAAAAGCACCACCACACAAGCAAGACATCTTTAGCTACTGGTTCCTCACTGTGTGCCATAAGCTTCCAGTAACTGAGGTGGATGGGGATTTTTCTTTTCAAAAAACAAATGACTAATAATTTTTATGGCAAAGCTTTAAGAGCTGCAGTGGCACAGAAGAGTCCCTTCGCTGGTCACTGCAGTGCCAATGCACCGAAACTCAATGTCTGTTGAGACAAAAGAGTAAAGCCGTAATATGGGAGAGAGATCAAATCATACACAGCTCAAGTTTAAAGAGCAAATATTAATTGCACTCTAGCAGTTGTAACAATTTGCCCATGGAAGTCAGCCTAGAACCTCTCATGTTTAGAAGCAGGTAAGAATATCGTTCAGAGGTTTAGTTGTTATTAAGGCACTCATTGAAAGCACCATCTCACTGGATACCGTAAGTTTAAGAATAAACTCCAGGTGCACCTTAGCCCAAGGCTGTTTGGTGTTTTCCTTAGTACAATTGGAAGGAACTGAATTGTCAAAATCATAGTGTCACTGAACACACAAACTTACAATCCAAACTTTCTAGAAATGAAGGATCATCAAAATATTCCCTTGGCTTTGCAGAGCCAAGGGTCATATCTGCCCTTTTGCAGGCTTAGGGAGTCTCAGCTTTTCTATGCCTTAGGACACTGTCGGTAGAATGCAAAAACCTGAGTGATAAAATGACAAAAGACATGGCAATCAAGATGTTCAGATCATTGGGGCATCTGAGTAGACCTTTAGAAAATTCACATAGTCCACTGCCTGGTGCAGTAGGAGAAGACATGGGGCACTCTGCAGTTTGACCTGTGGCAAGGTGGTTTTTGTTGACTTTGGACACACTGAATCTGTAACGCTTAGGAGCCGTTTAATCATACAGTTGAAGACCTTTCCCACCTTCCAAGTTTATGTTGGATTAACCATATATATTGAAGTACAATCCTTCATAGTGTCAAGACTATATTGAACTGCTGGAGGGCTAAAAGGCAACAAAACAAAATCGGAGAAGAACATTTGTTTTGCACAAAGTAATTTGTTAGTATATTGAGAGTTCTTTTCAGAAACATAAAACTCTGCCTTTTGGACACCACATGGAACTGCAAGAAAATGCCAGGAGAAAATTCTGAGAGTTTTCATAAATAAAGCACTTGTCATATTGCCCATAAGTGCAGAGGTCTCTCTACTTTGTTATGCTCCAGTAATGGGCATAATGGTTTTATTTGCATAAAACCCAGATCCTATTATACTGTAGCTGCTTCTTCTTAAGCTCTTAAAATTACACTGGCTTCCTGAACTATCATGTTCAGAGCTGTTTGAAAAAAAATCCAAACCAAAACACAAACATTTGTTATCTTTTTATGAAGTGAATTATTTGCATAATGCATTTAGACTGGGAACAAAAAAAATATTTAGAGTAAAAGAGATTTCTTCTCTCAGAAATGAACTCATTGGAGTGTCTAACCAAGAAAAAAAAATGTATTTCTACTGCTGCTTAATGGACATTACCAACAGGCGGTACGGATACCACGGTTCCCTAAATGATGGAGAATTTAAAATGAGTCACCTTCATAAAGTTATGTTCAGGAAAGAGATTGTTTGAAATTTTTTTCTTTTCTCCTGAGGGAGATTTTCATGTGGTCTTATTAATAGGAGAAGAAAATAAAAAATATTCTATTTCCATAATCCATCTACTCACATTGCAGTCTAGCCAAGCAGCACTGTGGAACTCAGAAGAGAAATCACAGGAGCTGAGGCTGTTGAAATATCCTCCTTAGGGCCTATATCACTACATTTTAAGAATATAGGAAGCATGTCATTTACTGGATATCCCAAAGCACGCATTATATTTGTACAGCATAAAGAATTAGAGGCACTACATCACAGTTCATTCAGCTTAAGATATTTTGAGTAGTTCCCCCTTACCTTGTGTCAAGAGAAGCATCTGATACAGTAAGTGGCCCATGAAATCACTCTCACCCTTTTAAACACTCATATTTGCAGCAATTTTTCCCAAATCTATTCCCTTCCCAGACTTCTCTAGAATGGCTGGAGAGTTCAAACTCTAATTAGCTGTATTCATTTTGAACTCTGTAGCTCCTCTGCTCATAGAATGATCCTTCATAGAGCAAGGAAATACCTAATTAGGATGAGAGATGGCTGACGACAACTCTTGGACAGTTGCCATCCCACACTACTGGAACAGAAATCTGGTCAAAGATTTCTCATTCCCTTGTGATCCTGTGATGCAGGAAGGAAGAAACCCCACTGGAGTCACTGAAACTTGCTTAAACTTCAAATTTCTAGGCATCGTTATCACATTCTGGTAAGGGTAGGGTGGAAGAAGATGAAAGCATATTAATAAATAATACAGACTACGGGTATCAGGGCTGCTAACTCCTCCTCCACGTAGCACAGAATGCATTGCTGTCCTCTCCAGCTCTTCAATAGCTTGCTCAGCAAAGAGCTTCTCCTATTATTTTTTGTTTGTTTGTTTTTATAAGAATTCAAAGGACACAGTAGATACTCCTTTCTTTTTATATCGTGCTATTGAACTCCATGGGCATTTATTGTTGACTGTCACAGAGAGCACTAAGGATATATCTGCCCTGTGAAAGCATTGAAACAAACCCAAAACACAGCTGAACAGTGGCACAGATGCAAGGACACCACAGCTTGATTTGACTAGAGGTAACTGAATAAAAGGCTGTATTTCAAAGCCAGTGCAGTTTACCGATTGGTCTTAAAATCTCAAGGCTCTCTCAGAGTCTCTGTGGAGTTATTTCAACAAGCTCTGGGCTCTTTTCCAAGTAAGGTATTCAAATCACAAAAAAAGGCTAAGAACAGCAATCACAGTAGGCACTGACATCTTGTCAAGAGCTCTGACCAGTCAGAACAGGAACAGAGAATGAATTGCTTTCTCACCCCTGCAGACAGATTGTGGCAGGGTGAGGGGAGACTGGTTTAGAAAAGCATTTCTTCTGTGAGTGGTTTGAGGGTCAGAGTCACTAGCATAGCTCAGATGGCAGGGATACACAACACAAAAACAGAGGAAAGCAACCAGAAGGCTTTTTCTCTCCTCAAAAAAACCCAAACAAACAAACAAAAAAACCCAAACAAAGCAAAAACCAAAAAACAACGCAACCAAAACAAAAAATACAACAAAAAAAAACCCAAACCAAAAAATTCCACCCCAGAACAAACAAACAAATCCCAGACAAAAAAAAACCCAAACAAATGTCAGCTTCCTGGCTTGCCTGTACCTTTTTACACAAAAGCCAAAGTATATTTCTACTGAGTGAAGTGTGGGGAGCAGTGCAGCAGAGCTATGCACCACTTTCTGTGTAAGTTGCTGTATTCATAACAGGGTTTCCTCCAGGAATTCAGTAGAAATCATTACCTTACACAACTCTGGTAGCATCTTCTGCATCATGACAGAGACAAAATAAAAAACCCTATTCCTGAGCATCCACGCTCACTCTCAGGTCCTGCTGATCACTGAGCTGCCTGCCCTCCCTTCCCTCTGCCTTCCTCCCCAGCTGGATTACATGGCAGCAAATTTACAATTTCATTTCCTGTATTTTCATACATTGTAAAATCCTGAGGATGGAATATTCTGTTAGCCTTAAAACTTCTATTATTTGTTATTCATTATTTGAATGATCCCATTTTCTTATAATCAAGCAACAGGTACTGGTCCAGCCCCAGGAATGTCACAAACTCACATCCTGATCCCACTGTATTTAAAAGCAGGAAAGGCATCCCTAGATTTCACAAAGCAAGGAGATGATGTCATTCAGTTTGTAGGACTGAAACACTCAAGACACAGAAGGTTTTAACCAGCCTAAGTACAGCACTGCTTAGGCTTTTTTTGTTTTAAATCACATTTTCACAACAGTTTTGTGATTTAGTAGCCCAGTTTCTAAATCTCACTGAAACTCATGGAGCCTTGATATTAACAACTTACAAACCAAACTAAAACATTAGATGCTAGATAAAGCAGCTATCCATATTATTTTAATTGTCAAAACTATTTTGAACACACTGCTGTTAAGGTTTCCAAGATCATTAATAGCAAGCTCCTACTCGTTTCCAGATTCTGAATTTAAATTCTTGGGATTTTAGTCTACATTTTCACTTCGAAACACACAGTATCTGAGTTATATCACACCCTTGTGAAACACCTTTTAGTGCTGTTCTGATTTACGTATTTACTATGTGATAATGGAGACAGGGTTTACTGGTTTGGTGAGCCTTATGCTTGCAGTGGTTGGGATTAACAGAATCACAGAATCAATTATGTTGGAAAAGACCTCTGAGATCATCAAGTCCAACCTATGACCTAATACCACCATGACAAGCAGACCATGGCACTGAGTGCCACATCCAGTCTTTCCTTAAACACCTCAGGGATGGTCACTCCACCACCTCCCTGGGCAGCCCCTGCCCATATCTCATCACCCTTTCTGTGAAAAATGTTATACCTGAGTACTGGAAGCTTACTGATTTCTACTCAGCTCTTGATCTTTAGATTTGTACTCTGTAAATTTTTAAAACTTGGATGTGAAAGCATTTTATAAAATACTTGCTCAATAGCATCAAATGCAATCACATAAAGAAATTAAATACAAAATAATTTCCTTTGCTATTTTGAGAAATAGACTGAAGTCTAATGCAAACCCACTACAATAAATATGCCATTGAAAAAATTTCATGTGCTAGCTTTGATTTTCATTATGACTGTAAGGTTTATATTACGTTTGCAAGGGACTGAGATTTTTTTAGTTTGGTAACGTTGTTGCTTCTCATTCAAGCCGTGATCCTAATACATGTTTAATGCCCGAGTCCAATCCATCAGCCCAGCAAACATCATTACTGTCTGAGATTAGGTTCAAGTTACCGTATAATCAGGCTTGTGCTCAGCTCAGAAACAGCGACACAGCAGAAAACAGCGGGGAACAACCGAAAATGCCTTTCAGCTGGTGCGATAGCAAACGCTTCTCGTGTATGCCAGGGCAAAGAGAAACCGTGGCAGCCCAACCAAGTGGTGGAAAAGCTGAGAAAGTTTGTACGAAGGATGCTGAACACCAAAGCAAAAGTTTTGCTGGGAGATGGAAAAGAGTAAACCTCCCTGAACGCAGGAGGCTAAGGCAGGAACATAGAGGCAGGCTGTCCATGGGAAGTGTCTGGCTGCACTAGCAACAAATGCTGGGTGCTGCGTCACACAAGAGCCATTTAAATGGTAGCCTGTCCTCCTCTTCATCAGGCTACAGCTCGCATAACTAGGATAACTGCTGACCTGCTTTCTAATTTCACTTTGGAGTCAGGCTGGGCAAATCTCTCTCTTGCAAATGGTGCAAAATGACAATTCATTTTGTCGTGATATTCCAAAATACGACTGGTAATGCTGAAAAACAGCACATCAGTCACAGACCTTTAGTAAGAGGATAGGAATCACCTCCCAGCAAGAGGTCTGAATAAATTTCTAGTTGATTATTATTGCATCTTAGTTGCCTGCCCTTAGAGAAAACCACAGAAAAATGTTTCCATTCTTCTTCTACATAGGCAGAAGTTTTATATCCCTTGAAAATGCTTCAGAAGAAAAAGTTTCTCCTTCATTGGTACCTGAATCTCCAAATAAATCTACAGTACTCACAGCCAGCTGCTGTGAGTGGACTGTCCAAGGCTAGATTTATGCAGTCTCTTAGGGCTGAAAGTACTGCCAGGCACTGTTAGCTGTAGCCAATACCCAGAAGAAAATGATGCCTATTTCATCCTGGAAATAGGAGGATATCCAAATGGTAGATATAACGGTGTGTAGTCTAAGCAAATTCAAATCAAACGTACTTAAGGATAAAACCAAAAGCTGAAAATTCACAGTGCTCAGAGATCTTGTTTACCAGGGAGTTCAGACATCAATTAAAAAAGGTCAAATTAAAAAAACCGCTTCCAGCTGGGCTTTGCTGTGGAGGTGCCAGCTGACCATTTAAGCAAGGGAGGACACAGAAAGCTCATGCTGTTAAGTGCACTCTAATGAAGAGGGACAGGAACACCCTTGCTGTCAAAAGGGAAGCATGAAGACTAGATGCTGCATGAGGTAAAGTAACACAAAACATTCTCATCTCAATCAGAAATGTCCATCTTACTTTGCAAAAAGCTTTCTCCTATGAAGTGCTGTCTCATAACATGCTCTCTTGTTTGAGGTGTTGTGTTACTGTCATGCAAGAGAACAGACAAATAAGAATATACGCTGTCAGTTGTGTTAACCACACTGACTATGATTCTGGTTGGTTTTTTTAATAAATAGCCTCCAACTACCACAGTGAGATCTTGTTTGTGGTTGTTGAGATTTTATTCTATCTTTTTAGGCCGAAAAGTCTCCTTTAATTAGACCTAGAAATCTTTCTTTCCTGTTCAAAGTGGAAAGGTACTGAATTCCCCTCCACTGAATTAGAAACCCTAGTCACAATTGAGAGCTGAGAAGCATTTAATACTCTGTCCTGCAGAGTACTGTACATTCATCTCAATATTGTCCACAGACAAAAAATACTGAAATCTGTATGTTTGCATCAGGTGATGCCAGCAAGAGCTGTGGGGCATCACTCAGGAGCATCGTGCAAGTCACCAGTCCAGGAAGGAATGTAATCATGGAGCAGCAACACAAACCTCATGCACTCCACGTGTTGCAACAAGATATTGATTGTTTAGGGTGGACAATAAGACCTCTAAGATTATTGAATCCAAAATCTTCAGTTTTTCCATGCTAAAATATAACCCCACAGCTCAGGGATTCAGATGTCTACAAATGTGTCACTGGAGACGTGACTGCTAGATGCAGACACAGGAAGGAAGCCCCTTTTACAGTTCACAGAGTTAGGAGGTACATAAATAAGATAAAAACAATGAAGTTACCATGACTGTTGTGATTTCTGAGATAGTCTATTTGCGTAATTAAGTACAGAAGCCTGCGGAATCTTTCCGTTTAAGGACTGCTTTTAACTGTGCCCAATATTATCAACTGTAGGTTAAGAAATAACAAGACAAATTTCACACTTGCATGCTTCTTTTGAAAACCACATGTGTGTAATTTAAAAAAAAACCCTTAGAAAACATGAGGCTTTGATAAAAGATATTTAAACATCATAGATTCATGATAGTATATGTTTGGACAGGAATGAAAAATTGACAATGCTTGGAATATAAACAATAGAAAATGTTTACCTATGCAATGAAATAAATTATTTCCATATATTACACAGATGCTTATCAATAAATAAAGCAACTAAAACATTAGTCAAAAATATTGAAAAGAAGTATTTCAAAAAATTTCACCTCATGAGACTGGAAATGCTCCTAGGAAACAGAGATGGAGATGTGGCAGATGGGCTCAAGTTCACTGTAAATGTAGAGAAATGGCTGCTAGGAGTAAGATGTCCCTTCACTCTGATGACATTGACCATTGCTGTGGAAGTCCTCAGCTAGAACAAGTAATTTGCATCAAATTATTTTTCTATTTGTAGTTGACCTTAAGCAGTTCAAAATATTCTAATACATCATAATTTAATTATTTGAAGACCCATTCTTACAAATAATCTTCTATGATGGGATTATTGATGAGCGCTTCATCTTGAGTATATTAAGCAAAAATCAAGCATTGTCATTTAAGTGGGATTGTGCATTGCATTTTTTTATATATTTATAAGCACAGTCATTAAAATTTGTGTCTTCTGATTAAAGACTCATCTTTATAAATTCATAATGTGATTTTGGAAAACATTCTTCATGTACATAAATCTAATGCTCCGTACAGATATTTTTTAATACACTAAAATATTCATAGAAACCAAACAAAAGAATGGTCTGAACTAAATGTTGAGCTTTTTTCTTTAATAGTCTTTTATTCCAGTGACTGCAAGTGAAGCTTTCTGAGGTATTTGCTTAGATTTATACTTTGCCAGAGAAGCAAATGCCCCATCATGAGAAGACAGCAGCTCTGCGAGGACAGTGCAGTATATTCACTGAAACCCACCCTCCCAGGTTATGGGTGGAGCCAAACTCTTTCACCTGGGACATTCTGTGAAGTTTTGCTGTGGTCACTGCAGGTGATAATTGCACAAGAAAGGGTCAAACCCCTATTCAAAAGATACAGTGAAACAGGGTTTGTTTCTAACAAGAGCTCAAACCAGGTTGCATGTGATCCCTTCAGTTACCTTGCAGAGGACTAATGTTCTGAGTACTAGCAAGAGATGATTGTGCCTTTCAACATTCTCACTGTGCAAACACGCACATCTAATTGTCTTTTTTTCCTCTACAGTGACAAACAAAATGGGCATCTGTAAATACCCTTTAAAAATGTCCAGACTAGCACTATACCTAGGCAAAAAAATTACAGACCTAAATATTGTCCCCTACATTACATGAAATTTAGTTGACTTTTCCCTGAAATTGCCCTTATCACCAATCACACCATAGCTGAATCTAATGAGCATTCTCCCTAACATCACGTGTGAAGAGACTGTCAGCTTCCCATCACTATGGATATAGATATGTGGATAGAAAGACTATAATCCTCCATAACGAAAATTGCGTTTGATTCTTCCAATGAATCTAGGAGAATCTTTGTGTCAATGCTGTGAATGAAAGCCATCCCAGTGAAAGCCTGACAGTCCCACCATGAATTATATTTCATTCTTATCCCAATCAAAAGAATTAGCTTAGAAATATCTCAGGCCAGACCCTTATTAAGACAAGAAAACATTGCAAATATAGCTAAGCAGAACCAGCCCTCCAGGCTGTTGTCACCCTGCTCATCAGACAGATGCTCTTGCTGCACAGAATATGGGGAATGTGGGCTACATCATTTTTTGGACCAGCAAAGGAACGCTCTGAACCTTTGTTCTTACACCTGCCCCCCTTACAGAGGAGCTTTTGCTTACCTGCTGCAACTCATTCTACCTTGTGTCTCGCTTAAGTTGATACTCAGTCACCACAGATATAAGGATACACTTTCATGTAAATCAGGATGTCAGGTAAACACCCACAGGCAAACAGTGCTCTAAGAAATCAGCAAAGGTTTAAGATGATGCTGTGAGACAAATGAAAATCTAGACAGAGTTTTTTAAAACAAGCCCCCCTGCCCCTTATACCTTAGATTTTAGTGATATTTCTTCCTTGCTCACTGCTAAGCCCATCTGCTTATATATGCAATCTTTTTATAAGTCTCCTGTTTAAGAGATCCTCTGTTCCTACTGCAATCATTTCCATAGCAACTAATTTTCATGTCACAAATAGAAAGCAATGCAGGTTCAAGAGGTGAAAATCAGAGGCATATTGAGATAAACTTTTAAAAAGCTAGAATCGTGCACCAGCAGAATCAGGGAAAAAAGAAAGGAACGAATTATGTCAGCTTAAATCAACCACTTGCTGTATCATCAATTAAGTTTGCTGTGATACAGGACTGCTTTTTGCCAGATCAAGTGTGCAATCCGTGGTGTGACTATAGCCTAACATGTAAACGTGGAAATGCCTGAATGTGAAACCTTTGGCAGAGACACGGTAGCCGAGAGGGCGACTTTCCTGCAGGGCTTCAGAAGTGGACGCGGCCCCACGCAGCACCGAGCCTCAGGCTCTGCTCAGTCCTGCTGCGGTCACTGGACACGGTGGTGGCAGTGCTTCTCATGGCACCTTAGCAAAAAGTCACTCTTTTTCTCTGAGCCCAAAAAGGAATCCAGGTGTAACAGCTTCTCCACTGCTGACCCCTGGATGCCCCAATGTATAACAACACCGTAGTAACACCGGCCTCACTTTGAAGGAGAAGTTACTTTCCGTATGGTTTACTCTTGGAGCTCACTTGTTACAGGGAATGATTATGGAGCTCTCTCAATGCAGGTTTAACTTTTCAGAGAAATTCTCTCCCTAAAAACCAACAGTGCTGAATAACCTACTGAGAAATCCCTGGAGGTAGTCAAAACTTCATTAGACAAAGGCCCTGAGCAACCAGAAACTGGACCCATGCTGAGCAGGAGGTTGGATTGCAGCTCTCTGGGCATCTCTCCTAAGAGTCAAGTTTTTGTGATTCTATGAATTTCAGTGCTTTGGTGTCTCATTGATCACAAACCCCATTTGCACACTGAGATGCAGGACCAAAACAAAAGAAACAGCTGAAACTCACTCCCACAGTGCTACATCAGTGCAGCATCTATAAAGCAGGTGTTTAGCAGCAACTTCTGTTTTAGAAATGATGACACATGCTTCTGTTATGTGATTTATGTTGGTATTTCCCTGCCTTAAGTAAATCACATTAGTTCACTTTGGGTCTATATTGGACCAAGGCAACTTTATTATACATAAGGTATTTGCTTCATTTTTTTTTTTCTAGAGAAAAGGCCAGAAAGTTTCATGTGATCATATCTGCAGGGCAATATCATGTTTCTAGAAAATTCATCATATTCAGATATTTGTGTCCTCTGTTATTGAGAATCAATTTACAGAAACAGATCATCAGCAAACCTTAAACTGGTACCTAGAACAAACTGACATGTACTGCTGATGTAGCAAGCAGGAATATATGTTTGAAAGAAGAACCATCAGGAATAACAACCATAAAGAATTTAAACGGTCTGAAGGAACGGTTTCTTTGCACTCCTTTCCTGTGCAGTTGGCAGCTCAAATGACTTCCTGGTGGCTTAATATGTTTAAGTCACACCTACTGCTTTAAGCTGACATAATTATCAATGGAACACTCTTCTGGCATACAGTCTAATTAGGCACTTGTGGGCCTCTTACCACAAGATTATTATTTTAAATCACAGAATCAGTTGGGAAGAAGCTTAGAGAGATAAGAAATTATGACTGACCAAAATCTATGTAAGAGGGAACTAAATCCTGCATTAGTCACATAAACTTAATTTCTAGGATTCAACACTTCCTAAATTTATTATGAAAACAGTAATCACTTACCAGAAACTAGAAGAGTCAAATCTTAGAAAAATATTAGAGAAGCAGGGAAAGAAAGGTTGTAAAACATAAGCTATTGCAACAGTCTTTCTTCTCATTCCTGATTGCCACAGAAAGCAGAGAAAGATTGTCATGAGGAAGCAAAGAAGCAAGACTCCAAATCCGCAAACCCCCAAAAACTCAACAAACTCAGATAAGACAATCTCCTGCAAGTATAAATGTCAGAAGCCAGCATAATGATCCACATCAGAATCCAGTATTTGATTTCTTGAGAAGTCAAGGTGGATTTCACAGTAAGAGTTGTGGCTTGGCCATTAAGGCACAGAAACTGTAAGACTGCGATGTGCCCCAAGGCAGAAGCATTTCTCAGCTGCCCCTGCTGCGTACTTCCTCCACAACCTGTCACACAAGCAAGCTGCTAATCTAAAATGACATTAAGACACAATATTTGAATAAATACATCACCTAAGTGAATCCATTTAAATCCAAGCTTAACACCTCTCTTAAATGCACAAACCCAAATCTAATAAACGGCTGAATAGAGGCTTTGGAGACTCAAATTTGAAAAATGCATAGAGGAAGATATTAACTTTTCATTTTATCTCGAATGAAGGAGCCTAATTTTCACTGCAGCACAGAAGAGGGTGAAATAAAGCAGTGTTAACTTATAGACGCATCCACATCTATTTAAAGCGTAACTACATGCAAACTTGGGAGTGAGGTGGAAGGGGCACTATCGGAAATGCAGTCGCTGCACACCTTTAGATATGGTACCAATTAAAGTCTAGAAAGAAAAGAAAAACAATCTAGCAGCAAACTGATTCACGCAGTACTGAGAAACCACATAAAAGTCTTTAATCTCCAAATAGCTGTGACCAAAACTCATTAGGTGACGACAATTCTTAGTAAAGAACAGAAAATTCTTAGTCTTGATATTACTAGGGAAAGCGTCAGATTACAGAGAGGATCAAACCAGCATCTTAAAATGGCTCGCTCCCAAAGTCTGAGCAGAAACAAATTGGAAAAGCATTTAGAAGAACTACTTTTTGAATTTATTTTGATATCAGGATCTTTGAACCCAAGCATTTCCTTTAAAGTAACTAAAAGCAAAATTAATAGCACATTTTTAAAAAAGCATTTAAACTTGAATTGCTGAGATATTGTTGAATATTTCTGAATCATCTTCAGGAAAATAAATGGCTAAAATCTGCTGCAAGTGACAAAAATGAGACCAAGAAAAGAGGTTACTTTGCAGATCTGGCATTTCTGAAAATCTAGTTGTCGAATTACTTTTTTTTCAAATAAATTGGGGAGACTTTTGGGGTTTTGTTGCATTTTTTTGTTTGTTTGGGGTTTGTTTGCTTTGGAGTGTTTTTTTGGTTTTGTTTTTATTTTCATTGAGGGAAAGTCAGAGAAGGCAGAAAATCTGTTTGCCTTCAAGTAGCAGACCTGGTAATGGGCAATTGCTTTGTATCCTCTGCAAAGGCCTATGCTGTAAACCAGTGTGGTTTTATGGTGGAGAAACCTCAGAGCAGAGTCTGTTTACTGATGATTGTCTTTTCATCATTGAAAATCTCAACCTGAACTATATTATATAACTTGATAATTGAATGATTATGAATTCATAACTGTCATGGAAAACAATCAGTAGAATTAAATTCCAGTAATAACACGAACTTTAATTCAGCACTGACTTTCAGGAGACCAAAAAATTGTAGCTATTGAAATAGATTTCTCCAACACTTTTAATGTGAGCTTTTGCTACTGATTCCATCTCTGGAAAAGATCGAAGTCCTGTTTTGACTGCTTGACTGACTATATTGTGATTCACTGGCTCCATACACTCAAGAAGATGTCAAAAGCTGATGCTGAACGTAAATTTCTGGGCACAATCTTGCTTTACTTTTCTCTTTATGCATCCTTCTTTGCTTTGCAAGAAAAGTGTCTTCCTGTGACTGGAGTGAGGGAATGGTTATGGAAAAGTCAGCATAAAAGGATGGACACAAAATGTTTCCAATAGTGTCCAGGAAGCAATATTAATTAATTTGGCTACTTATACCTTGGCATCCTCTGTTCAACATATGCCAGCTTGAAGAAATGCTTGCCAGGCCTATATTCCATTTTACCCACTGCTCAAAAAAAATGTTTAATATGTAGCAAGTCTTTTTCCATAAGAAAAGTGTCATGAATACCTAAAAAATTATGTCAATTTTTAAAAGAATATCAAAACCAGATCCATTGATTTAGAAAATAGTTTATGTGTTAAAACATCTAAATGTCATTCAGATTATTTCTTGCTAGCTGACAAAAAAGAAAAATGAGAATAGTTTAAAAAGCCACATTCAATTATTCTTTCCTTGACCATGAAACTCAAAATGCCACTTTTTTATCAGTCACCAGTGTCCAGAAAAGATTCAAATATTGCTTTGTGGGTTTGGGTTTTTTTAGGATATATTAAATTCTCTAACTATTTTCAGTTTGAGACAATCTGATTCTGATGAGCCTGTCCCTCAGTAACAGATACAGTCCCTGCCCTGTCTGCTCATGCCACGGCATGACTGGGAAAAAAATTTGATTGAAAAAATAGTGATCGAAGAAGAATTCTTCACAGCAGCCTTCCCTTTCCACACCTTCCTGAATAAAAGCGAGCATGGATATTCTCCCATCCATCCATCCCTCCATCCCCTCAGGAAGGCATGTGTTTGTGCCCCAGCTAAGACCCCCTCCCATTCAACTAGATTGTGCTGGTAACTTTCCAGTTCACAGTACTTTCTCCAGGGTTCAATTCCAATTCAGGGTACATGCTCTGAGCAATTCTCCTTGCTTTTGAGACCAAGGAAACAAAGTTGACCTTATATCTACAGCCATTTCTCATTTTAAGTAGTACATTTTTATATGAGACATCTGTGGCAATCATTTCTCCATATTTTATTCTCCAGTTCACAGTATATATTCTGTGCACTGAACTTGGGCACTACAGGTGGGAAAATAAGACACTGAGCTATTCAGAGTGCAGACAGACACGCAGACCTCATTATCACTGCTCTTAATCCTCTATTTTTGTTCTAATGACTGTGACCTTTAACAGGACATGGGAAACAATTAGGTTGGTGCACAGCCTCTAACTGCACATCGATATTCTGCTGGTTGGGACACCTTGGTTTAACTTTCAGGACTTTGTTCACCTTTGGGTCATGATAACCCATACACTGAACCAAATGCACAAAAGCCCCAGAGTCATAACCATGCTCTGCTTTTTCTTCTCGTTGTGCCCATGACCCCAAGAGCAGTGAGAATAACCTCTGGTACAAACATCTATTATGTGCTTTCTGCGTGCTTAAAATAGCATCTTGACCAGTCAATAAATCATACTTGACAGAGAGGAGAAATAGAAAGTAGAGGAAATTTACAGAAACGTCACACCTTCCTCTTTAGAGGTAGGCAATGAGCAAGATTCAGTTTGATACTTCCATACAGGGCAATTAATACGTAAAATCAGAGTAGCTGAGCCAAGCAAAAGGTCAAGTATCCTTGGAAAAAAGATGATAATGAAAGAGGATGAGAAAAAAAAAGGAAGCCAGGTGAAAGACATCACAACACCACCGTAAAGCAGAGTGCAAGGAGGAGAAGTATAACCCTGATGGCCACACAATGCCACCTAGCACAGTGTAAGGGGTGATTCTGGCACTGCCTTCTGACACCTGCTGTGGGGTACATTTCAGCACAGCAAAAATACATTTGCTTAAATATATAACCTGCAAGGGAAATAAAAACTGTTTAAAAACACCACAGCGGCCTTGAGCTGCTGTAGTCCATAAGGTAGATTAGCACAACAATGCAATCTCACACCCTGTCCTTCGATGAGACTGTTGTATGCTCCCTTGTGAACAAAGGAGAGAAACAACTGAGGTCTTAAAATAGACAAAGTCCTTAAATGAAGGCCTTAATTGCATTTCAAAATAAATTTTATGTCAGGAGTCAGTGGACAGTCTAATGAGCCTTAATGGGACCTTCATATGGTCTGTCTAGAAAGCTGCTTTTGTGACAGAACCATTTGTTGGCAGTTTCTCTGAAAAGGCTGTCACAAACAGGCAGGTTTATCAACTTCACGGCTTGGTGCCCACCTACCTGCTGACCTGGAGTCTTGAGAGCTTACACAGCTTGGATGGGCACTGATACTGGCACTGGAGGAAAGGTGGCATCTCCTAAGAGGTTACAAGGTGGCACTCTTGTGATGTGAGATGGAACAAATAGAAAAGCCCTATGTTATTAGGTTTTAAGACAAGAAAAAATCACCAGAAAAATAATGAGATGAGCTAAAATAGGCCAAAGGAGAATAAACTGCCTTCTCAGAAGACATTAAAGCAAGGATTGGAGACTTTTCAGCTGAGGCATGATATGTGAATGAGGATTTGTGAGTGGGAAGAAAAACAAATGGGCAAAACAAAATTCTTGTGAACAAACAGCTACAAACAAACCTGAATTTGTACACCATGTATGATACCGATTTCATTCTAAATGGAAACCGAGTATATAAGAAACCCAAGGTATTTTCCACTTCAAATGGGATGAAAATTCAATAAATAGATATGCACATGGCATTTATAGTTCCATGTATATTTGCAATGCAGCAAGACAAATTTAAAAAAAAAGAAAATTCAGTTCAGGTAAAACCACAGTTGTACTATATATGAATAAATATAAAAATAAATACAGATTCAAGAACATGAATCAGTGTCAATCTAGACAGGAAAAAAATACCCTGAAATATGAAAAATATATATGCAAATTTAGATTCTTCCATATATTTATTTTTCTGTATTTATTTTTCATTTATTTATATACCTTTTAGCATACTGGCTGTTCTACTTTGTAGTCATTTATATCGGGGTATCTGCTCCCATATTCAGTTACCTGAACAGCTGTAGTTAAGATACCTCATCTTCCTTTAATGTAAAACAAATTAAACAAAAGCTTTTGATCTAAAGACAACATATTATTACATATAACTAGTCTTTGGAATATAAACACTAAACAAATCTTTATTATTGCAGACTAGTAAGTGAGGATTTTTCCATTAACATCATCTGCTATGTCCTTCTGTTATAAAAAGAACTAAGCCCAAGTAGTATCCTAATAACTACCTTCTTATGGAAGAACCCCGACTAGTGCTGTAGAAGACACCAAATCTTCTGCAGAACTTTTAATTCAATGTCTAGACCTTACAATTGGAAAATCAGTCTCAGTTTGGGTCTATGCACTCTTTAGTGTGTAGTCAGTGCGGTGACCTGATTTGTTGGGGATTTGTTCAGTTGGTTTTCATTTTTTCAGGGTTTTTGGGTTGGATTTGTTGTTGGGGTGTTCGTGTCTGAGTTTTGTTTTCTCTTTGGGGTTTTTTACTTATATCAAGATATATCCGTGAGCCTGCTGCCACACAAGTCAATATAAAGCAATTTAGGCTGGAATTAGATTTCAAGTACAGTAATTTGTCCTAAGGTGATGTTTCTTTCCTGACAAACAGGTATGTCTGCAGATGCACAGCGTTTTGCCATCAGCTGGGTAATTCCACATTGCCCTTGGTGCATCTGGAGAGGAGCAGGCCTCTGGCCCAACAAGCAAATGAGAAGAGTTTCTTGCTGCTTTGCTGTACTTGAGACTCAGGTGCAGTAGCCAGACTCCTGCACCTTGTTAGAGAAGAAAGCAAGATACAGCAAGACCTTGGATGTGAACCATGAATCTCTCCCTCAGCTTATTAGAGTGATATCAGCTCCTGCTTGGCATCTGATGCCACTTTGCTGCTATCAGTCAGCAGGTTTTTGGGTGGTGAAGGAGCAGACTGGTTTATCACCCTGGATGGACACTGGCAATCAGCCCAAGTGTGCTAATGTATCCACCAAGGTCCAGCTTCCATTATGGATCAAATACCATAACTGAGAGGATTTACAAGCTACAGAAGACACGCTTTTAGGCACCATACTGAACCTTATCTAGGCTGCTGCAGTAATAGTTTTATGCCAACCCTTTATTAGAGACTGTTTCAATGCCCTTCAATTAAGGAAGCACCTTCCTGCTTCCTGGGGCGTAGCTCAGCCAGACAAGTGGCTGAGAGTTAGGTACGATCCCATCAATAAGCACTGCCCACTGAGAACAGCTAGTCACCAGCAAACCCTATAGAGGCGACATTTTTCTCCCGTCAATCTGCTCCTGCACCAGTGCAGGACCAGATCCCTGGGATTCCTTTGATTATTATTCAAGAATGTTTGCTGCTTTAGAGGTGAAATTCCACAATACATGCTCCAACAGCAACAGCCAAAAGCAATTTTGACAGAACACATTATTAGTTGCAAAATCCTAATTGAAAGAATACCTGCCCTAGTCTCTAATTTTCCAGACATGTAAAACCTGCTACGTGTTTCCTCTTCACCATTCAAGTTCCCTAAAAAAGCTAATCCCAATAGTAAAAACCTATTTTACATATGCTTAAAATACAAGGAATGTGACACACGTTCCCTGTAGGGCTGCATCCACCAGGTGTTCCCAAGGCCACTGGAAGGAGAGAGGCAGCAGCCCAGCCATTTTAACCTACATTTCTTCCTTGCTCCACAGCATCCAGGTAGTGGGAACCGTTTGCAACAGTGACTGCTGCTTCCCATGTGTCAAAAGAGCTCCCTCTCCTCCTGAGGTCCTAGATGAGATAAGTCTACCCAACACTTCACAAAATAATTGAAATATAAGGATACGGAGACATCTCAAGGACTCCTGACACAGGATCATACAAAAAATAAAACCATTCCTTAGCTGCAGGTACAAATGAGCCTTTTCATACAAGAGACAAGCAACACAGAGATTATTTATCAACCAGATAGGTAGGGAACAAGGAGAACTAGGGGAGAAAAGGACATGTGATGTCAAGTAATATTGCCACTTAGAAGCTCCTTCTCCTTTCTGACTTTTCTGTCTATTTTTAAATATATATTTTTATTAGGTAGTAAGGTCATGGTACAGCTCACATAAAACTTGTAGAACTTGCAAACAAGGACACAGTGCCTGCTGCTTCACATAAACTGAAGGTTAATTGGGACTGAGGTGAAGCAATGCAACAGTGCTAATAAAGAGGTTTGTGTTTTTTTCTACTTTTTACTCTTAAGTGCACATGCAAAAAGACCCCCACAAGCACTAAAATTATGGTTATGGCTCTGCAAGTATGAAGGTTTTTATACAGAATGTCATGATAACCTGTATTTTCTTAAAACAGTTAGCTTAGGAGTGCTGAAACTTTAGAAAGGCATATCACATTTTACTGGAAAATAGGAAAAAATAGAACCAGAGGAAATAAAAGAGAGTGTGACCAGAGTGTAGCCAAAAAGAGAAAATGGCACTTTTTTCAAACACACTCATTAATTCTGAAGATCTTCTTTCTGCAATTAAGAAATATAATGAATAAATTTTATGTTTCTACAGTAAAGAAATCTAAACATTTTAAGTTTCTAATTGAAGTTAGTGGAGTTGCACAATCATAGAAGACCTGTTCGCCATCTCAGTAGATTTCATGCTGATGGAATTGCCTCTAACCCTGATTGTGCACATGAAACGGGCAGTAAGTTATTTACTTTTGTCTTCTTATTTAGATAAAGGGATGACAATGGTTGGCTAAGAGGACTTTTATCATTGTATTCTGAAAAATCTGCCTTTTAATTACATTTTTCAACAAGTCTCAGTTATAGTGTATTTTTCCCCCTTTGTACTTGAGCCCAATGCAGTTATTGGTCTGTTCCTCATATCTTTAGCTACATTACAGAATGAGCATTTCACTATGAGTGAAAACACCTGTTGGATCGTCACCCTCCATCAGCATAACACATGGAATTGCGCAGCTTTGGGGATGCGACTGACCGCTGAAACAATGGCAGCTGGCCAAGATAAAAACCACCACATAAATTACTGCACAGTTTCAACACCAACTAGTATTTGGTCATTTAGTTACACTATTTCCTGTTATTTACCTCATATTTAGCAACCGAGCTCGCAGGAAGGGCCTGCTGAGAGACTTCCAAGGTGGAATTGCAAAGCAGAAACAACAAAAAGAGGACAGCAACAATCCCTATTGACTTCTCCCTCCCGCCCCTACGATTTCATCAGGATCAATACCTTGCTTAATAGGGGCTGCTTTAACAAAAAAATATACAATACAAGACTAGGAAACAATCTTGTTTAATGGCTGCTGTTCCTGAGTCTGAAAGCAAATATTTGGATATAATTCACTAATCAAAAGAATAAAGACATATGCCATAATAAAGAGCGAAAACAGCGAATTTGAAGAAAAGTGGTGTGTTGTACCTATCTTCCACTTTCAGTTCACTCTTTTTTTTCTCTCTCATCTCCCCACTGACAAATGTTTGATACAAACATGTGCTTCACTAAGATAATCCTTTTCTGCTGGCTTTTCCATCAGTTCCATCTATGAGTCATGTCAAGTTCAGATTTTCAGTAATACTGAGGAGGACCCAGGGGAAAAACCTTACATATTATTAATTAATCAGGTCAAAGTACTAATACAATTTTTCCAAGGTGCTTCAGGGATACTGCTGGTGAGAAATGCACTTTTGCCATTAGACTGGTATTAACAGTGCTGAATCAGCCACACCTTCATATTTGTGATTTCCTGCTGTTGCAGAAGCAATCCTCAAAACAAAACCTGTAATTTGTGTACTGCTGAAGAAGCAACAAGGCAATGCAGTTTTACAATTAATATGTTTCCGCAGCCATCCAGATTGGAATTCAGTGATTCTATACTCATGCCACCTTTGCTACCTTAACTCAGTCTAGCGTAATAACAACATATGCATTTAAAGTGCTATCTGTCAACTCGCATCTCTCACAAGCAGAAGATCTTCTTGGTTTGCTGCAGCCTCACCTCAAATCAAGGATACAATGTCCTTCTAGGGGACACAGCATAGGCATTATATAACTTCAGCTTGAAGGCTCTCTCATCCCTAATCCTTTCACTGTAAAACAGAGTAAATGAAAACTCAAGAGCTGAGCTATAACTGTTTGCAAGGTCCTCTAATACATGGAAGCAGCTAAGACTCTTTCAGATCACAAATACGATGTCAGTGACTGAAGGAAGCTCCCGATGCAGCAATGCTGAAGGTTTGCAGCCTACTGTAGCAGCACTGTGCACATACAGCAAGACAGGGAAAGAGTCCTTCTGGAGGCCCTACAATCTAAAACGCAAATGGTGAAATTACTAGCCATGGGACACACAGCCAGTCAGTGCTGAAACCCAGATTAAAATTCCGTGCTCTCGGTGCCCAGTTTAATCTATCGCTTTGTCAGAAAGACACATGAGACCGCTCCACTAAAATCTGTGCAGTGGGACTGTCTGATTCAACACAGAAGCCTTTGCTTTGAGGATAATTGCAGAATTGCTTTGTTTTGTCTTCCTATGTAAATCTGCCATATGGGCCTCAAGCTACTGTAATGAGAGAAAAAGTTGAGGAGTTTGATAATTCTTGGTTTTAGAAAGAGATTAAGGTCTGGCAGCTGGCATGTATGAAGCAGAAAAATTCAATCTAGCATGCCCAGCTGCACTGTGGAAGCAAGACGAGCCAAAACAGACTCTCTGCAGACAGGGAAAGCTTGCTCAAAAATTGCCAAAAGTGCTCAGGTACAGAATGTCACATAAAATTAAGAGAAGAGAGCAGCAAAATCAAAGAGCCTTTCAAAAAGGTGGAAGCAGGTTGAGACATGAAAAGCACAATAATGGCTCCTGTAACAAAAATGTGGGTACATAAAAGAAGATTATCTTAGTAAGGAAATTATCTCTTTGAATGACTGTGGATAGTTATTAGGAATTCATTAGATAGTGAAAGAGAATACACTCCATAGCTTTGCTGTCTAAGCAATCTTCGTAATTGCACACACTGTACAGTGCTCACAGTGTAACGCTTTTTGAGTTGTGATATCTAAGAAATTCAGCCAGGTAGAGCTCCAGAAAGGAAGCGATACCTTTTGATCCTCAAAAATACTACATTTTACAAGCAAAGACACAACAAACTGGCAAACTCAAGACAAGAGGCCGAATTCAAGAACATAAAATCAAGATGGGAAGACATAAAAGACTTAGGATGATAATGCTGAGATTATATTTTTACATAATGAGAATATACGTATTTAGACATACTTTATATATTATGCAAATATGTACATTTATATACACATGCATACATGCACATAGTAAACTAAACTTTATTTACTTGATTCGAGTCCCACATGCCTGCAATGGCTGTGATGCTTGTATAGAGTCAACTCCGCGCTACAACACAGTGAAAACAGTAAAATTAGATTCTCATACTGTAACTATTATGCCAAGCTCTGAACTCAAATTAAGCCACAGAACACGAATGGAGATCAAACACACAGTGTCTCGAACAACGACATCTTGTTCAATTACCAAGGCATTCAGTAATAGAAAACAAGAGTTCTTGACTCGTTGCCCACCCAATTGCTAATTTATAATTAAAAAAGGGTTTTACCACATGTAGAACATGATGCAGAACAAGAATCAATATTCATATAAAATGAGGTAACTAGCTTAGTGGCAAAACCTTTTTCTCAACATACTACCAATCTGTTAGTTTGTTTTTTTAAAATTTTGCTTCTTAATTTCTTAACTTTTAACTGAGATTCTGTGTTCCATTCTATATTTTTATGATAGGGAGTAAGACACCATTCAGTGTCATACATTGTTTGGGCAGTAGGTACCACTATGCTTTCAGAGTTCAGACAGACAAAAGGAGAAACACAACCAGACCTCAAACTATTAGAAAACATTTTGGCTTGTGAGAGTTGTTAGTGCTGCTTTAAACAAAATTATGTGAAATTAATTTCAATTCCTAATTAAATGATTGTTGCAACAGAAAGCAACGAAGTACAAAGGTTGCTATGACAATATTTATGCTCACACTCAGGCAAGATCCATCTTTAAACTTACAAGGTAATTTTGCCACCTAAAAATGGCTTGATGAAAACCTGTAACTTTTGCTTTGTGAAAAAGAAACTAATCCTTCAACTGCTGTGAAGCCTCTACATTGAAGGTCTGAGCCAGTAGTGTAAGGTTGCTAATAAGTTTTATTTGCATTTATTTATTGGCATCACTGATGGGGTGCAACTGCACACATTTCACCTGAAAATATCACTACAACTGTTTAAGTATTGAGATCTCCCTGTAAATTACGACCCTGTTTCCCCTATAAAGTCAGTCTATGCCTTCAGTTTTATGGGTTTTCACGGCAAACACTTTCTTATTCTCAAAGGGAATAGTGTATATGTATACAGATATGCTAATATTCAAACACATACAGATATATACAAATGCACAGCACATACACACACACTGTTGACAAAAGGAATTGTGAAGAGGCAAAAAAGATCCTTTTCCACTGATTTTTTTCAAACTGTGTGTTGCCTTTAAAAAGACACTGCAATATTCATTGATGTGTTTGAACTAATTACTCCTGACAGAATTTGATCCTTTTCTTTTTCTCATATAAGTTATTCCTGGAACATTATATCTGCTCATGGACTTTGTTGAGTTTCTCACTTGGAAGAGTTATTAACAACAGCTATTCACCTATCATCCAAACTGGTCTTTGTCTAGATGAAAAATAAATTGTAAACTATAGAAATTTTAGGAGAGAATGCATTCTGGCCTCAAGGAGCCATGAAGACATATGAAAAATCCATTGCATAGGCTAGAAAAATCAGTCCTTGGCTGCATTGCAGATGCAGGGCCTGGGAACTCTGATGTTTTTGCACAACTAATGCTAGGCAAAAAGTAATTCCTTCTTTTCTGGGTTGTCCTGAACAAAAAAAAGCTGTAGGTCATTCAAGGTTTCAGTAAATTCCTGATCCCTTAAAGGAATAGGTAATTTGGTTGAAATAAGGAAATTTTCCATCCTGCTGCTCCTTTGGAAATGGTAAAGTTGACTGTTAGTCCCTGCTTAACAAATGACTATGGAGCAAACCTTGCCCCGAAATGAAAACAGCGTTCTTCAACACATCTTGTGCATATGAAGGTAGATACATAAAGCAAAGCCTTTTAAACAAAGCTGTAAAATTAAACAAATGTGTCTCAACTTTACGGACAACTCACTAAATTGATAAAAAGAGCTTTGAAAACTGATGAAGTTTTCAGTAATTGCTGTGTCTGCTGCTCTTTGTGGATGAGTTTCATTTTGTTCTGGAGTAATCCATTAAAGTTAGAGGAGGGAAGCATTGGTTCATTAAGCAGCTAAGGAGGTGACAGTACTGAGTTGGAGCTTCCAAATCACATTTGTGTGCCTGTTAAATTGAAAATTCTGTTGCCAGAGCAAAATAGCAATTGTTACAGAGGAGAACAACAAACAAGAAAGGGTTCTAAGATTGAAGATTCAAACCACCTTCCAGAAATGCAAGTAACTTCCCTTGTCTCCTGAACACTGGCCTGGGAAGGATGTTCACCTGGGCTTGATATTGTATTTCAATTGCTTTGCTTGTAAATACAATCCTGACAGAAGAGAAAAACATTAAACACTGGAGACACTGAAATTTACAGATTGATTTGCTCTAATGGATCTCTTTTTTTAAGAGAAGGGAAAAGCCATAGTTTGTAAACTTTTTTAAACTGGTATAAAGGAATTTCTCCAGTGAAGTTGCTCAAGTAAGTCTCTGAGGACTAAGCTTTCTCATTATATTGCTTTATGGGAAGCATCCAGGTGCATGTAGAAAGAATGCAAGATCAGTTCTGATGGTACACCTGAAATGCAAGTATCTGATTACTTTACAGCACTCCAACTCCATAGGTACACTATATTCTCTACTATTTCCTGGTTGGAATGGTATTAATAAGAGGAATCACATTAGGCAAAGGGTCTTTTCCTGTAGAAAAGTTTATGAAACTTCCATATTAAATTATGAAATCATTAATAGCCATTACTCTGCAGGTTTGTTTTGTTCCTTCTACCCACCATCAGAAAAGTCCATGACAAGGGAATAGCTTGCTAAAATTTGGAATTCACTCAACCAGCTCTTTTCTGTTCTATTCATTGTCGGACTACAGCAACAACAAAAGAGAAATGTGGCATTCCTTCGTTTTGCTCTATGGCAGCAGCCTGCTGGGCTCTCTTGTGCTATTCCCACTTGTGTGCCAGGCTGCAGCACACATGAAGCAAACAATGTATTTCCCAAGGAGTAAATGCTCAGTGTTACCCTGGCAAACCATAGGTTTCTCAAAGATGACATGCACATGCTGCATAACTTCTTTGTAAGCACAGGTTACAAAACAGACTCAGCAAGTGGATTTTGGGATAGGGATATTTCTTATACCCTCATAGCACTTTGCTCAGTTCAGTCATGAAAGGAATTTTTAAAGTGCACATAATATTACAGCAGCCTACTCCCCACAACTCTTATTGATGCTCTTTGTTGTGGTTTAAACCCTGTAGGCAACTAAGCCCCACACAGCTGCTCACTCACTGCCCCCGCGGGGATGGGGGAGAATCGGAAGAGTAACAGAGGAAACTTGTGGGTGGAGATAAAGACAGTTTAATAGTGAAAGCAAAAGCTGTGCAACCAAACAAGCAAAATAAGGAATTCATTCACCACTTCCCATGGGCAGGCAGGTGTTCAGCTACCCCCGGGAGAGCAGGGCTCCATCATGTGGGTACTCGGGAAGACAAACACCATCACTCTGAACATCAGCCCTCTTCCTTCCTCCCTCTTCCCCAGGTGTACATGCTCGGCATGACACCACATGTTATGGAATATCCCTTTGGTCAGCTGGGTTCAGCTGTCCTGGCTGTGTCCCCTCCCAATTCCTTGTGCACTCCGAGCCCCCTCAGTGGTGGGGTGAGGAGCAGAAAAGGCCTTGGGTCTGTGTAAGCTCTGCTCAGCAATAGCAACAACATCTCTGTATTACCAACACCAAATGCCAAATTGAGCTCCATACCAGCTACTGTGCAGAAATTAACTCTATCCTAGCCAAACCAAACACACTTTCTTCTAAAAATGTTGACAAGATTATGCCTTTTTGTGTTAGTGTAAAGCTTGCAAGAATCCAGTGACTTCATTCAGGAGTTGCCAAACACCTGTATTTCGTCTAGAAAACAGTAGGAGCTACAGAAAAGGAGTTTGTCTTCTGAAAAAATCTCTCCTCTGCACAATGCAATAGCTGCTTCAGTAATGCCAAGTGACACTAAACCCCAGTGATTTAGGTGCTTAGAGAATCTTCTCTATGCAGGTGGATCAGCAGGAGGCAAGGAAGCCCTCCAACAGTTTTTGTTCTATCCCTTCTCCCCATTAGTTACAGCTACTTACACATTTCAGCTTCCAGATCTACAAATAATATTCAAGCCCAACAAATAAGTGAAAGGGTTGTTTAGGTGCCTTTCCACAAAGATGAAGTTAAAAATTCTCCATCAAAAAATATAAAGCCTCTAATCCTCACCACTAACCTAAGGTTAGTAGAAAAGCTTAGTTAAACACATGCAGTAATTTTCTTAATCAGCCAGCACTTCAGAAAGACAGATGCTTCTGTTTATGTTGGTCTATTATCAAGTCCTTTGGTGTCTGAATAATTCTTACGCCTATCCTGAAACTACATTTACATAAATTTCTTCTGTATTATTCTGCCTTTTGTGACAGATAGTACAAGTATTTTTATTTGGTTGGTTGGCTTATCCTTATTGGCCTTGAGAATCACAGTATTTTGTGCATTTCCTGTATCTTTCATCCAACTGTAGTGATCAAAAATTAGGAATAATTACACCACGTGTATGAAAATCAAAAGCTGTATAAGAACTAATTCTAGTCTTGAAACTTGTGCAGGAAACCCACTGCTGTATCTGTTTTTTATTTACCAAATGTCATCTGTTAGAGCTTTCTAGAGAGGCTTATGCAAACAATGTAAATCACAGGCTGGCTGAGGCTGCCAGGGACCTCTGGAGGTCATCTGTTCCAGCACTTCACTCGGGCAGGGCCAACTAAAGCTGGCTGTGCAGGACCACGTCCAGAATGCTTCTGAGTATTGCCAAGCATGAAACATCCACGCCCTCCCTGGACAGCCTGTGCCAGTGCTCAGCCACTCTCACAACAAAGGCTTTCCTGATGTTCAGACAAACTCTCCTGTTTCAGTCTGCACCCGCGGCCTCTGGTCCTGCCACTGGGCACCTGTCTTGGGGTGATTCTATGACCACACTGTATTCCCCATCGCCTGCTTGATCTCTAGTGTACCTTTAAATTGCAAAGGGGAGAGAGAGAAGCCGAGAGAACTCTTCAAAGTGGCTAGCTTGACCTTGCATCTAGAATGTTTTGCATTCTTTTCTCTCCCGATTCTGACAACATTTGTTGGTTAGAGGACTTTTGCTCGCTAGTCTCTTCGGCTTTCAGCGGAGAAGGGACGCTGATCTGCCTCCGCGGCTTCTTTTCCTTTTTGGATTGTTTTTGGCTTGCTTTTCATCCCAGACCAGCTGGCGTCTCCGGACCTGCTCGGCGGGACCCTCCAAGGGGGATCGTCGGACCCCGCCTGGCCCGGCCCAGCTCAGGACTGCAGGTTTTACCTACAGAAAGAACTCTAATATCCATAGTCCTCTTTTAGGGGACAAGGGAGGGGGTTTCAATATCCTTTTTTCCGCGTGACAACGGGGGACTCTGTGTGTTAAATAAATAGTTTTTTTCACTTTCACTCGAGAAATTATTTTCCCGAACCTGTGGGGGAGGTGCTGCCGGGGCCTGCTTGCCTGGCAGGCAGGAGAGAGAGAGAGAGAGAGACGCCCCTCGCGGGTTTTTTCCTCCTCAATTTGTGTCCAAACCAGCACAGCACCCCTAGAAACCTCTCACTTCTCTTTGCACATTCCCTTCAGGTATTTATATCCACTGATATTCGCCTGAGCCTTCTCTTCTCCAGGCTGAACGATCCCAGATGTCTCAGCCTTTCCTTATGGGAGAGATGCTGAAATCCTTTAATAACCTTCATGGCCCTTCCTTGTGCTCTCTCCAGTAAGTCCACAGCTCTTGTGCTGAGAAGTCCAGAACTGGACACAGAACTGTAGGTGAGGCATCACCGGTGCAGAGCAGAGAGGAGCAACTCAATGCTGTTACTTGCCACATGTCTCTAAGTTATACAATACCAGCACAGCTAGGGCAGAAATACGAATGCTCCAGCTTTGAAATTATGCATCTGATTTCATCAATATTACCTAACAACAAAATCCTTAAGAAAAAAAAAGTGAAACAAGACAGATCTTGTTCCATAATAGATAGATTCCATAGGTAGGAGTCTTTAATATTTATATTCTTGTGTCTGGTTAAACTAATTAACTACCCTAAATCTCTGTTATTGTTTGAACGAAAGACTGAGGACCCAATTACTATAGTTTTGATTTCAATTTCTCTCAATGATGCTAGGCATCAGATAGACCAAGGTTTGACTCTATTGGATTCGCACACATAAAAAAGGCTTTCCTTCATATCCTTAAGTGCATTTCACACAAGGCATCATTGTGACAGTCAAAAGTTAAACAAGATTTTAGAAACTTTCATGGCAATAGGATTGATTTATTTTTTGACTATGCTCTCTTGAGCAACAGGATGCTGAATGCCATCCTTTTCATCTTTTATGGTGAGATTTTTCTATAAAGTTCTAGTGAAAGTGTGAAAAAATGCAAAAACTTCATTAAGAAAATAACTTAATCTTGAGAGGAAGACTTTTTTTCTGTTCTCCACATTCCATTCTTTTATTTTCCCTTACTAAAAATACAACCTACAGCCACTCTTAAGTACAGCAGTAAATCAGGAGAGACGTGCAAATTAGCTGAGTCTAGATTTCGACAAATTACTCAAGCCTACTTCCAGATTGAACCACCATGACCCTCTTAGTATAATATCAGCTCACTGTGTATCTGTTTTAGCAAAAATCTCGCTAGGCATCCAGCATGCAAGCAATTTTCCCCCCTTCCACTGAGCAGCTATTTAAGAAACATAAATAACAAGAGAACTCCAATCCATTTGTGCCTATTTTTTGAATCATGAGTAAAGTGAAATAAATATACGATAGAGACTAGGCTGCACAAGCAATATTACACAATGCAAGATTGGTGTCAATGTTCCTTGGCCAGTATTTCTGAAGTGCTTCAAAACGATTAATCCTAGAGAACAGGTTTCCAATCTCCCTGAAATCAAGCACTTTCTTCTACTAATAGATTATCAAACCCCAAAATATAGGCTGTAGCTCATCAAATTATCTACTAGTAAAATTAATCTGGTATGGAGCTTGCAAGTCCTGTTGCACTGACAGGCTTATGCCACAATTAACAGATAAAACAAGAACTACTTATTACAGCTATTACTATCAGGAGCAAGGGGGTGTATTGTGACCAAAACCTAACTGAATCAACCCCATTTTCCCCTTTGTCTTTCAGAGAGCTCTGGATACAGCCATCACTAGCCTACTTCACAATCCTCACTATAAACAGCAGTTTTCCACAACATAAAAAAGAATTCTTGAAATATATGAGCTTAAGGACTAATAAACCTGTTGAATATATTAGTTGATTCTGTTATGGAAGCTGAGACAAACTTATGTGTCTCTATCAAGGACCATTATAGCACCATAACTCATAACACACATTTCTATATTCAAAGTAGAGAGTACATTCTAGAATCTTCTTCCTTAAAAGGTACTGTAAACATGTAAGACATTGTTACATGGCTCACCAGCCTTCATATTCTACCAGTGCCTAACGCTGCCTTCTATTTATCTCTACATACAGTACAAGAAATATAAAAGAAACAAATTCCTTCCAGCCGCCAGCTTTAAAAACTAATTCACATTAAAATATGACACTGACTTGTAGTGGAACAAGCCAGGTGAAACAAACTGCTCTAGCCAGGCTTTGACAGACAGCTTCAATCAGCCTACTTATGCTCCATGTGGAAGGTGTAATCCAGGCTGCTGCCAGCTGCTTCCCTAAAATGTTCTTCCTCATTCTGTACATCAGTATTGCTACGGCAACAGCTCATTCAGTAGAAGTCCACAGCGAAACATGTTGAAGACAGATAAGGATATGGGAAACGTTGTTCTTCCTTGTGTTTGTACCATTCTGCTCCTTCTCACAGTCCTGGTCGCACAACTGCTGTTGTGGTCTGAAACTCAGGTAGAGGTGACTTTGGAACACCCACAAAAATTCTACCCCAGCTTGCAACAGCTGGAGATGGCACGGATCCACTCTGTGCTGGGAGCACAGCACCGTGCTAGGTAAAGGTCAGACCACACAGGAGCCTGTATTTGCCCAAACAGGCAAGGCTTCCCCTCCTGACCAAAAGGAAGCTGTCACCAGTGCCGTAAGAGTCCCAAGGGACATATAAGACTTTGTTTTTATAGCAGTTTTTAAAAATTTTATCACAGAACCTTTTCTGCTGAGATCTTTTCTCTAAAGGAAAAAGCCAAACAACTCTCCACCAAAAGAAACACCCAAGAAAAACCAAAATACCCTAGACAACCAGAAAATCAAACCAACCAAAAAAAAGCCCACACAAAAGTAGCTCCCAGCATATAAAATACATCCTGTATAAACTGCAGTGCTTATAAATCTATGCTACAGCACAACAGAGATCAAAGGTTGGTACAAGGAAGTCCAATAGAGCCTGCTTAGAGTTCATGTCAGTACTCAGAATTCCCCAGAGAAAGCCTGGACACTCTATACTGACACCCTCCCATTTTCACTACAATACTTTCTATATCCTTACTCTCCCTACAGTCATTCTCTGACATGTTGTCTGCAACTGTCTTCTCCTAAACACGTGTAACCATGACATATATGTATATAAAGTTGTTAGGGATGTAAGCAGCAGTGTGGGATGACATCCTATCAGGGCTCATCACCGTGACACCCTGGGGGACATCCATCTCCCCAACTCCCAGCAGTGTAGGTCCTACGGCAGAGCTCATCACTGCAGAATCCCTCGGTGGTTAATGAGGACAAACAGGCTTTTTTTGGGGATTCATTAAGGACTCCAGCATGGTAAGTTACATACCCTAAAATCACCCAGTTCCTTCCCCTCAGTACACAAATTGCAAACTTCCCAGGAGTGACAGTATCTTCTTTGCACCATGCCAGGCACAAAACGGCTTTTTGACACGGTGGTAGTAAATAATGATGAAGAGTGTCAGCTACAGTAACAGGGAAGCAGTGACAAGCCATACTGACAACCTGGATAAAAATACCACTTAATCAGAAGACCACTTCCTTGTGGCAATGAGTCAAAACTAACTGGGTGCTCCCTGCTGAACTTTTATGGAGATCAAACTGTGCTGAAAGACACCATGTGAGTCATCTGATAATTCCTCCAAATATACTTTGGAGCATCCTATCTTCTTTAACATCCTCAATAACAATTCTGTCATTTTATTTCCTCGATCATAGTAATTGTCCTCTCAAAAAAAATTTATGGATTCACCTTTTTTTCCCTGAGTAACTTCTGATTGTACAAATTTTTTCTTTTGCTTCAGAATTTTCTTCCCTTAGAGACAAAGAAAGCTTGAAAACACAGCTTTACCGACTTCATAGCATTTTATTTTGCACTTTAATCTTCTTTCTTTTGTGATAAGATTTTTTTTTTCTGGTTTTAGCAAAAATATCTCTTCAAAAGATTTTTTTCCCCATCTGTACAAATTCATCAGTACTTGCAAATAAACTGAAGCATTTAAAGAATCGAGAGTTTTTTTTAAAAAATGTACTAATTTATCCTGATAGGAATTATCATCTTCCATTAATGAAATATTTAAGGGTTCTAATATACGGCTTTAGATGCAATAATCTGTAAACCCTTAGCTGGCATAAATTTGCTTAATGCCACTGAAATAAATGAACCTGCACCATTTCCCACCAGTAAAATCTTGGGATTTAAATTTTTTACAGTGAAGCTTGCTGGTCAACAGTAATAGCTGCTGGAATTAAAGATTCTTAGCATCAGTTCTCCATGGTATCAGGATATAATCAGCAACTCTAAAGCAATGCAAAAAGCAGAATCTAACATAACTGTCAGGGCATTGCCTTTTTGCATTATTCATACCAATATCAAACGGTAGAATCTAACAAAAAAAATACCTAAAGATTAGCACTGTAAAACTGTGTCATGTATCCTCTTTCAGCTCTTTCCCATTTTTCATGAATGGAATATCACAATCTTTTAAAATGTGTTCAGGGAAATCATAACATAACTGACTTATATTCTGAGATACACATTTAGTGGCTGTACCTTGTCATAATCCTAAAGACTATAAACCATTGGTCTTCAAGAAAACTCCTTCCTCTCTGATAGTGTCTTAGCATTAACAAACCACTGGATTTCTTTTTCTACATCAGTTCTGAGCTTTATTCTTGTTCCTTTCAATATTCTTGGAAACAAAAGGCAACGTTGTTTTGGTGGGACTCTGGCATTTTCTGTGCTACAGAGAGGGATGCTTTGGTACAGAATCAAATTTCCCAAGAAGGTAAAACACCATTCTCCATTCCGATTGATCTTGTATTTACAAATACCTCTATGTCGTAAGGCAGTCATTAGCACATGATGTATGGACAGGGCTTTTTTGCTTTGTTTGGGCAGGGGTGGTGGGAGGGGATGACAAGGGGGTGTGTGTGGGTGTGTAGTTTTTCCTGCCATCTGGAACATCAGTTGGTTCTATTTTTTGTTCTCTTTGGTATCCATAGAGCTTTGTTGTGTTCCACCCGTGCGAACATACACTGTCTAGAGTTCCAATGGTGTTCTCTCTCCCTTCTTTTCCTCACTTGTTCAGTTCTCCCCGGTTTCCTACATGTACCACATTCTACAGCGTGGAACAGAAGCTCTCTCTCCTCTCTTCATTTTATGCCAGGCTTATCACCAGCAGCTTTCTGCTGTTCTTCCTATTTGTTCCAAGATTTGTTGCTAATCACAGCCAGGACATTCTGCTGTCATGTCACTGGATTCCCTCCTAGCTCTTGGATTTCTCACCTGGACTGAGCACACACACAAAAGACTCACTGTGTTGAGCAAACAGATGATGTTTTCCCTGGCTTCATGTTATTTTCCAACTGATCTACAAAAATTTTTGCCTACCTTCCTGTTTTCAGCAGGGAAGGGAGGGGTAGCACTAGATGATCTTTAAGGTCCCTTTTAACCCAAACCACTCTATGATTCTACGATTGTAGCTGCTCTACCTGCTTTCCTCCTATAGCTTCCAGGCGGCCTTTCAGGCTAAAGTGGTATTCCTTGACTGTTTTGTATATGGGTGCAGACAGAGGGCCGAGTAATGAATCAAATAAAATCTCAAGCTATATCTGGCACATTCATAGCCTGTGACCGAAAGCAGCAGTGAGAACTCCTGCAGTGATACATTATACCTATCAAAGTCTACTGTATCCTGTATTCCATTAGATTCCATTCAGTTACAAACTATTCCCCTGGACTTTTTATGAAGTGGGGGGATTAAAAAAAAAAAGATTTAACAGAATGACCTGAACATGCTGCACGTACTGGGTCCCACTCACTCCTCTCCTTCCTGATCTGATAAGGACCTAGAATTTGTTGATGTTCTGATGAATTTTAAACCCACTAAAGCTTTCTGGCAAGCTCTAAGACCGACCAACACATACCCTGGGCACCAATTAACACAGGACACTTTGCATACGTTATTTTGCTTTCAGAAATATGACCACACATACAGAAAAACCCAGGCAGTGCCTGTCTGGCTGGGACTTTATTATTTACCAATATCAATAGGAGAATTGCAAACTTCAAGGTTCCCTTAAAATTATGCAGCCTCTACTAAGGAAGGTCAGAAAAGTGTCATTAGATTCAGGGAATAGAAAGTTTGGGATATCCTAGTGCTAAGACAAGGCCTGACATGATCGCCTAGAGGCTCATAACAGATGCTCCCAATTCTGGGTAGCTTCCCTAAGCAGAGGTGGCTCTGAACCACCAGATAAAGCAGCACTCCGAGACGGTAGTATCTTTCTCATTAAGATGCACTGATGAGCAGGTGGAGCAGGAGACCCAAAGCAGAATCCACTGAGTAACCCACCAAGCATTGCAGAATCTGAACCCTGTCAAACTCCCTACAAAATGGTATCTAATCCTTGATCACACAGCATCAATGAATTTTAAATGCTAATATTTTGCCAGCATGGAGCTGATGAAACAGGCATATTTTAATGAAATGGATGCTGCAATGTTCACACATAAGAGGACTTGCTATTCTTGTTTCTCGGAGTTTTGCATACAAAGAATTTTAATACATATGCATAATGCTCTCCATATTCAACTCCTAGCCAAAACGTACCTTAAAAAATTCAATACGTGTATCTTATTCAAGTGATCTACTCCAGGTAATAGAACTGAGGCCAGGAACTGTCTAATTTCCAGCTGGAAAGTGTTATTAGTATTTCAGAACTACCTCAGGTAATACATTAAGCAACATTCCAAACAACAATTCAATTGTAAAATTTTATCTTAAATATGTGCACAGCTCAGTTTTGGATGAAAATTGCTTTGAGGGAAGCAAAGGATTTTATCTGTAGGAAGCTGGTCCATGGTACAGCTGCTGGGAGTGAGTGTCAGTACAACAGCATTTCTCTCTTTGCTCTAAAGGGCAATCAGAAATAACGATACTGACTTTGAGTAAGTCCACAGTCCTGTCCCATCTCACTGTTTTGCACCATTACAGGAGAGATCTGATAAATTTCCTGCACTGTTACACACAATATTCAAAGCAGCAGAAGACGGTTATGGAAACTGAACATGGGCAAAACATAGCTGAGTAATCACCTATTTCCTCACTACTTCAGTGCAGTGGTAAGGATACGAGGCAAAACCAGTTCTATTGTGCTTTTTTCCTAACAACTTAGAAGAAAAATTACCAACAACTACACAACTTGCTTTGATACTGTAAAGATGTGTGTGTTTGGGCTGCCTTTGACTTTGCAAAGCCTCCTTGACCTAAAGGTAGTATAGCACCAAACACAGATGAGAAGCAGGCAGTACTTGGTAAGGCAGAGAAAACTGTGTTAAGACTTTGCTTTTTTTTCTTTCTTTCTAGATTTTCAGCCAGAAGTAAATGCATTAGATAGAAAATAACAAGTTATTTCTTCAAATTCAATGTTGATATTAATTTAACCCTTTTTCAGCAGTAAAGGTGGAATGCATCATCTCCAGAGACCCCCTTGCAACATTAACTGATCCGCAAGTCTAATTCACTGCTTTTTAATAAATATTGATATATTTAACAAAAATTGTTACATTAGACATTTTATACTGAAGACACAGATAAAAAAACAAAAAGAAAGCAACATTTTCCACCATGTGTTTCTGCAGTCCAGGCAATTTTTGCCTTAATTCTTGGCAAATTATTTTCTTCTCATTATCATGCCAGTTTTTACCATGCCCAGTACTCTGTGCTTCTGATTACCCTACCAAATTCCTTTGATGCTGTCTATTAAAACTGAGATTTTTTTAAGATATGCTAAAATATTGCTAAAAAAGGATAACTTTGCTAACTCTAAGCATCAGACTTAAATACCCAAGTTGCTAAAAAAATTGATGGAGCTTCCAAAACCAAATTATTCTAAATTAATGATGCAAGGCATCAGCAAGTAAGCCAGGGTGAGAAGAAACAACAGGAAGACCTATTCCCTCTCCATGAGAGTCTTAGAAATCAGGCCCCTTTGAAATGTATTTCCTAGAACAACTTTTTCTTCTCTTTTGTGTAAGTTGTGGTCCTTGGGAGTTCGAATACAAGAGGTTATGCTTAGCCAAGGGAATGAAATGGCAATACCCCAAAGCCATCCACAGCCTAGATGGGATTCTTAGACTGAAAGCTCTAATGCTTACTGTGTGGATAGATACAAAATGAGCATAACATCCTCCAGATCAACTTTTTAACATATTTTTATGTTAAACCCTTTTTAGAAAGATACAAGTAAAAATAATTTTCTATACTTAGAGTCAACTAAATGCTCAAATAACCTTGCTTATTTTTGAGATCTTTAGAAGGAAGGTAGCTGTATATCCCTCGTTCTTACTGATGTCTACTGTCCTTGCTATTAAAAAACAAACAAAAAAGATCACTGAGCATCATCAACAGCAAAGTTGTCCTGTGACCTTCCTGTAAATACTTTAAAGGAAAGCAAACTTTTGCCTGTTCTGATGCACACAGTTGCTCAGGCAAAGCTCAGAACCTTAAACATCACACGAACTAACAGAACAGACATCTTACAAACATGTCGCACTTTTGGTTTCGCATTTGATCTTTGCAGATGACATAAATGACCAGTGGTAGGTTGAATCTTACTTAGATTTCTTATATTTCCATGCTGAAGTGCAACATACCCTTTTTCTGCACAGGCTGAGCACAGTACACATATCACGACATGCTCCTCTGAAAACAATGTGGTAGAACTTTACATTACTTAAAATCTTTTTTTTAAAAAATGCTGTTTAGAAGATCAAATCCCTCCAAGGTGCATCATTCAGTAGCTTATTACTACTACTACTTATTAAGTTTCAGATTCAATCTCTTTTTATATCACTGCTGTCACAGGATATAAGAAATGAGGCTGAGAATTGAGTTTCAGAGGCTGAAACAGTCTATATTCAATTTTCTTTTGGTAAGAATTCTCTGGAGTAACTGGCTATCTTGTGAAGGCAAAGAGGAGAAAGGCAGATAATGCAAGATTTCTCATAATTCACAAAGAAAAATCAAGAAGCTTGATTTCCATTTTCGTTCTTCCTGAAAATGCTAAATGATGTTGCTGATACTCAGCACTGGGCTTCTGATACTCAAAGTAAAGTTCCAGCCAGCCACATTATCTGTCAAAGATAGCACTACGACATGAAATGTAGTCAAGAGCAAGAAATGCTATCATACTACCTCTTCCTCTGATGGTACTACAGTCAGAACACTTGGGTAGCTATCTGGAGCAAGGTGACTTGTTCCAGGAGCTTGGTGTTAGTCTTTAACCAGGTACAGCAAACATGTTCAGAAAATTACACTCCTTCCTTAAGCTAAACAGCACATAAATGAGTGGTTCTGTTCAGGCAGGGAACCTTGCTCAGACCAAGAATTCCTTTGGTTGTCCAACTTCTACCCAACCTTTTTCCCCACATAAGTACAAAGTACAAGGCCAGCCTTAACTGCTGCCTCAGTGAGGATTCCAGAATCCTCCTGTCCTCAGGAGGAACACCCTGGCTGTCAGCACATGTCAGCAACTTGAGAGCACCAGCAGGCTCTGCAAGCCCTCTGAGGGGTTCAGCCATGTCTGCTGTGGATCAGATTGTTGTGAAAACCACTGAGAAAGAGCTGTGCAAGAAGCAGCTGTGAGAAGCCCTGTCTGGGAGGGTCCCTTCCCCGGGACTCGTGAGGTGCTGGGAGCAAACGTTCACATGGACATGCAGCCTGCAATGGTAAGGAAGAACTTTGAGATGCACATGTACCTGGATCCAATTCTGCTCCTACAGGATGAAGTTAATTACGCGAGACTAGAATAAGAGCTTGTGAGGTGGACCTCTGATTTTGGCAGGTTTTTTTTCTTCTTTTAAGAACTCCATTCACTTTCACTAAGTTCTACAGAACATTTTGGCATTCCCCAGTGCTTTTTCATACTGCCAAAACACTACACATAGAACTAATTTCTTTGCAACCAGAAAAGTCAACTAAGGACTGGGCTCCCAAAAGCAAGTTCATTTTATTTCTTTAAAATGTAATTCATATGATTGGAAATTTTCCTTTGTAAATTTAATCTTAACAGACTTCTTATAGCATATTCCTCATGAATTAATATTAACTGTTTCTCTTAGCTGTTCCAGACTTCAGACGAGCTGCTTTCATTCTGTTCTGAGTCTAATGGACCCAGATTGGGAGATGGGAAAGCTGTGATTTCAGCTGCCCTGAAACCATTAGTCTAAAGAATTTATCCATCTGCACTATTTCTGCTGATATTCGTTTGTGCTGCAAAAATAACAAATGAATCCTATCCTCAGTGTGAGCCTCTCTGCTGTTATTTTCTGTCCCTCTCAACTCTGGACTCTACTGTCCTCAAACTTGCTTTTCAGAGCTGCTTTCAATTTTTACCTCATTAAACTTGCTGAATATGGCAACATCAGTTTGAAGAAAAACTAATAGAAGTTCCCATACAAGCTACCAACAACTGCAGTAAAGAAAAAGAAGTCCAGATATACTGCAACATTCTGGTGTTAGCCTCTGTACAAACATGAGCAAGGGAAGCATAAATTCCACGGCAACAGAAGAATTAAATTATCCCAAGGGTGCCTGACAGTGAAGGCTATTCAGATACCAAATGAAGACTGCCATGAAAACTTGAACTGCAAGAAAAGTTCTCATCACATTTTCTGTTGTAAGAGAAGTATTCAGCAAAGTTGGGAGCCAGTGAGAGCTGAACGCTAATGTAAAGGGGTTTAATGATCTAAGTGAAGTGTGAAGATTCATTAATACCTTCCTCATACAATATTTGCATTTTAAAACAAATGGTTCACTGACAGCTCCCCTTAGAAACGCTGAATTGCATGCATTAAAACTACGTTATGTAGGGGATTGAATTTGCCAAGGTTTTCCACAATCTTTGCCATTTTGTCAGCCATATCCTTTTGGTATCTACATCTTCTAGTGCTCATGAAAATAACTTGTCACGTGAACTCTCCTCCTTTGCATGCAGTGTGTATGGGCATGGGGGTTTTATATGAAAGGAAAGAAAATCCCTCAGAGCAGCATCATGGTTTTGTTTTGGCTCTAGGTGTAACACCCGTTTCGCCATACTGCTTCCTCATAAGACACTTAAAAACATATCAGAAACTTGCAAACTTATTTCAACCATGAATAGCTTCCACAGTATAGTCATGCTTACAGTTTTTATAGAACTGCTGTGATCTGACTGCAGAATACATTTTTGATTAATCAGACCCAAGGTTTTAATAATGAAACAGCAGGTGGGGTAACTACAAAATTAAAACTCCTAACAGCCTCACAGTAATACAGTCATAAATATAAAAGAGTTGAAAACAGCTCATTTGCATTTTTGAAAAACATTCTCAACAACTTACTCTGCCTCCGTGCTCCCAGAAGAGGGCGAGGTTTCTGCCAGCAGAGCAGTACCGCGGGCTCCCGCTGCCGTTTGCANTCCGTGCTCCCAGAAGAGGGCGAGATTTCTGCCAGCTCCCGCTGCCGTTTGCGGCTTTCCAGGGAAGGCTCTTCCCGTCTCACATGGCTAAGGGTTATCTTCCCCTTGGGAAGCAGCTGCTGCTTTTCTAGAAGCAATTTCTGGAACTGTAGGATCTTGTTCAGAGGCTGCACACCCGCTTTGATCAGCTGCTAAACATCGGGTATTTCCCGTTTGAGGAGAGTATCCGTAAGAAAATGGTAAAAGAGGCTTGTCGCAACTTTGCCAGTTGAATGGTCACCTTTTGTTCCCAGGAACATCTCTGAGCCAGCTCTGTCCTTTCAATTAGCAGCAGTTCAACATTTGGGATATACAGAGTTGTCTTTTTTTTTTTAAAGCAATCTCCTCCATGTGTTTTAAGGATTCTGTAAAAAAAAATAAAAATTAAGTCTGCAAATCCATCCTCACTGTAATTTATACTGCTCAGGCTCAAACTGCCACCAGATTGACATTGTGTAACAGTAACTGACACCAATTAAACTGGGGGCTAAAAAGCAGTGCTAATGAGAACAGAATCAGTCTAGGTATTGCATCAACGTTTAAGATGTTTTCAAAACAGTTACTTTTTTTTTCCTAGCAGAAGGAAAACTTCTGCTTCAAACAGTGGTTGCAGAAACATTTCCAGGTCTAAACTGCTGCATTACAAATGAAGGCACTATGATTTATTTGTAGAATTTGTTCTCCTGTACCTTTTCCCCATTATATATAATGCCAACCCTGAGAAAAATGCAGCGTCCAGAAAGGATGCTGTTTTATACTTTTCCTTTTGTATAAGAACACCTACTACATAGATACATACACACACACATATAAATACCTTCTTCTGAGATCTTCTCATGAACTAACCAACTTCTAACAGAAATTATTACTCAAAACCAAAATAACTTATTCTATGGACAGACCGTTAGTTGTATCCATAGCAGGGTTGAATTTTACATATATCAACTCTTTGCTTTCAGCCTCAGGGTTTTGGGAAAATAAACAAAAGCTTTTGACAGCAAATTGTTTACAACACTGACTTATGTAAGAGTTAAAAACCTAGAATAGACATTTCAGCTTTCTTTAGCAAATAAATTGTTTCTTCAAAGTACTAAGAGGAAAACGTACTGAAGCAGAGACAATAAAAGGACAATGGAAAAGTTAGGCAGGGTGAAGTAACACCCTGAAAAGTGATGAGACTAGAGAGAGGAAAGACTTGTCACTGCTCTTTATAAGTATTCAGAACTGAGACTGAAGTCAGCATGGATCAGCTGATTCCCTATAACACAGCAGCACAGCAAAAAATCAGTTCCTTGGGATATCTCAAGTACTCCTTCCATAATCCAATTAAAAAAACCAACCCAACCCAAAATGAAAATAAACTGAAGCAGACCAGAAAACAGAAGGAGCTTCAAAGCAAAGGATCACAAAACCCACAAGCAGTAGAACCAACCTATACACTTCCAGGAATCAAAAGACAATGATTTAATGTGTTTACCTGGCTTGCTGTAATCCCGTAAAGCTGATGATCAATGATTGACAGTTTATCAAGGGCCTAAACAGCCCCTGTTTTGAGCAATGGAAAAGCATGGGAGCAGTTGTCATGCCAGGATATTCCTTTTATGCTGTGAGAAGGTTTATGTAATTGGTGGACTGCAAGTTTAAGCATTTTCTCTTAGAAGGGAAGAGGCTGAATTCTTTGCAGACTTATCTTAAAATATTCTTCAGAATGAGAAGGATTGTATATATGATTGACCAGACCAGCAAATGAAAACAAACACTCTCTTCTTTCAAGAGACAGAGCTATAGCACTGAGCCTGAGATCCTGCTGTAAATACTCATTAACATAGAGCACGTGTCCCATCAGCATCCTGGGTTGTCTGCCCTCTGCCATTTCTTCCCATGACTACTAATTTAGTGAGATTAAACAGATTACTTCAACCTGCATCACATCAGTGTTCTGACCAACTGCCCTGCCAAAGCAGATCCAGCTGTACACAATCCAGAATCAGACATAAGAGAAAACACTTGTAAATTCTGTTAAAACGGGAGGAAACAAATAATCAGGAAAGGCAGAGATAGTTAATAAAATTTTGACTACTTTCCTTAATCACAACACTCCTAACAGGGTAACTGATCCAAGAATCTCTCTAAAGATGTCTGTAGGTCGTTAACACCTGTAATTAACACAAGTGTAGATAGTTACCTGTAATACCAGTAGGTGCCATGGAAGGGTATGGTTAGGCTTCATTAGAGAGCAGTAGATTGTGTATATATTACACAGGTGTTTACTCAGCTGTTTCATATACTGGGATCACAAAAGTGGCTTTAAACTGATGTAAGGTAAAACTAGGTTCAGACAGCAAATATCTTCAGGTGGGGCTGAGGCTTGTGAAGGAGCAGCTTGTGGTTTGCCATGGATACAGCCATGCAAAGGAATCTGCTAACAGAGGTGGAAATCAGAAACTCACCTAATTTTCCCATTTCATGGATTTTTAAGGAACTGAGAAGTTACATCTGAAGGATGTAAAAGGTCCTGCATAAAGAAGACCAAATGGATCCAAACCACTGTCTAAGTAGGAAAGTTCGTTTCATTTTGAAGAATTCTGTTTAGTTCTAATGAGTTCTGGATGTGGAGATGGGAGAAGTGATGGCCAGATGGAATTTATTTCACACTGTCTGAACTCTTTTCCCAAGAGAGCCACAGAATTCTGACTACAAGGTGAAAGAATATTAAGAAATGGAAAGAGTCTCATCTGTCCATTGTATTACACTCATTCAGCGTAACTATTCTCTTTTACTTTGAACCAGGAACAGAATTCTGAAGGAGTTTTTGTTAAAACACTTTTAAAAAATTAAAAAGTAAATGTGTATATTCATTTATAGAATAACCAAGATAGATGGTGTTTGAAGGTACAAACCAACCAAAGCCTGACTAGAAATGCCCATGTAATCCATCGTTCAGCCTTTATCATTTCACTCTCCGTCTTTCAATATCATTGTACTCTTGGCCTCTTCAGAGACTCTGAATAACCACATTATTGATTAAAAGGATAAGGTAACTCCAAGATGAGGAAGCAACACAAACACAGACTCATTTCACACAGATTATCCATGTGCTGGTAGCTGCCAATAGATTCTGGTTATGCAGGCATCACTGAGAACAAACCTAAAGCCCCCCTTGGATTTGCATTACTGATGAGTCCCTGAGAAGTTTACCTTCAGTAGAAAAAAGTCAGTCTGCTTAAATGTTTCCTATCCTTTCTAAAGTAGCAATCAACTTAATTTGGGAAGCTTCTGACCAGACCTGTCAGAGGGTACAAAAAGATACAGAGCAGCAGTGCCACAGGGGCTTCTGATTTATAGAAAAGCATGAAGAGATGCCAGAGGAAACTGTACAAAATTGCAAGCAGAATTGCAAAATTTTTGCCTCTTCACAGGAAGAGAGCACTCTGCCATTGAATGACAAAAGTACTTTTTCAAAATAACAAAGAATCTATTATAGATCTGGAAATTAAATTCAGACCTCCTTAGGCCCTGAATCTAAACCTCTGTTGCTTCACATGTTTGGTATCTTTCAGGACTGCACATTTCCCGTGCCTCCAGTTTCCACATTAAAATAGGGATGTAGCTTAGAATAAAATTTTGTGTACCTCGTGCTCTATCGAAAGCCCCTGTCAATATATAGTTCCTTTATATCCAGATGGATACATCCCCATGAAATACACAGAACATGTTTATGTCACTGCACTTCTCAAAGACAAACTGTGTCCTTCTGGCTTCTCCAGAACACAAAAGGTATTTGTCAAAATTACTTAAAACACGACATACACAGAATGTTTGGTAATTACTGGCAGGTTTACACGTCCAAGTGCCACCCTGGCAGCTGTAGCTGGGCCACAAGCCCAGAGAAAACAGCTACAGCATTCAAAGATACTGCACTAGACACCCCGAGAACCATGCTCCACTTGTTCAAAGAGGGGAAAGATAACAGGAGTTATATTTACTTCCCCATAAATAATTATTGCACTGAGTGTTCTGAGTGCAGCGTAAGTGTAAAGACCAAAAAAGATAATTGACTCAAGACTAACAGCATTTCAATATTGAGCATTGCCAAGGCAACACCACAGCCTTCCAGTCAGGTTCACAATTCACCCTTTGGCTCAGGTGGATTTGGCACCACAACTGGCAGCAAAGGACATGAGGAAAAATGTGCCCGTGACCCTCAAGACCGATAGGTGTCATTTTATAAGCAGAAAGGCTCCTGTGCATATCACATTACAGATGCTGTAAAAAGTCCACTATATCCTGCAGCTGAATAGTCAAGCCTAACCACACATTTGACCTTTACAAATATACAAACAGGATGGCAGCAGAGATTATTTTAATCAGATCTGAATGCATATGAGAGGCCAACATGCAAATTATATGGATTATGCAATTATACTTCTAACACTTCAGCAGAAACCAACAGAGATTCCTGTTGCAATTGCCACGAAGCACAATAGCACTCAGATTATAACTTAAAATACATTTTATGAAACACACAGACTTCTGTTGGCTAAAGAAATAACTCAGACTGACTTTCATAGATATGACAGCACATGTCCTACTGCTGCATGTCAAACAGAACTTCACAAGCTCACCGATCTTTGCTGCACAGAGAGGGTACGTTTGCAATTATTTTTCTTGCAAGATTTCTCCCCATCTCCGGACAGGGTGGGGAGTAGTAGCTCCAAAAAATGGTATAGAAAAAATCCACACATTCTCAATCCAGTGGAGTAACACAAAGAAAACACAGAAAAAGTGTTTGTTGAGCTAGCTCTACCATCACAAACTGTGATATCAGCCCTCATGGAAGCCTCCACATCCACATGTTAGGAACCAGAATAGATGACTATTGGATATGCTCAGGGGTCACCTTTGTGCAAGAAGGACAACACTGAAAAAAGGAAACTAACTGAAAAGTAAGATGGCAATCTCTGCCCAGAAACAACCAATGAAACAAATAATTGAACCAGACAATGATTCTGTTGATTCCGTGGCTTCCAAAAGAATTATAATAAACCATGAATGGTGGAAAGTAGTTCCTCCAGGGATGGACAGACTTATGCCTATCACTGGGCAGTAACAAATCAAAGAACAGAGGACAGTGTTAGATTCTAGTCTTCAGGCTGATCTCTTGGCTGTGGTGGAAAAGGCTAAAAACCCTGGTGGGTCAAAGCTGGAAAGGCAGCCAGTTTGTGGGCTGGCAGGTCAGGTAAGAGAAGTAAACTTATAATTACATTGAGTTAAACTATATTAGGCTTTTACTTTCTTACTTTAATCAGGGTCCTACATGCCTGCCTAAAATCTTCCACCACGTTCCTGGAGATACACCTTCCAGATTTTTTCTGTGGTTACTGTAACGTGCAATATTCCCATGGAATCTCTGAAATTAGCATAAACCACACATTAGCTGTTGTTCCAGACCACATATGCTGATTTTACTGCTTTGCTTCTGCTTTTGATCAAGCTAAACCTAAGTTCACTTTTGACCCTTGCCTCATTTCCAATGCATTTTAATGATCCAATAGCACAAAACTCAGTACTTTTTTTTTTTTTTTTTTTTTAAGTCACACAGAAATTAAATTGTTTTCTGTAGCAACACTGTGTAAGTGCTGCTAACATTCTGGAAGGCACAAATTGGCAATTATATAGATTTTTATATAACCGACATTATGTTAGATGAAAAGATGGCCAAAAGAATGAGGAGAACATAATTTCAACTGCAGGTTAAGGGAAATGTAACTTAACCACCTTTTTAGTATTTTATTTGTTTGTTTTTATTTTAAACTTTCTATGTTGAAATACTGACTTATTCCAATAGTGGAAGAGGACATGTATTAAGCTCTTCACTGTAGATACCATACACATTGTATCTGAAATAAAATAAAAGGGGTTTAAAAGGATGAAAAGGAAACATACATTACTCAGGGAAAAAGCCATTGATGGATAACTGTTATTGAACCGGAAAGAAATAATGAGGCCGTAGCTAGCAAGTGAAAAAGATGGTTTTAAGAATGATCATTTAAAAGACAGTGACACATTGCATCCGGATCCTTCTGTTCTTTCTCTAAAAATGCAAAAGACATAATAAACAAGAAAGGAGGAATTAAAATATGTGAACCTAAGAAGAAACATGAAGTAAATTGCAGGCTGTGAGACCTGGTCTAATCAGAACACTGACAGAACTGCTTAACTTCCAGAATAAAGTCTATAGAAAGGATGGATTCCTATAGACAGAAAAGGGTGCAGAGATACATTGCAGAAGGAGGAGCAGCACATGGCAGAAGAAAGGAAAGTTATGCATGCTGACTGCAGGAGCACTGCCAATTTGTACTGAATTGAAAGATACATGGTTGGAATATTATAGGAAATTGGAGTAGAGCTCCAGGGCAAGATAAGAAGCCAGACCTGGCAATGTTTAGTAGGGGAAAGAAAAGTTAAAACAGTGATCAAGAAGGGTTTATATGATGTACATCCCAGAGAGGATAAAGACTGCAGAATGATATTGAAAGAAAACATTTTTCATGTGATGCCGAGAGCATGTTCATAGCCACTTCATGCTTGACATTAAAAAAATGAGCAGGAATCACGTGCTCAGCAAAACAGCAGGTAGCTGATCAAAATGTGATGAAAGCTAAGAGTTTGAAGACATGCTTACAAGATGGCACTGCAAATTTATTTCATTCTCTTAAAGCAAATATTTTGGGCATATATAAAATTGAGAGATATGCCTGAATCAAATCTCTTTTAGAAAAAAATGGTCAGAATACATTTACATTTCAGTTGAATCAGCACTCAGGAGCAAAACAAATTAGGGAAAGCCCAGGGCAACCTCCGGAAAGGAAAGAAGAGTTGCAGGGAATTTCTAGCTCTGAAAAAAATTTTTTAAAATCCACATTCATTGTGTTCTATCAGTACTGGGAGATGGGACCTCAGACACTGGAAACAGCAATGGCAAAGACAGAGGAGACCACAGAACAATATTGCTATCGTGTGGGATCAGGGGAGCACAGTGGTGGTGGTGGTAGGGGTTGTCTTTTCAAGTATGAGATGCATTCTTTCTCAAAAGGATCAAACCTGATTCTGAACTCACTCTGATACCAGAAAGGTCAGTATCAATCAGTCCAGGCAGTACAACCCCTATTAGCAGGGCCCAATTATTATTTTGCCACTTCTAGATTGATCTATAACCTGACAAGTTATTTGAGGATGCCACAGTTTTATTTCAGAAGTAGGACTAGCATTTCATTACTGAGTAGTTTGTCAGGCCTTCAGTTTGTTATTTTTCATCTCCCTTTAACACATTCAGCCAAAAGAGGACAGCCTGGTAATAAGAATTATCAGATAGGGCAAGCACCAGAGAACAAAGCTTCTCCATTTCATTTGCTCTACTCCACATATGAATTGTGAAATTTATATGTGATAACAAGTTAGAATATCTGATATTTAGTTACTGACAAAAACATACAGCAGCTCATTAACACAGTCTTATTGTGGTAATATATTGCAATTTTAAGTATGGACTTTGCTATCAAGGAGCAACAGTGTCAAATATTTTAATTTCATAAAAATAGCATATACTTACTTATCAAATCAAGAAAGGTTTCCCCTTCACATGTTAAAAAAACCATTTGACTTCATTTTTTCTTGACTATATTTCTGCAAAGCTATTTTAAAAACTGTCATCTGTGATCAGCATTGGTGTTTGTTATATTCTCATGCCACAGTCTAAAAAGAAAAGCAAGTCCTCAGTCTGGAGCAGTCCACCTACCAAGTTGCCTTGGAATCAGGAATCATAAAAAGCCTGCAAGTTTCACCTTTCAAGGAGCGATGAGAACAAGTGCCAGAATCCCCTAGTTTGTCATGTTCTGTTGCTTGTCAACCTGCCAGGCAGCTTGCCAAAGGCTGAGGCAGGAGAGCCCGCTAGAAACCCAGCGGGGATCTGTCAGAGCCCTTCCTCAGCTTTGCTGAAATGAAAATGTCTGTGCAAGCCACTCTGACTTCAGCAAGCCAGCAAGTTCTACTGCACAGACATTGGTCACTTTGAAAGAACAGACTATGACTGAAGTTATCCTTTCCTGTGCTCCTACGAGGAAAGTACTCATGAGAATTTTCCTGGTCAGACTTACTCAGTCCAATGTCCCAGACAGATCTTCCCCAGGTCACCTTCAGATATGGAAACCTGCACCTCATTGTGTAAACAGATTCATCTCCTGTCTAAGCCAAATATCCTTTTCCTCCATCATATTTTCCACAGAAGAGGCTCTGAAGTCAACCCAGGTAACTCTGAAACTACAAAGCCTGCAGGATTCGGTTCTGTAAGAGGGCTGGTCACTCCGAGGAATGATGTACTAAGCTCACTGAGCTACACCAGCAATCATTCCAAGCTGGTCTGAGCCAGGGAATGCAACAGCACCCTCATGATGGAAGGCAGCTCAGAGGAGATGAGCAAAACCAGTGAGCTCAGGGAATATTGTAAAGGATGAGCATGTTATCAAAGCAAGCTGGAGGTGTCAGTGCACGGAGGGCTTGGTGTAACCTTTGGCTTTGGGTGCACGGCTGCACCAGTGGGCCAGTGGTTGTATAAGAGCCTTTCCTGAGATAAGTGCTTGCTCTTTTCACAACGAGAAAGAAGAAATTTAATGAAATTAAGTCAGACCACCATAGTGCAAGGAGAAGTTCCATTGATTTCTATTTCTTCCAAATAGCACAAAGCCTTGCATTTGAGAAACAAGGATGTAAAGTTCATGAACTAAAACACGTTATTTTACAAAGAGGCTGTAATGGTGTAAAAAGTTATTCTATATTTCTGAGCTGGCACTAAGCATGTTAAATCTCTCAGATGTTTGGTCAAATTTACAGTTTCAGCACTCCTGAATGAACAGAGCCTCTGTTTACCCATTACACTAATTAGCATATACCCAAAATGCCAGCATCAGCATTCACCAAAAAAGGATCTCCAAAAAAAATTTGAAAACCATGAATTTTTAAGAAGATGAAAATCTATACAGAGATAAATATTCATAACAATTCCAAAGATATGTGACAGCATGAAGTGGAGTGGGTTGATGAAGAAACATTGCAATTATAAAACCCTGTAATCTGGAACAGGGATAGCTGATCCCTGTGATGGTGTAATTCTGCTGGTTTTAACATTACATTATGTAGCTATGGTATCTGATTAGGTAATTTACATGGAGTGATTTGACAGGAATTTTAAAATATCCTTACTGCTTTATATATCTATTAGAAAGGAACATTTCTATTTTACTGTCTATGCAATGAGGCAAGGAATCTTACATCTTTGAGAAAATGAATCCAGCAGACTAGAATTTAATTACAAAGTACTTGCTACAGAGTAGCAACTCGGGTGAGATTTTTCTTCCAAGTCCTCCAAATAAATGGTTTTTAAATTGGAGGGATTCACTCTTTTAAATGCCTAAATTTTACTAAACCAGTCCTCAGACTACTCAAGATTTTCTGTTTGTTTAAAACTCTGGTCTCCAATTTCCATTTACTTTGGCCTTCCTTTAACGCCACTATAATACCCTATTTTGTTTTTCCATTGCTGATTCTCCATTACAATCTGCCAGAGCCTTACTTTTCTTTTTTTTTCATTAGAGGCTCCTTCTCCAGCGCTCCACAGCTGCACTCCTTACTTTGTTTTATCTTTGTGCTTTTCTCTAACCACTCTCACACACGTACAATTTTCACTACTATTTCTGAACCTGCATCCCACAGATCTATTATCTACTTCTGGCTTTCTTCTTCAAACTAATATTTAACCTTCCTGTACAGATGTCTCCTCCAAGGTAGCACAAGTCCTTTCAAAGGGTTGAAGTCATCTACTTGTGCATAGGTCTGCCTCATGCTCTGCTTATGTATTCAGTGGGAAATTCAAGCAGAGAAGTTAGGAAAGGAAGAATTATCTTGGCATTTCTCTATCAGCTCTTGCCCAACACCTTAGACTAGATTCCTAGATTTAAAATGAACCCTATCGAAAGGTACGTTTATGCTAGCAAATTAAGCAGTGCCAGGAAAGAGACCACCAGTGTTAAGAAGCATTGAAACTTGTTTTGACTGTTATATTTTTAAGTCTCAAATGGTTTTTGCATGTAGCAAATCACACCCCACTAAACAATTTCCCGGAGACAGCAGATAACAAGGATCATTCCCAGAAGAAACTTGTCAGCCTGAATTTTGCCCACCTGCTCCTTACGCTGGAGGGTAAAACAATTTCATAATGCAGACATGTTTTTTCCCATGCCAGCTGCCCTCGCTGTCTGAAAATGGTCCAAAGCACATCTAATTTAACTGTAGAGATGTAACCAGTAAGGCCACTAGTATCCACTATCAATCCTGCCATTTTAAATGACTGCGGAGTTTACTTGGGGGCAGGAGAGTGAGAAATACAAGAGTAATTTAGAATAAAATAGCTAAGTGGGTCTTTAATTATTGAATCCTCAGGCAATGTCATTGGGGATCAATCAATGAGGGAGTTTGCACTGAACATCACATTAACTTCTCCAAGAGCTTTCTCTCCAATGTTAATTTCTTTTATACAGTTCAACCACTGAAAGTTTATTTTTAAATGTTTACATGTGGAACCAGGAGACAGCTACGAAAAGAGCAAACATGACTGATGCATGTGAAACTTCCTACCTGAACTTTGCATGGGAATTTAGCATTCATGAGGCGGCTGCAGTACGTCTTTATTGCTGCTGGCATACTGATAGCACAGTGCTATTTCACACTGACAACGCGGCACTTCAGCAATCCAGCATTCAGAGAGGTTGCACGGATTCAGATCAGGACTGTAAATCCTGTCTCCCAGGAGTTTCATGCTGAGCAGCTGACATTTCAGCAACTCCCTCCCCTTCACCAACAGAGAGTTTAAATAATAAGCCCAACAAACAAACCTTGCAAAACAACAACTCTGTCATTCACTTACTTCATAAGAACCCTATGAAATACATACATCTGATTAACACACACAGCCTTACAGGCAAACTAAAAGTGCATACAGCAAGAGTTTGACACTCTTGTTCTAAACCAGTAGTATGCAGGAGTGGGAAGACCTCAGAGGAAAAATATATTCCATGCTGGTTCTGCACAGCAGTTCCACAAGTGTTCAACACTAGACTTAGAAGGGTCAAAGCCAGTTATTTACAACTCACTTTTCAATGCTTCAGAAAACTCAGGCTTACTACAACATCTAGGTTTCAAGTTTTCTGAAACATTTAAGGTTTCCAAAACATTTTTCCAGTATTTAGTTACGTTAATGTCTGGATTCCCAGCTATGAAATGTGACCCATATCTCACGATCCAGCACTATGCAAGACCTGAACTAGGCAGCGAGGAACCCTGGACTCCTTACAGGGCCCTTACAATGATCCTTCTTCTGAATCACAGTCAGTGCAGTATCACCATTTTAAAATCTTTTAAGAAAATAGAGGTAATTTTTTCTGTTCCCAAATTTAGCATCTCAAAAGGTATGGTCCCAGCTGCACAAGAATCACATGCCTGCATTTTATCTTTATGCAGTTTACATACCACACTACTGAAAAGCAAACCTTATGACAAGGAAGAGGGATATCTCTGCTCCTTTCGCATCACAATTAAAAGTTTCATCTTTTGCCCTTACAGGGGTTCTCGTATCATTCTTAGTTCCATAACAATAAATAGTCCTCAAGTAATAAAAGAGATGCAACTACTGTCTGTTTACACATTTCATTTAGCCTCACCTTTCCCCAAAATGAAAATCTCTGACTTCTGACTGCAGAAGAAGGAAGAAAAACGAAACAACTGCTTTTCCCTTAAACATCNAAAAAAAAAAAAAAAAGAAACCTGCTTTTCCCTTAAACATGTTTGGCCAATGTCCAAAACCCACTGGCAGATTCAGGCAGATTCTTCCACCTCTAGCTGCATACAAAACCCACTTTCTTATTAATTCAAGAGGCATATGATGAGAGATTCCTTCAGGAAAGAGTATGGGGAGGAGGGTAACGCTGTCTGTTTAGATCCTTCTTTATCTAAACCTTCATGTCAGGTTGAAGTACTGGACTTTTTAAACTACTTTGGCAACTGAAGCTGAAAAATAAATAGCTAAGGCAATGTGAAACAGGTGTGGACAAGCAATTCCCTATTTTGTACAATTTTACACCAGTGTGGAGCCCTCCCTCTATAAAATAGGCTCTCAGCACTGTGCAGTACCTCACAGGTGGCAGTCACAGAAAACAGACACAGAGCAAACTTGAGGGAACCACGGAGGGAAATTTCACCAGCCCCCCTGGCTGATGTCCTCTCCATGACAGAGCCAGGCTACTTATGGAGCAAAGCTCCCAATTAGTCCCTTGGAGACTTGTGACACCCTCTCAAATGAAGTTTTGAACAACACACTCAGATCCCTATCTTTCAAAGACCTAATACTCCAGATCTGGTCAATTAAACCCACAGGAATATACCAAGATAATACGAATCAAAAGAGGAAAAACCCAAAGGAACTATCCTAGAAAGAACTGTGAAAAAAATTCTTCTTTTTTCCATTCAAAAAGAGATTTTCCCAATTCAAATGAATACCAAACTAATTCCATGCAAGGCTTTAACTAGCTTCTGAATTTTTATCATTGCTAACCAATAATCACTTAGTAGAGCAATAAAACTTACATCTACTACTACCTCTGTCTGAGAAACCCAGATAATTAACAATGGAGTGAACACATCATTTAAATGAGGAACTACAGAAAGAGAATTCTAAAATAATGAACAAGCCTGAGCCTTGGAAAATTAGAACTGTTAAGAGTCGCCCAAAAGCTGAGGTAACTATTCATTATATACATTAATCAATGACTGAGAACAGAGTTCAAGGAAGCCCACAGAAGGTTTGTGAGAACAGGCACCAACCAACGACCCGTTCGTGTTTATCTGAGTGATTCACTCAGAATTTGCACACACCATGTAATAACGGCCCTTCGGATGGCAGAACCATGAAAGATACCAACATTCCTCTGACAGTTTCCGGTGATACAGCAAAGTAGTACGGGCATAACTACATAGGATGAAAACAAGATGTTTAAGAGCATGAATCTACTAGTAATTAACAGTTTCCTTCAGCAGCTACATAATTAAGATTAAAATAGCCCTCTGAGGGATCTCTAAAACTTTATAGCATAAATAGCTAAAAGAATTTTATGTTTAAACTTATGCTAAAAGCAGGAAGAATTATAATCTCTTTGATTAAATGCCTGATCTGCAGTACATTTATACAAAATGTGGATCTGCCTTAAAGTCCAGCAAGATATACATGTTCTAAAGAAGTAGCATTCCAGAGATAGGAAACCGTATTGGCAGCTGGAGCTAACCAGGAACAGAAGCATAGAAGATAAATCAGCATGTCCTCAGGCTGCTGATTTTTCAGTGAATTAGAGGGAAAGTTTCTATTCATACATTTTAGGCTTTGGGCAGTTTGCCATTAAAAACAAAACCAGTGAATCGGTAAAATTTATGTCCCACAATCTGCATGATATTCCTGCTAAATCTGTCCTCTCTCATCATGCCAGCTCCTTTAACACTGCTGCAGGTGTCAACTTTGTACGTGACTGGCACAACTGAAGACAAACTGGCCTTTTTTTCCATCTGTTTTCGACACAGGATCCACTGATAGACAACAAGAAAAGCATTCAAACAGTAATTAAGTTCTGATTGCTTGACTTGCACCAAAAATATGAGAAACCATAAAAGCTCAACTTAAAATTTCATATTCCTTTCCTAACTAAAACTTTCACAGTGCCCTCATTATTCTGAACTCTTTTCAGCATAAAACTAGCCTGAGGGAAGAATTCCTTTTTGGTCAAAACCCTCCAAACTGAAACTAGCTCCTCATCCTGTTCCCACAATTTCTCCACAATTTATGTTATTTACGAAGGATCTTCAGCTAGTCATTTACTCACACTGCACCTTGAGTTTGGGTTTTCCTGGTCTTTTAAACACATGTAATGCTGACTTCATCATACATATCTAATTAATTATGCATTACCACAACCACCTCTCCGTAGAAAAGAATGTGTCACTTTCAACTCCTGGGATTTTTGGAAGGCCTCTGGTAGATGGAATTCCTCCATGTTCCTTTTTGTCTCTTCTATGATTCAGTTTGAAGGGGCAGAACAAAGAGCAAGTGATGTTTTACTTAGTATTGTTATTCATCCTTTACTGGCTGGAGCTCTGCCTACCAACCAATATGTCGACAAGTGTCCCCATCGTTAAACTGCACTTATGCCATTGCTTATATTAGTAGAGCATAAGGCACCAGATTCTATTTATTTATAGAAAATTTACCACTGTAAAATGCCATTTCTTGTTTGGGACTTCTACAAGCTACTGTAAGAAAATTTTTAACTTTTATTCCATCAACAAAGCATTTTTCATTCTTTCCTAAACAACTTGCTGTAAGATCAAAAGATTAAAGACTATTTTTTTTCTTTGAAGCTAGCATGTAGCAATGAATAAAGATACAAACAACTGTAGAAAGGAAAAATGCAGCGTGAGTAAAAGAGTAGAGGTCTATGCCAAGAATGTCAGTATGAAATAAGACTTCAAACATCAGTAAAATTCCAAGTCATAGTCTCCCTCCAAAATTTATTACCAAGTATAGTAAGTGGTAAGCAATGAAAATACTGAGAAATGTCAAAGATGGATGACAGCTTTTTGTCTCCCTGTGGGTTTTTTATTTTTTTAATTGAAATCCATTACCATACTGGATTCCTAGAAAATAAGGTCAAAAGCCAAAGGAAGAATTGCTTTCTTGGCCCATTAAATTTATTTCAAAACCTGCTTTAGGCCTGATACAGCTTAGCAAAACAGAACCAGAAGTTCAGAATTTGGGAGGGGGGAGGGGGTTTGTCAGATTTTTGGGCATCTGCCTCCTTCATATGCAATGATTACAAACAATTTAACCCAGGACTGCTATTTAACTGGCTCTACAATACACTTACTGTAACAAGATAAATTGCAAGCATCCTGCCACAGTTAGCATTAGAAACATAGAAAATACCCATCCTCATCAATATTTGTATTATATGAGGAGGGATTTTTTGAATCACTGCCCTTTCAGCTATGCTTATATTCCAAATGTTATTGTCAGATAGAGAGAAAGCCCATGAGGTCTCACTAAAACCAAGGATTGCTTTAGAGTCATATTATACAAGCTGAATCTAGAAACGCAGCCCATTCCCTAAAGCTTGATACCATAATTCCATAAATACTTGACACCAGAAGACAGAAAAAGTAAATCAAACCCCATGTCTATAACTAAATATTGCAGAGCTTGTCAAATAAAAAAACCTGATTTTAATTGCTTCCATTAATAAAGAATTTTGCAAACGAGCACAGAAAATTGACTTGTTTTATAATGATCTAGATGAAATCAGCCAAAATAGCTTGACTATATTAATCAAATTCATGTAAATGTTACATTGACTCATTTAGGTTGGAAGAAACCTGTAACCTTACCAAGTTCCACCATTAACATGATACTGTGAGTCCACCACTAAACCATCTCCTTAAGTGCCACATCCACACATCTTTTAAATGCCTCAAGGGTTTGGGACCCAACCACTTCCTTGGGCAGTCTGTTCCAAGGACTGACAACCCTTTCTGAGAAGAAACTTTTCCTGATATCCAATCTAGACCTCCCCTGTTGGAGCTTGAGGCTGTTTCCTCTTGTCCTGTCATTGTTACCTGTAGATGAGAGCAATCCCCAGCTGCCAACAGCCTCCTTTCAGGGAGTTATAGGGAGTTATAAGGTCCCTCCTGAGCATCCTTTTCTCCTCAACAACCCCAGTTCCCTCAGCTGCTCCTCTTCAGACCCTACCCCAGCTTCATTGCCCTTCTCTGCCCCCTAATCTTAGAGTTGCAAGATGAATGAACAGAATTGCTATTTAAAGAAAAACTAGCAGGTATCAAGTGATTAAATATAATAATGTTCATGTTAAATGAGCTTCTTTATTGAACTGCATGAATCAAAATAAATTGGCTAAGATAAAAAGCTACCAAAAGACCTAATCACTTTTTTAGGTTAGTGTGATCACTTAAGAGATCAATCAAAAATTAGTGTAATAAGTTAATGTTTAACAATATTTATTACTTCACTGAGCCCACAAAAAAGTTCAGATGTAGGAATTCAAGTCTTAACAAATTTGTGATCCTTGCATTTCCCTTCCAACCTATGATATTCTGTGATTCTATGAAATTACCATGACAATCATTAAGCATGATCATTGATGAATTAGAGATACCCTGAAACACGAGACTGTATTTTACAATCCTTTTCTGAAGCCACAAGACATCGTACACATTCGGCTCTTCCTGGATTGCTACTTCATAGTAACTTTTTTGTTGCAGGTTCCTCTACAATGCACTGGAAAGAAACAGTTAATCACTTCCCTCTCAGTATCCTGACAATTATCAGAATTACAAGAATGTAAATAACAAGGCTTAATAAATCAGCTTCCCAAATTCTCCATCTTGTGGAGTTAGGATCTTATTACACCTCCTCCAAAAACCCCACAGATATGACTTTAACAAATTCTCTTTAGAAGCTATTATGCTGGGAGGTCCATACTAAGTAAGATACTCTGGTGCTTTATTTGCTGGCTATACATATTTCTTACTGGCAGCACTACTGAAACGGAAGGAACTGTTAATTCATGTGCTCAGATGAAACTGCATTGCTTTACATTCCTAAATAATCACCCAGCCTAGAGCAGATAATTTTACCTGTGCAATTCCAATACTGTAATATAGAGACAGTGAGTGCACAGAACTCCTTAGATCTATCTCAGAAATTTAGTCTTACAGTATCCACTTCCATAATTTCATCTCCAGCCTGGGTACTAAGCTCCTAACAATTTGATCAGCAGAGCTTTTCCTATTCTAATGCAATGATCTATTTACATTCATACATACAGTTGCCAAGATACTTCTTTTTAATAAATTTCCTTAGTTAAACACATACGTTGGGCATTTTGCTTGCAACAAAAACACTACATGACTCAGCACCATTTACCTGTGGGGTCACAAAAGACAAGTCAAGATGCTGCCAGTGATCAACAATCTCCTGTCTAGAGATGTGCAGGGCCCTATTTCATTTCTGTTTATGCTAAATCTGCCTGTCTGGCAGTAGTTACAGTTATCACTCCCTTAACAGGCTAAATGCTAAAATGTGTATTCATTTTACCATTAGGTTACAGTGATGAAAGGGATTCCTTAAAAGTAGCAGCTATTCCCACAGCTGCTTCTTCACCCCATTATATCAGGTTTATGACTGCAGCATTATTGACATCAAAATGGGCAATCACACACTACCTTCATCTACCAATACTTGCTTTAATTAGAACTCAGTATATTAATAATAATTACCTGGAAATGATGTTCATCACCTATATGCCCTATTTTTCAAAGCAGTGCATACATACCACATTAAGCAATTAATTCTCAGAACAACTTTATGTGACGAGCAAATTCTATCTCCGTTTAAAAGACAGGAGAGCTGTAGCTAAATGATACTCCCATGAAACATCATTTAGAAGTAAGATTAGACCATGAATATGACAGTATACTCATGCTTTCATCTTCTGCCAATACAAAACAGCTTTCAAGGTAAGATTTATAATATAACTGTGCTAAAAGAGGTATAATTTGCAAGAAAAAGAAAACAGAAAATTAACAGATAATGTAGCTCAGCATATTATACTTTCAAATCATGATGGAAACCTTGGGCTATGCTTCAGCCTTTTACACAGCAGAAATAAAACACCACCATGATTTCCCAAGTATTCATTACAATATTCACTCCCAAAGTGACAAGTTCCATGGAAACCACCACACTGAATTTAGTTTTGCATTTTCACTCCTTAGTCATTCTAGTATTAGAGACCTAATTTCTGAGCATAGAAGGATTTTTAAGGTGTCTGAAAAAGAACACCAAAATATTTTTACAACTAGAAATGATAAACTTGTTCTGTGAATCTGTATTACCTGTGGGACACTTTGATGCTTTTTGGCTAGTTTGAAGGGAAGAGTGAGGCTAAGATAACTTAGTTACCATAGCAATACCCTTCCAGGAACAAGACTTTGTTTGAAGTTGTTCCAGGTTCTGCTCTTTTTTACCAGATGCTCCTCCAGCAGTGCCAGACTGAACAAATTTTGGTTTCGTAAGTGTCAAATATTTGACAGATGCTTTAGTATTTCCATACTAGAATTGAAGGCTTGGTTTAATCTTATCTTTTGCCTCTATGTACAGGAGGCAAGCAGCTGGGATTAGCTCTATTTGTCATGTCTGTACCATGCAGAAATAATTGACTTGCTGTAGTTTCTTGGTTCAGGATTGTCGGTTTCCCACCTGCTTCATTTACAGATGGATTCCACATCAGGCAAACCAAGACAAGGGTTTACAATTTGGTTTTGTTTGTTGCCTTTCCCCCGCCTCTGATCCCAGTATTATACAGCATGCTTTAAAGTTGAGCTCTACTATTTATGCATCTCGAGTCACCACAAAGGAGTCCAGTGACTCTGAGCTTGAATCTCCTGCCACATATTCAGGCTTCCATAACCACTGACTCCAGCAATCTTCATTAGCAGCTATGACCATAACTACCTTGCTTTCTTCGACAGTATTCCCATTGCCTTAAAATATTGAGAAAAAATGCATCTGGCTAGTCCTACTCACTAGGGAAAACGCAGAAAAAGAAGCGAGAAACTGGACACAAATATCTTCCAAACAATTCTTCTTCTTGCAATACCAGGCATTCCTCTACATAAATTCTCTTGAACAAACAAGCTGTGGTATTTCGTTGGCTTTTAGAGAAGAAAGCAGCCACAAGCTCTGTACCTTTCAGATCAATTCACCTTTTTCTACTTTATCTGTCAGATTATTAAAAGGCAACAACACCAGCTAAATTTTCAAAGCATAATATAAGCCCTGTTCTTCATGCAGTTAAAAGCCTGTCCAGCAGTGCTCTTAACTGCTCTTGTCCCTGTGTTAGACACTTCTCACCCAGCTGTGTGGAGCAAGGTGACTGCAGGATGGGAGTCATACTGAAGACAGTTAAATCCCATCATAGACTTGTTGAGCTTAGGCATAAAGTTACGGCCACAGCTCTTGTATTCCTTGCTTGGAGTGTCTGGCTGAAATAGCTACATCTCTTCCAGGAGAGGCTGACAACAATGCTCAAGCTTTTGGGAGGCCTTTTGCACTACAACCTTTGCAGTCTCTTGACTGAGACAGACTGTGCTCTAAGATGACTTTGGTCATATGAGCTATAGCCAAACACTGCATGACTGGGGCAAGTGCAGTACTAAAGATCATATTAATGAAATACAATGAAAAGATGCTACAGAAAAATCACAGTTCATTTCAAAATGTTTTTAAACACAAATCTTAATTTATAAATATGAATGCAGCTATAGAAATGCAGAGATGTCCTCTCCATAAAGTTTGAAACAAGACAATGCCAGACCATTAAAGAGAAACAGTAAGCTGATGGACCCACATCTATAACATCATCCCTGAGTTCTGCAACACTTACTGTCATCACATTTCCTTCTCTGAAGCTTGCTAAAGCAGTATTGCAGTGTCACAACATACCAGAAAACCAGTTGTTCAGTAAGTCTGATTTGTAGCAATACCATCACCTTTCTCACCACTGATTTTACCATCCTTCTCCAGAGCATTCAAAATGCAAATGACTGAAGAGGGAGGAGGAAGGCGGTATTGATTCTGTGAAGAACAACCAAATCCCTTGTCTTTAGAACAGATGGAATGTGGAGACAGAGTTTCACATACACACAGATGTGTAAAGTTTCCAAAGATGGAAACTTTACAAGAAAGGCAGATTTAGTTGTTGGTTTGGGGTTTTTTTCCCCTATCAGGTAATCTACACAACAGTTATAGACACTGTGAGAAAACAAAATAGTTTTCCAATATAAAAATAAACTTCCATAACACTTTATTCATCATTTTCTTTCTTACATTGAGCCGGGTTTATCACAGTGATACACAACAGTTGGAAAAAGACTTCCTTATTTGAGTCACCAGGCAAACAATACAACAAAAAGGAGAAACTTACAAGAAACTCAACAAGAGTTGTAACTCAACTCAACAACTTGTAACAACAACTGAAACCACAAGAGGAATACAAATTAAACGCCAGAAGCAAAGCCAACAGGAAATGTTGATATAATTATTCACCATGTGGGCCTCAAAAGAGCCCTCTCCCAAGTCAAATGCACACCCCAATGAAACACCACAGATGCTCCTGACACTTCTAGGTCAGCATGTCCTTTCCATGCCACTTTAGCTTGGAGCAGTCTCAAGCGTGTGTGAGGAGCTGAGTGTCAGCTTATCAGTAACAGTCCATGCCTGATATAATCGGCACAACAGGTTGTAGAAGACCTAAAAAGAGATTTTATTTATTGCCTAGAGACTTTAAAATATGATAAGTAGAAGAAACTGAAAGTTTCAGATTAGTTAATGCCATTAAAATGGACAGTCATCCTAAGGGATAGTTTTGCACTGAAATGTTTAGCAAGTTTGTTTCTTTTTCAGCTGAAGCAAGAGCTAGCAAATCCCTGCCTGACATTAGGATAATTGGGACGTAGGAAACTTTCATTAGAATGACAATCCAAGACTGCTTTGTTAAAGTACAAAACTCTATTTGCATTTCCTGCTCATAACAGTATTGAGCACAAACCAGATGTTACTTTCATATTCAAAATTTGGAGACTTTGTTTGAAGTAGCCACACATTAGGATAAAAGTTCACAAAATAAACCACAAAACACAAAGAAAAATCCTCTCCATCTCCTGACAAGACAAAAAAAGTTCCTACTTGGAATTCATACTAGGCAACAATTGCAATGAAATTACACGGTATGGAGGACTCGTTAGCCTGAGTACTCAAAACTCTGTTGGTACTGCAGAGAGAACCGAAACAAGGAAAGATTACAAAGCACGGCCCGGGTGCCCAAACCGCTGCCCTTCCTTCACCGCCCCCGCTCACGGGTGTCTCAGTGGGGTCAGACAGACGTTTCCTGATGCACCAGCACGGGCAGGGCCCCGGAACCCACCGAGCCCCCAGGCAGGGAGCAGGGGAGCCCCGGTGTCCGCACCGAGGGGCAGCGCGGCCGGGAGACCGCGGCTGCTCCGCGCCCCGGCAGAACGACAACACCTCGAGGAATCTTAAGATCCCAGCCAAGACATCCAAGAGAGGAAAAAAAGCAAACAAACAAAACCCACAACAGAAAATTGGTTTTAATTCTACCCATATGCACACTGCTATTTCTGGGAAACGCCTCCAGCGCTCCCGAGGCATTGTGAACTCCCAGCTATTACGAAGCCTCAACCATCCCTACTCAAGAGCTCGCACTGCTGCCGCTCATTAACGCGGCTGCTCGGCTCACTACAGCAGAGCCCGCTGAGCATCGCACATCACGCGGCCGAGAGAGCGCACGACGCCGCGGGAGCGCTGCCTTCGGGCACGGACACCAGCGCGGACACCAGCACGGACACCGGCACGGGGCAGAAGTCACCCAGCAGGTCCTGCTGCAGCCGCCGCCGCCCTCCTCGGCCCCGAGAGAGGGAAAGAGGAGGCCTGGCCCCGGCGGTGTTTAAATAGCCCCCCGGCGTCACGTGACCCGTGCCGCCATTGGTCCCGTGGTGCCCGGCCGCAGCTCCTGAGCATCTCCTTGTCCCCTTAGTGGCAGAAAACTCTAAAAAGACGCTAAACAGTACAAAGGTTTTAAGCTGACCGCGCCAGAGTGTTTGGTGTGATCGGTCATGCAGCTGTCTGGCCCTCAGCCTTTCGGCACGTGCTGGCAGCAGGGCTCTGGTTTCGTAGCGTTGGGTGGTGAAGCGGCGTTGCGTGAGGAGATGATGGCGTGCATTCTCTGGAGCGGGATGAGCTACCTGGCGTTCCATCATGGAAAAGCCAAGCCAGCACGTTTGTCTAAAGTGTGTGCAAGAGGCTGACTGGCTGAAGGGTAACAAAACTACTCCATGTAAAAGAGAGGAACCAGAGCTGCTCCAAAACTGTCCGAAGGCAAAGAGGGTCTCACTGCCAAGCCTTACCCAGAGATTAAGCAGAGCTTGAAAACAGCTTAAGTTGTTATGAATAACCATCTGACCGTAGAAGCTCATAGCATTCACCCATTAAATATTACTGTAAAACAGGAAATAACAAATACAGAGCTCAATTTCTCCACACCTCCCAGCGTGATGCTGGCAGGGCTGATTGGGCTTCACCTGCTGCACTCGGCAGCTGAAGGCACCGACACAGTGGTGTTTCCTTGGCACTTAGGCTTTTGATCTTCCGTTACTATTTCCCTTCAAGTAGAAATCCCTTACCATGGAACGTGTGACATTTTTTAGATATTAAAGGAACAAAATTTAGGGCCATGTGCAAGAGGACTTCCCTCTTATGGCCTTTTCCCAATATTAAGGCATCACTCAGTCACAAACCCTTTCATCTAACCTTGTCCATACTTAAGTTTCCATACATAAAATTGCACGGGCTCTCAAGTTTGCCTGTGCTGCACGCCCTCAGCCATCCATGGTGTGACAGCAGAGGTCTGCCTGGTGTCTGGGTTATGCTCAGAAACTCTGCCAGTGCTCACGGAGGCTTTTGCTGCCCATTCCGTTTGCTGGGCAGATTCCACGGCGTGCAGACCGCGCTAGCTTAGGAGCACAGAGTTGAAAGGGGCTTCCTGACCTGCCGGGTCCTGGCTCTCCAGCTCTTTGTTAAAAATGCCAGAAATGTCTCTTGTAGACAAGTCCAAGCACCATCACACAGTGGGGGAGACACACTGCCTTGTGCCCAAATGGGCTATATTTTCACACAAATGAAGCAGTAATAATAGAGTCCTGGGGCTAATAACATCCATATAAAAGCAGTGGCTTTCCTAAATAAAGCTCCCAGGTGAGCCTGGTGTAATATCATGACTCAGTCTGTAGAAAAGGGTAGAAAACAAACCTTAATACCTGCTTATGATCTGATGCAGAGACAATTCCCATTTGGCTCCATATCTGTGCTTGGCTTTATGCTAAGTGGATTAGCAAAACACCAACCAAACACATCTGAATTTCATGCTCTTTGATTTCTCTGTCAGCTTACTAACACACGTTCTCCACAGAATTCAGATTTTCCTCTTGTGTGAAAAACCTAATACATCAAGTGCAGATTACTGTGTGTACCTTGCCAAAATCCTACCTGTGACTGAAGCCAAACTACAATGCTGCAGAGGTTAGTAGAAATAATTTTCCAAAGCCAAACAGAATATCAAAATAAATAAATAAAAACGTCTTCCTGATCTCCCATGGGTACCTTAGAAGAAACACGGAGGCCTGAGATTAACATGGTGTAAACACAGTGCAAATAAACCATGTGATTCTGAGCCTTCTGCTATAGTTCTGCAGATATGCAAGTACAGCAGGAAACTAAACGTTAATAGGATAGACTAAGGGAACAAAGATTTTCTTAAAGAGGATGTTGTTTATGAAAAAAAGCTAGTAGCCCATTTCTCCTATACTGTCCTTTCAACACCTTTATCTTTTAAACTGTTGCGTTAATTATATGCATGTGCTGGATTCAAATGCCATTATTTATCCAGAGTCCATCTCTCTAAGTACAAACCATCAGGCTCATCTTTGTGACAACACTTGCTCCAGAAGTTTTGGGGATGGTCCAGCCTGCCTAGCAGCACAGTCAGCCAGACTTCTCCCCTCGGAGAAAAGAGTGGCCCTCCAGCCTCCTTCTATCCTTACAGTGAAAGGATGGCTAAGGAGGTAGTCACCTGTACTTGAATTTGGCACCTGTTCTTCACCCTACAGAACACACGTGCAGGGGGCAGGTGATGGATGAGCCATCGCTCTGCAGATCAATAGGTGTCCCAGTCTCACGTCACAGCACTTGGATGCCTTACAGAAGCACCAGTCTTAGGAACTTCTGGACAGTGAATGCTTCTAACCAAAACCTTTGCTATTCTACTGGTTTGTTCGACCACATTTTAGAAAAGCACCAGAGGAATTAGATTTGAATGCCTGGGTTGACAACTTTTTCCATGGTAGACTTAACATTTGGCATACATTTCTCAGCTAGAAAAAGTGCTGCTGTTTCAAGAGGTTTTTTTAAACTATTCATAAGCAATATACGCATAGTTTCTGGTATTTGTACAGAGAGTTCTTAAATCTTTATGTAGAAATAGTATCTTCTTCCAGAAGCTTTGTGTTCAAACTACAGTGTCCTGAGTTTGGGTTTGGTCACCATATTCAGAGAAAAGATACTCAGCTTCTACAGATTTACTAGTAAGGATTGACCACTGGGCTGACATCTGAATGAATCAATGTGTTACATGAGATTGTTTTACTGGCACAAACATTAGTCAGAGATTACTTTCTTGTAATTCCCTGGTATTCCTAGAGGATGATTGATATCCAGTGTCACCTCACTTAAACTTGTGTTTTCCTTGCTCTCCCATGTTTGAGGGACTACATGTTGCGTACCACAACGAAATCTGCTAATAGCTGACTTTGGACCTATAGACTTCTTTTAATAGAATTACAAAAGCAAACTAATTGACATAACTTGAAAGGAACTCTCTATGGCAACATTTGAAAATTCTGAAGTGTGCTGCTTTTGGATAACATGCTATCTTTAGAATTCCACATTTTTGGAGAGGAAGAAGAGAGAGAGAGCAGCCATCAGACTTCAAAGCATTTCTAATATTTGGGATGAGGGATTGCATTAGGAAGCCTGATGAACATAAAATGCTTCATGAATATTGTTTCCTCTTCTCTTGTAATCCATGCTTGTTTCTTTCAAAAAGCTTTCCCTTCAGCTGTTTACAATAACAGAGTGGCAGGCACTGAAAAAAAAGCTCAATTAGAGGTTGCCTATTCCTGAATTGCTTTCATATGTTTGTATTCATCATAGACATCACTAAACACCTTTTTTCTCCCTTGCTTTGTCATTGTTATCTCTTCATTCTTCCTTCTGTTCTTTTCCTTACTAATTAGTCACCTTTCACGTCCCAAGCTACAGAACGAAAGCGTTGTTTAACAGTATCCCATAATTCACTCTGGATATGTTATATCCATGGCCGTTCCATACGTTTGGTTGAGTACCTGGGACAAGGTGAAGGGGCTCCCAGGCTCAGAAAGTATGTGTGAATCTTGGACGATGCTCCTTTTGCTCAGAAGGGCAGAATCAAGGGGTACAGCACTGGCTGCATGCAGAGGGGCCCCTGCAGAGGCCAGGAACTGTCCTGTGTGCCAGAAAAGGGATTTTAAAACCTCCCAATGGTACTCTTACTCTAGTCTTGTCAGGATTCAACTTTAGATCCTGCCAACTGTTTCAGGATAAGTGGGAGAACTCAGTCAGAGTTGCTTCCTAGGCATTAGAGGAATTAATACAATCTTTAATAATCTATGAAAAAATAAGGCTCTGAGGTTTTATCCAGCACACATGCTAAGCACTGAATCTGGATCAGGACTCATGTTTCAGAACTGTACATTAATCTGCTCTTCTGTATGGTCATCGTTTTTAATACTTAATGGGGTTTTGCTGCTCATTTAAAGAATAAACCTTTCTGTTTGCTGTCTTCTTCTCCATTGCTTCTCTAGTGCTGTGTTGTACCTCAGCCTTTCATTCAGGTACCCTGGGGGCTGAGTTTTTGAATGGCAGCTGCACACTGGGTTTTCTTTTAGGGTAGCTCTGCAACCCTTAATTGTGTGTGAAAGACCGAATTGGTTCCTGTGTGCTTTTTTAAGGTATCATACAGATTAAGAGTGGCTCTCATTTTTCATTCGCTTGCTTCCCATCGAGAGAGCCTGCACAAATATTTTTTATTCATTGATGCTGAGATCATGTCTGTAAGGAAAATACGTGCTTCATGCACAATTCACCCTAATTTCAACTGACGTAGCCCCCTCCCCGGGCATTTCACAAACTGCAGCCTCATGCAGTTAGAAGACACTTTACCAAAGCAAGACAAAGAGTCATGCACATGCAAACGTGAATATGTGGAAACTTTAAAGAATTTTGTAGAACCTAATAAAAATTAATTTATTATTACAGACTCATTTGATAGGTGGTCAAACCAAATACGCAGGATGAAGATGATGCCACAACACACATTGTACTGACACAGTTTTAGCAGGACAAGAACTCTAATTTCTTAACCTGCTCCTCTAACTGAGAAATCAAGAAATCTCAGGGTTAGCTGTGGATGAATCATTTTACAGATACAAGCCTTTTGAATTAAGTCTTACTTAATTTACATCAATAAGTTCAACTTTGAATTGCTACCCTTAGGGATATAGATTTAGGTTTGGAAGTATCTGCTTGCATTAGTTCAAGTGAGTACTGCCTGGAAAGCAACATGAAAATCCCAGAGGAGAAAACATCATGCACTGATTAGTCCCAACTGTAGTGTAGGTGTGGGAACTCATGTGCACTAGTGGGCTTCAAAGCCAGCATTTTCCTTCAATTCAGACTCCACCAGCTCACAGTCTCTCCATGATCACTCCCTTAGAATGGACAAAAAGGGAAGTGCCATCAGATACCGCCCAATTTCAAGTCAAAACAAATTAGCTCCCCCAGAGAACTGTATCACACGACAATTAGCCTATGTAAACCACCCATGAGCTTTCTCTCTTTCCTGTTAAAATTAAACCTACCTCTTCACTCTGAATTCCTGTCTTAAATCACTTCCTCATCATTATTTTCACCATTTTCACTTTGCAGTTCTTATGGCATTGACTTATTTTGCTGCCCATCATGCCCAGGTGCAAGAGCTGCTCTATTGTACTGATAAAATGCCACTGGTGGTAGCCTGCCAGGGAAACAGAATAGAGTGGGCCTTTAAAATCATTCCTGGGACACTTCGAGGGATGAAATGGTATTTTATGGCTCTTTTTCTTGATATTACCTACAAGCCTATAGATTATCATGACTTTTCAGTAAAACCAGTTGGGACTGGAAAATAAACCGAGACCCCAATTGCTCATCCCCCTAGGAAAATGAACAGTTCTGCTGACTGAGCTGGCTTCACTGGAGCTCAGCCAGACAGAGAGAGATAAAAGGCTTGTATCCCTCTGCTAATAGTTCTGTCCACTTCTACCTTCATACTGCTTGGAGAAGCAGAGAACTGACTCTCACAGTAGTAGATTAGAGCTAATGAAAGAAATGGAGAAAATATAAAAAGGTTAAGCAAGCAACAACTGAAAAACATAATTGTATTGATAATGAAAATAATTACATTAGTAATTGTACCTTGCACTGCTTTTTCACATTTTGTATTATCAACTTCACCTACACTTTAACCGGATTAATGATATCATCTACATATTTTAAATGCCAAAAAGACTTTAATAAAATAGTCCCAGAGGAACTAATTGGTGGGAAAAAACCATCCACAGTTCATAGAACTACCAGAATACACCAAAGGCACAAATGGAAATAAACACTCAAGAGAGAAGCAAGGCAAATGAGTTAAAAAAACCAATTCTTTTACAGAGGGAAATACATTTTTTAATGAACTGCAAATCTAAGTATTTCTAATCTTCTACAGCCTTTGTTGTCAAAGAGATCAGGTTCTGAAATCATGTCTGCTTTGCATTACAAATGCAAACGGTGCTTTCCAATAGAGCTAGTGCCTGACAGCACAGCTTCTCCCCCAGTCCTCGAGCACCATCAGTGGAGGTGCCCACGAGCAAAGCCGGGGTCGTGCGTCCCTGGCATGGCTTGGGGTGGGACCGCAGAGCTGCTTCACTGCGGCACAGCCAGGGCCAGCCGCTTCTCCCACAGCTACAGCAGGCTTAGTCTCTAGAGCTGAAGAGGCATTTTCTTGCAGATCAAAACAAATCCGAATTACACAAGCAGAATGAGGGAGCACTTTTATAGGAAGCAAAGAATGAAAGAGTAGTCCAAAGTGTCCAGGGCTTGTGGTGAGAGAGGAGGAGATGTTCTGCGCATAGTAAACACTGGATTTATTGAAATTAATCCAAATCGCTTGAGTGGGGAAATGAGTTTTAAATTATGCTTCCATATCTGTTCCCCAAAGGTTTCAAATGGCTTTTTCAAAGGAAATGACTTGACTTTGAATTTTCTTCCTAAAATAATTTGGTGTCAGATTTAGCTGCTCATTACATATGAAATTCAAGATAAGGAGGTCAGCTTCTGGTGGATGCCTCTCTGCAGCAGCAAGTGGGGTTCCTGAAAAGAAATAGAGCTTTATTAAAATGATGGTGCTAGGAAATTTAGCTTTTTGCTGACAGAAAGGGAAAAATATATAGGATGTACTTCAAAACAAAGACATTCAAAAGCTCCTTTTGCCTTTGTCATTAAAAACATCATGCCAGATTCATAAAAATCCATTTTAGTTTATGCTTCCTACATAACTAAAAGGAAATAGTAGTTCTAAGCTTTATCACATGGGAGCTTGCATAAAAGAGAAATTTGACTTTGCTAGAGTAGCATCTTCTGTCTTCTCTGCATAATGCATTCAGTTCAGCTGCACGCTGCTCTTTCTCCTGGCAGTCAACATATGCAGCAGTGTGTTTATGCAAGTTTGACCTTCCTGTTCTTCCCTGTCTCATTTCTGTTTGCATGAGCACTGTGAGCTGATAAAGTGAAGTACATTTTTAAGGTCTCACTATTTTGAAAAGCCTTGAAAAGAAGACATCTCTTTCGCTGACACAAAGCTGTTAAAAATAGACCGGACGTATTCCTTCCCAGAACAATCATAAACCAACAGTTAAAGCCCTTCGTTTGTTGTTCACGCAGGTGAATAGAATACAACACACTTGTGCTCTGCCCAGCAAAGCCTCTGTGAAACACAAAGGAAGTTAATAAACCTGCCCTCCCTGCCAGCTGGATGAGTGATGGCTCTGTATGGACCCTAACCCTTGAAGGCTTTAAGGACAACGGTTATCATAAACCCTTACAAAATTATAACCAAGGTTGGCTTACTAATTTTCCTTTTTTTCCTCTTTAAAAGAAGAAAATATTTGCTCTAAACACAGCTGATGCCATGCTCCCACATGTTTAGCCTCCCTATGGCTCATTTGATTTTAATCTCATTTGATTTTATCAGGGTTTCAAAACCTTTTTTCTTTAATCTACACCCGAATGTCCCTTTCCCCTAATAAAGTTACTCCTATTAATTAACCTGAAAATTAGAATGAATTAATTCCCACCAACTCACATTACTGTAATATTGGCTTCACAGTTATCTTTTCAAAAGCATGTTCAGTGCAACTCAATTAAATTAGCTAAATAAATAATGGGGATTTTTTTTCTGACCTTTGAGACAAAAATCAGCTATGAAAGGAAAAGCCCAGCTGTAGCTTTTCAGAAAATCAACATGAAATAATGAGAAAGGTTTAATTTCTGTGTTTACATGAACATAGTTAAATGTTAGTGTTTCCTAAAGACAAAAATACATTAAAAAAAGATCACATTCCCTGCAGACTGACTCATAGGAATATGGGGATTGGCCCATTTGATCAAGTCAGCTGGTTTTCAAATCCTATAATTTCTTGGAAACATATTTTGAAGATGGATGCAATATTCAATACTAAAAAAATACAGGATATTACAAATGCCAAGGCCAGTTTTTCCTAATTGGAGATTATTGATTTAATTGAACCTCCAAACCCAGCAGTGCTAGTTTCTTAATGCTGTCAGTTATGGGAACCTATTCTGAGTATCTCATGGCTTTGCCACGTTTTAGCATCATATTTTGCATAAGGTTTACATATATCAAGAGAAACTCTTCTGTCATTTATCAGGAAGATTCTGGGGAGAAAGCTCATAGGTTAATCTGTAATACAAGTAATTTAAACCTGCTTAATTGGGAAATTTAATATCTCTGTAGTTTGGCAAATGAACTTAAGATATTGTGACCTAAAAAAAAGAAAAACAACAAATGAAAAAACCAACCAACCACAAACAAACGACTCTGAGGGTGTTAGTAAATTTTTCATCCACAGAGAGACAGAGTAGTGCAGCAAATAAGGCACTGAGGTCACACAATGAATGAGAAAGATGTAAAAAAATGTATTAAATAGCTAGCTACAGAGTGAGTGTAGGGCATGAGAAAAAAGGTCAAGAGCAAGGAATGAGGCAGGAATCTGGTGGAACAATAAAGCAAATTGACTTAAATGGTGAGTTAAATTGATGCAGTGATAATTTTGATACTCCCTAAACTCTTAGTAAATTCATTTTACATTATTTTCTTTGCCCTATCATAATAATGTCAGCAGTGCTATTTTCTGTTCCGCAGATTCGCTTTGTACAAGAAACACATTATATGCAAGCAGTTTTTAACAAACAGGTCAAAGAAAGTGTAATAACAAAGTTAGAATCAACAAATGCTGTAATTATATTGTACTTCAGGAATAATAAATCACTCTTAGAAATGCTTTAGCATATATATTTTATTTTTTCAACTCATGAATTTAGTGTTCTTGCAGCACTCTGCTCACCAGGTTTTCTTTGTTATTGGAGAGTGTGAATAAGAAAAAAAAAAGATAAAAAACCATAGCTGAATTATTCATGGTAATGATTTCACACCTAAATATTATGTGAAAAACACTAACTATGCTGTTAAAATAAAAGGTAGCTTGACTTAATAAATGATTCTGAGAATGTTTCACTTGTGAGAAGCTTTTCTGTACATATTGCTTGACACAATGTAATTGAATATTGCAAAAGTTTAATTCCAAGGTCTTGTGTATTGGAAGGCATTGGTAGCCAGTGGGTTTGCATTTATATTCCCTTAGGGGATGTGGACAGCCATGCAGAGATCCTTAAAGAGAAGGCAGCCTAATGACAGGTAATCTGAATCTCCCCTGGATAATTTTGGGGAAGTGATAAATCCATGAAAAGAACTGGAAAGCACTTGCTCGGAAGACCTGGCATGAGGTAGCAATTCAAAGGACCTGAACTTAAAACCCAGTCTGGGGCCCAGCCTCATAAGCACATGACCCACCTGAAACGGCATAAAACAAAACCTGTGGATTTTAGCACCAGAATGGCAGTTTCACATGAGTGATCTTAATAACGTCCGTGAAAAAGTTAGTTCTAATTCTCATTGCAGCTGGGAGCTTAAAGCAAAAAGTCACCTCCAGAGAGGATGTCTGTATACAGCAGAGAGCATTTTGTGGGTTTTTGTGTTTGTCCAGACTGCTGTGTTTCTCTTAACACAGTTCTTTCTACAGAAAAAGGCATCCCTGCTCTGTTAGTGGTGGTGATCAAAATGTGCTGCAAGTGCAGCCTCGCTGCCTGTTCCCGGTTCTTAAGGTAGGGTGGGTACTATCGTGTGAAGCTGAAGCTAATGAGGGGTCCCTCGAGGCGGGACTGTGGTGTCTGTATGGCACCTCAGCTCCTCACCAGCTCTTTCATACCGTGCAGTCAGGAGGCTGAAGCGCTATCGCTGTCCTGATGGCATCTGGAACCAAAGAACTCCACAGACTCAGGGCTGAAATGGATGCAATGCTGGTTCCGTGGTCTCCTCGGTTTTATCTTCTTTCCCTTTGCTGAATCCTGGAAAACAGCTCATATGGTGTCTTTTGGCTTTTAGCAAAATGTTGTAGCTGAACTATTTTCAGCCTTGAAAAAATTTAGGTTTTCAATGACAAATTTAAACTAATTGCTGGTTTTGCTGTTGCTTCAGAGTCTTGGTTTTTGTTTGATCAGTTCAAATATTTATTTGTGAGTGCCACTCAGGAAGCAATTTAGCTCATCATCTCTTCTACAGTTGAGTGCCACAAATGTGGTTTTAAGCCAGAGGTTACCACCACAGAGTCAGTAACAAGCACAAGTGGTGATTTGGCTCAGGCTGAGCTCTTTCTGGGATGTTGGCTCTTGCTGAAGGAACAATAATTTGGCATCCCTTGAAAAGGGCAGCCTTTTCTTACAACTACAGGACAGAGACATGTACTTAGAACTCTGCCTCTAGTATTTCAGGCCTGGAGACTGCCTCTAACCTCCAGGTACAGGCACAGAACTATGATTACAGACATCTCATTTCTGTAGATAAAACTGAGTTTTACAATAGTGGTGGAAAGGGAGAAAAAGGAAGTAAGGACTGGAAGAAAGGAAAATTCAGATTTAAAACAAAGTTTTGGTTAAAGGAGGAGTTGTACAGGCAAGTGACTGATTCTTCCACTGTCTTAACATTTGACTCATCCTCGGTTGTAGACCACCACAGACCCCTCTGGGAGCTTTGCTGGACATGTATGTGGGCCTTGTGCTTGTGTGAGGTTTGGACTCATGCTCAAGAGCAAACCTTCAGCCTTTTAAGCAATTAGACTACAGCTTGTGTTCCTGTATGCCAAAGCCTGCAGGCTGTTTTCCTTTAGTTGTTACTCAAACAGGCTGCCCCTCCTAGCGCTGGGAGCTTGCCTTAGTCAGAAACATCTGAGGGAAAATAAACTTGGTACGTAGCTCACACACAGGGCTGAGGGACAGCAGAAGACTGATGCGTAGCCAATCTCACTGGAAAAATAAAGTAACACCATTTGAACAATAGCAACCTCTATAGGCTCCCCTAATTTATGGTAGATACATACATATGTGCCATTTGAGTTTGGAAAAAAATTCCTTCAGTCTGGAGTAGGAGGAATTTAGCACGTGCAGTGAAAAATACCATCAATTTTGTTGTGATTGAAAATGGAAGAACATTTCCTCTTTATGTTTCCTTTCCATCTTCTTTGTTGTTACTGTTTTTTAAGAAAAGGTTCAACATGCATGAAAGTGAAAAGGAAAGAAACAAGACCTGCATTTTAGTCCTTTTTTTCCTGCTAGGTTTCAAAGTGAAAAAAAATTAAATTTCCTCAGACAGACTCCAGTCTTTTTTTCTTTGTCTCATTGTTTATAGCATGTGTTTGTGTAAAAGAAAAAGAAATCTTGTCTGAGACCTCTCAACTGAAAATTTGGGCATGTAATTGGAAAGCTGATTTTTTTTTTTTAATTTCAACATCACAAAACAAGATGCGTATTGTATCTGACATGAGAGAGATTAAAATGAGGCAGGCCTCACTGGGGCTTCCCATTCAAGAATCTAGGAGAGGAAACAAAGGTGACTTCTGAGCTGCAGGCAATGTCACGCTGTAGGAGAGCAGTTCCATGGCAGCAGCTTAACTGCACCTGTGACAAAATGCAGAGCGCAGAGCTGTTTTGCTAGAGAAGGGATCAATAATTCTGACTTTGATTACTTAAAAAGATATAGGGGAGAGGAAAAGAATATTGGGGAGGGGAGGGGGAGAAGGGTGAAAACGCTAACTGAAATTTGGAGAATTTTTCTATGGCTGGACAGGAATGAAGTTTGCCCAGCAACAGAGGCAGTGACCATCGCGTCGTACAGCAGGAGGGTGAGGCTCATGTCATCGTCATGACTCAAATTTCTCCTTCCGAGCCTGGGTTGCATATTCTCCCCAGAACTATCTATAACACACCAAATGTATAGGTGGATATGGGCAGTATCACCAGGAGTGCCTGAGGTGCTTCTGCTGCAGCCTCAGTACTGAGGAAACATCCTGGGACCTGGGAAAGCCATGCTGCAGCAGCTGTAGAGCGGACAATAGACACATCAGAGATACTCAGTAAATAGGTACTGAAGTTGTAGATCAGATCTTCTAGTTGTAGATCAGAGGCCTGAAAGCCTTTTGAACTCCAGAAGGAGAAAATAAGAGATGCTCTGTGATGTTTGCCCGTCCTGCTTTTCTGAAGAAACACAGATCTCAACACACACAGAGCCAGCGCAATCTCATATTATAAATGATCTACTCATGCAGGCTCTGAGTGCAAGTCCAGATTTGGGAAAGACAGAAAGTGGGGCCTCGGTTATTCATAAAACTCCAAGGAAGCTTTACAGTCAGGACTGCCTGCAGAGCTTTAGCCCAGGGCTTGGTATTCTCTGAGCACATCTGTTCAATCCCCCTGGAGCTGAGACTCAGCTCTGTTTGGGGCGAATGGAAGGCAATTAGTATTTTCGTATCATCTTAAGTCAGGTGCTCAGAATTGATGGGTGCTTGTCTGGGGACTCATATTTCTTGACAGAAGTTATTTTAACCAGGAAGAAAAGACAAAAATTTGGTGAGGCTTAATTATTTGCCAAATAATTTGTTTACCTTCAGATGTGTGTGATAACCTTTGCAGTAGGTGCATATGAGAACATGACATTTTAGATTAAGAGGAGCATCATTGTGTTTAGCTGAAATGCCTCTTGGCGGGCAGTGAAATGAGTGGCTGCATATTTACATGCAAAATGTCATTTATATAAATCAAATCTTGAACACAAATACCTGGAGATATTGTTTTCCTGCTTGCAAAAGTTCATCATGGTATTTTGTGTGTTCTTGAGTGTAAGGCATGAATTAATCATTTGAAACAGCATTCAGGAGTTGCAGTCACTGCTCCTATCTTGGCAACAGGTAGAGAAATGGCAAAATCTGTTACCCAAACCAAGGATTTTAAGATTTTATGCCAGAATGGCTACTGTGTGAGAATGTCTTGCAGAGCAGAATCCTATGCATATAGGGACTCTACGCTGAAAATAAGCTAGTTAATACCTTAAAAAATATCTGATCACTCTTGAGAGCTAAAAACAGAAAAGAAAACAAACTGAATATCTTAAGTGAAAGAAAATGATATTAGAAATAATTAAGTACAGTGCTACTTGAATTCCTCACCTGAGATTAGACCCTTTGCTATGATCTGTTCTGTACAAATCTCTTAGGTTTAACATACAGGGAAAGAGATAGGAGATTTGAGTCAGAGGAGGAGTAAAGAGGATATTTTTTGAAAGGCATGTGAATGCTTGAAGGTGAAGCTGGTGACCTGGTGTTTACAAATTGTGAATTTTTAGTGGAGTTGACTCCACTGACTGTTAGTTGACTCTCGACCTTTGATTTGATGCCTATTCACTCTGAAAAGGTTTTATGGCTATTATTTGAGGGATATTCCATGTGGATTCCACGCCTGTGACAGCATCTACTCCTCAGCTGAGCAGAACCTGAAACTTAGCAGTGTCTTCTCCATGTGAACATTTCAGGTTTTGTTTCTCTCTGAGTCATTCATTGAAAATGGACTCCACCAAAGTACTGTGCACTACTGAGCACAGCAAGGTACAGAATAGGATCTCTTTTGTCTTATGTCTGTAATTTAAAAAGTCACCTGCAGGTTTCAGAGACAAACCACTGTTGAAATTTGTAGTTATACTTTATATAAATATAAGCCCTTTCAGATGACCATTGTAACACTTCCCTATCCAGAATAGTATGAAAGGGAGGAAAACAATCTTTTGGAATTCATCCTAAATGGAACTGACTACTAAACTGTCATCACGAAAAAGAAAAATTAGTTTTCCCCTTCCATGGAGGCTCCTCCTAATTGCCCAAAAATAAGGTGGAATAAAATACTTTTGCGTCAAAGTCTCTAGAAGTGACTGCAGTGACTGCAATAAAAGTGGCTTTCTCTGTGGGGCTCTGTCCTTCCTTCAGTCTGAAATGTCACAGGTGCCCAGATGATTTCAGCCCAAGTCTGAGGCATTATCCTCCTAAAAATTGCTTCCTGTGAAATACTCAACAATTTCAAACTGGATCCAAAAGCAACAGGAGATGTTTAATCCTCCCTGTCTCCTTAATGAGGCAAAATGGAGAAATGAGACACATTTGAACAGGTGGAGAAGAGTTACTACAATCTTAATTTCCATGCTCTGACAAAGCCCACAGGCCTGATATGAGTGAGTTCCAATTGAATTTCCACAGAGGAGTCAGTTGTTATTTTATCCATCTGACGTACGGAGAGATTGTCTTGTCACGGTCGTTTCAGTCACGGACATCCACTCTTCACTCTGCTCCATTTGGCTTCCACAAAATGTCTAGTTTCTGCAGGAAGTCTGGTTTTGCTTTTATTTCTTGAGCTGAATTGCCTCTTGCTGCCTTAAGCAATTTTACTTGGAGAAGCTAGGCACACAGGGATAAGGGATGCCTCTGTTTGCAGGATGCCTTCCTCATACAAAAGATTCAAATGTGAGACTAGGTGATTTTTATGACATTTCTATATCCTTTTTTGTGTGCTTGTTCTGTTAGCTACAATGTGATTGTTATCAACAGACTGGGGATCTCCCTGTGCTCTGTTTTATGGGGAAAAGTAAGAGCTTTCATTGACCCATCTGATACAGCTGGGAAAAAAACCCCAAAGAGATGTTTGCTTAGGCCCATCACCTCTTTTCAGATCTGAAAAGTAATTTGCATGCTTGCAGGAAGAGTCCTAGCTATGCAGCTGTCTCTTATCACACACTGTTCCCAGCTTCAAAATGTATGAACAAACGTATTTGGAGTGATGAATAATAAATAATCTTTGTCTCAACACACTCTTTTAGTCCACAGAGTCTCGAGACACTTCACAAAAAGTAATAAACTTCCTCTAAAGAATAAGGACCAATGTGCTGCCACCTCCACAAGGGGAAATGGCAAATCAAATATACACAGGCACTCTACAGAGGACAGATACGCAGAGCACTTGTGCATTGAAGCATGCATAATAGATAGGAAGAGTTTTCATGGGTTTTCCTCATATCCACAAGCACTTGTCTGTTGATGAAAAGCAAACTGGAAATGAAAGATAACCAAGGACAAAGGTTGCATTATCATGATTTCTAAATTGAAGTCTTAATTAGATTTAAAAAAATACAGTAACCCATATTTTAGGTGAACTTTAAAAATAAGGTGGCACTGACCAGCTTGGAATTTGCCCAGAACACCAATTTTGAGACACCTGTCCATTGGGAAACCACTCAGTCCCTGTCAAACATCTGCACTTCTCTATATTAATACGCATAGGAGCTGCAGGAGGGCAGTGCCCTCTCAGGCCGGATTCTGGGCATTTGCTAAGTACCAGCTCAGGAGCCTGCATGCAGGAATTTCCTGAAAATGTTACTGCACTGCAGCATCATGTACTTGTCTTACAGATTTTCCTTTGAGCTTTATTCTGCATTTCCTTATGCCATTGGGGCAGCTGATGTGAATTGGGCTGAAGATACAACGCTCTGTGCCCTGTGGCTGAGGACTTTGGCTGTCTGTGCGCCCCAGCCTGGTTTTACACAGCACAGTTGCCACCATGGCAGAGTTTTAGAGAAAAATGCTGTTAAGGTGTGGGAAAACCTACAAGCTAAAAGCCACACAGGCTAAGAAAAGCAAAACAATAGGCTCAACAGTATTTGCTGAGATGGGGTTACTTAAAGCTCAGGGATTCAAGAGGAAAACACTGACATGAAAAGCTGTAAAATCCTAGGGAAAGAAAAGCAAAGGATAGGAAGACAGCAAATCTGCAACATCAAAGATCAGCCTACACCAAGGAGCAGAGGAAGATCCTTCCCTCACTTGATTTAAGACTGCCTGTTCAGCAGAGACTCACCCAGAATCACAAGAATATTTGCGTGGCCATGTAGCATTGTAGTCCCAGCTACCCACTGCATGTATTCACCAATAAATAAATGTTGTGGACTCTGAAGTCGTTTTTCTTGCTTGCAGACTCAAGAGATACCCAAGCAAAAGCAACCCAGAGGCAAAAGGCTAAGGAAGAAATCAGCCTTTACAAGAGGGATATCTCTTTCCATCCCTCTTCCTCTCATTGATTTCCTAGTGTCCACTTTCTCTGGGAATCCTGAACTATCACTGAACTCTATGTTCTTGATAGCTGGTCATGGTAAGGCAAGAATGTTGCTGGCTGAAGAGAAGAAAGGAGATACATTAGTCAAGCCTTTTCTCTCACCTTCCTCTTGGCCAAGGGAGCAGGAAAAAAGAACAGACTTAGGTAAGGAATCCAGCAAGATGAGGTAGTTCAGAGTAGAAGTAAAAATTAGTACTACTGCCTTTGGTATGATGGTTGTAGAGACTCAGAGTGTGCTTGTGCTGGTCCAAATAGACTAGAGCCATATTTCCATTTCTGAAAGGAAAAGCAGGAAACAGTCTAAAACTAGGTATTCCCTGAAGAAGGAAAACAAATGCTTTTGTCCCCTTCTAGATGTTCTTCCCCCCAGAAATTCTGTATGATTTCCATCTAACCTGGGCAGTAGGAGCTCAGGCCTTTGTTGTCATCACCTGCAGGCTTCCAGTAGCCCAAACAGGAATGAGCTGTATGAGCAGGGCTGTGGAGAAAGCCTGTGCTTTAGAGAACTGCCACCACTGCGTTCTGCAGCACAGGCCTATGCTGATCCACGTTAGCTGTGAAACCTGGCTGACAGCCCAAGCTGGTAATCCTTCAAGCAATGCAGATTTCCTCATTCAAAGTAAGTGTTCCTTTCTTCCCATTTTCATTCTTTAAAAGCCTCCCTTTTTACATCAGGGTTAAATCACAAACAAACAAATGCTAATAGAAAAGTTCACATGCATAACCCCTGCAGTGTATTTACCTATGTAAATAACATGTAATTTTCACAATTTAATTACTGTTTCATGTCCCATTTCCTGCTGTAGTCTATATTTAAATTGCATATTTGCCTCTATCTACTTTCTCATAATGTGTCTTGATATGAATATTCATACCACCATTGAGTGGTTGATTACTTCTGTGCTAACCTTGAAAATACTTCCCTTGCAACACAGCAAACACCCGGGTGCTGTGGTTGTATAACAGCAAAGAAAAGAAAATACAATAAATAATGTTCAGGCTGCTTGGGATCAGACCATGTTCTCCTTTGTTTTTTTCCTCAGCAAGTATTTTTTCTTCTTCTTATAAATTAAGCCAAGTTACTCCTGACTATAGCTCCCTGAATTATAACTCTGGAGACTGGATTTCCATAGAAAAGGAGTGGTGCAAGTAACAGGCAAAGCAGAATTCCTGCCTATGGTACAGCCTTTTCAGATGGGAGAGAAAAATAATTTCTCTTGCAGCTGGATGCACATTTCTTTTTAATCACTGAAATTTGAAAGAGCATTTTTACTGTTCTAAATCAGAAAACAGGCTGGAGGAGTTATCTGAGGACAAAAGAAGGGCGAAAGACCAACAGAATTAAGCCTGATGAAGTAACCTGGAACCAGTCTGAAATTGAACTTATATCCATTATGACTGGTTTATGTCATGAAACTTTGATGTTCAACTTATATTTCAAAACAAAGGTTTTTTTCTCTTTTTATGTGAACAGAACAATTTGATTTGGAAAATGAATGAAGAGACATTTTTCAACACTTCCCTGTTTCATAATTGAAGATACAGGGAGAGAAACAGGCTGATTTCCCCTGATTTCTTTTGCAGTTTAATCCCTAGGACGGAATGGGCCATGGCCTGGCAAAGCCCGTTTCCCCCACACTGACTATGGAGAAAGTTTAGAGTCACTCTGAGCCTGTCAAACACAGCCAGGTGTTTCCTGGGCTGGGTGACTGTCCATATCCAGGACCATTACTTGTGACAAAAAGACAGACAGGTTTGCAGGTGGTGGGGAAGGGAATTATTGTATGACAGTGTCATATTGACTCAGCCACGTACAAAACAGTCTGTCGCTCATTTACCTCCTTTGAGTAAGACCTGCACACCTCAGTTTCCCCATCCTGCAGAGTTAATCCCCTTGAGGCTGGTTTAAAGATGCCTGCAAAGCAGCTGCTGCTCACGCTTGGAGCACTGAGCTCACAGGCAGGTAACCTCTCCTGCTATTTTGTTTGAGAAGAACACATTGCTTTAGTCTACACTGCTTATACCTTCACCTCTAGGGGTGTCTTCTAAGCATCTTCACACCTAAGGCATCATTCCCTGACAACTTTGCGGTTATGACTCAGTGATTTCAGAGATTTCCAGCCTACAGAAGAGTGAAAACCAGTCTGAGGTATGAATTTACTTCTGGGAGAAGCCAGGGAGTGTCTCCTACTGAGACACGATTTTATTTCATGGCCTCTGCTGGTTTATCACGCACTATGGAGTGGTTAAGGAAGTGAGCTGTAGCTGCTGAGATAATGCAAAAAGTTTAGGCTGATATGGATCTTCACCTAACTAATGTTGTCTCTCCTCTTCACTGTCTCCACTGCTGCCTGTAGAAGGCTCTTTGGATCTGCCCAGTGATGCAGCCCCATGAAGGCCAAATAGATTCATTCACATGAAGAACACAAATGGACACAATCAGCATGGCAAGATTTTGATACGGCAGCTTTTCTCCTGGGTTCTTATCATCAGATTTGTTACAGCACTGGCTAAGGACCAGGCTAAAATGTAGCCCCACTGTTCCACACACGGGGGTTTTGTGGAAGGAAAGGTTCCAGGGGACAGCTCCCCATATTGCCAGGTGACAAAGGTGTGCTCACCATCAGGGCCCACTGTTGAAAGTCAGCTCTTAATCACTTAATTTTATGGGCAGGTGAGAGCAGTCTTTGCTGAGGACCACTTCTTTCCTACACAATATTTTTAAAAGAGTTCTACTGAGACGTGAAAATGTAGAAATACAATTGCCAGAGTTACTGAATTAGATCATTGCTACATAACATGCTGTCGTTTTTTAATCTGTGCAGGTTGCATCTTGCTCTTTTACACAGTTCCAAGTTGAGATGGACAAACTTTAAGTAACTCTATAAGGAACAGCAGGAAACTATAAGATCCCAGAACTGGTCTGAGCTTTAAATAAGTTTCATCTTTAATGATTCTGTTCTGCCTCCAAATAAACTGAAAAATGACTAGAATCTAAAGCTTATTTAGGGAGTTGCCATAGTAACAATTAACTACCTCTAAGCCCTTCAGCTTTATCTTTTTTCACTGAGGTGTCCTAAATTACTTGAATCCTGAATTGCTACAGTAATATATCCATGTCTTTGAACTAAATGACATGGTTTTGCTAGAACCCTCATTATGTGAATATTGATTGAATTTCTAATTGGGACTAGACATCATCTTGCTGACAGCACCACTGCAAGAAGCCATGTAAGAGCACAGAAGATTAACGGAAAAAAATAGGAAAAAAATAAGAATATTGTTTCTCTAGGGAAGCAGCTGGGATGATCAAACTGAGGAAACAGTGAATGAAGTAGAATTAACTTTAATGATTGAGTTTATATAGACAACAAACCTCCTCCAGATGCAGTGCAGTTTGTTTCAGCTATTATCCTCTTACACTCTATTAAATAAAAAAATATAAGAGGAATCCAAAGAGACTGCTTTTGACCTGTGAATTAAATAATTATTCATGACAATGCAAAGGGCCTATTAACCCTAATTATTCTAATTTAAGTGCATTTTCCACTCACTTTGTCCTGACATGGGCAGTCCTGATATTATGCATTGTTTCATGAGATATTGTGCCCTATATTTTCCTTTATTACTTTGTCTGTTGTCATTTGACTTTATCCACAAATGATAAGCATTTAACCCATTTAACCCCTATTTCTTAACAGAGACTCGAGTCTGTAGCATTAACACACTCTGCAATTCTCATATGTGTTCTGCATTCACATCTTTCAAATCACTCCTGCTTGTTTTCTGCATAGCCCTTATTTATTTATTGTTCCAGAAAAGGGAGTTCATTTTCATCTTGTGAGATTTTTTACCATAAAGACAGTATGTTTCTAACTTCCCAAGTGAAAGTGGGAAAACAACACCTATCCATGGCATTTTTCGAAAAAGAAGTAGTCTTTCTTACATCAGATAACTACTAGCAGTAACTGATAAAAATTGAACTTTAAAGGAAGTGGAGGAAAATAATTCCCAATTTCACTTCGCATGCCTTTACTAATGTCAGTCCTAAGGCAACGTGGAAAAAGCAGATTACTTTACTATTGCTTTGATGAAAACAATATTCATCTGGATTACCCTTAAACCTGTCCTGGGGTTTAATAATCACTTTAGCTGCAGAAAGCTTAAAAGGAATAGCTCAATACTGGTCTCGTATTATTTTCTCCATGTCTGAAAAGAATCTTTGCGAGTCTGCTGAACGCCTTTTTTGATAATAAAAGAACAATATCCCAAAGCAAAGACGTGAGCTTCATTGCTATATCTGACAGGAAGAAACACAATCATGCAATGCAAATAAAATCTGGAACAAAAGGGTAAGATATGGTCATTTCTGAACCAGAGAAAATGATTCAGCAGCCGTAGATTTTTTTGTCTGCACTGCAGTTCTCAGAATTTTCATAATTTACATGACTAAGAGATGTTTGGCTGCTCAACCTTGTAATTCACAGGGAAATAGCATCTGGCTATTTAGACTGTTATATTGACCTTGGAGAGCTTCCTGTACATATTTTTCTCTTGCAAAAGTGCCTATTGCTGTCACAGAAAGCAAAATAGCAGTGACACCAGTCTTCAGAACATTATAGAGCATGAAGCAGACCCAGTTCCCAGGCCATGCACTGTTCACACTTAGCACAGAACAGGACATTCACATGGCCTGGCAGAATGAGGGGAGTTTTCAGCCACAGCTACACTCTATCTTGAAAGGTGCAAATTTGAACACTACAAAGAGGTATCTATCACCGTCACACATTCCAGCCAAATCACCCTTCTCCCTTATTAGTCAGCTACTGGTTTCTATCTCCTCTTCCTGTTTTGCTAAAATTGTTCCAGCAGACTGTACCTGTAGGACAGGATAGCTGGAGGTGGCTGACTGTGACACATCTGACTTGAATTACAGGTAAGATGGATGAGTGGAAGAGGGAGAGCCACTGGGGCCGGGGACAGTGTCAGTGGGGCGCTGGCTGTGGCCATCACTCACTGACTAGCAGTGGGCTGCCTTACTGACAAGGGCTGAACCGGGCTGGCAAGGCTAGAGAGTGCAAGCACTGTCTCCTCAGCCGGTGCTCAAGGAAATGTGGGGCTGGAAGCGGCGCTGAGCAAGCTGACCCCACGTCAGCCAGCAGGTGAGCGAGTGCCCACCCGCCCTCTGCGGCACTGGGACAAACATCACTTCTACAGGCAGCTTCTGCGAGGGCAAGTCAAAGGGGGACAGCTGGAAAGGCAGCTGTAATACACACTATGCCTATTCAGCAGCAGTTTTCAGAAATGGTTTCTGACAGTACCACCCCTTCTCCCTGTTTTTCTTCACAGGATGGACATGCTGTATTTTCTAAAGACATCTCACTTTGGAAGCAGCTTCTTACTTTGGGCACTAACATCACAAGCAGCCACCACATCTTTAGGTCTTTTGGCCCTGGTTCCTGATGCCCTCTGATGCTGTGTCCTCCTTCTCCTCTGCTCCTCTGGCTCGATAGGAGGGCTGTTTTCCAGTCCTTTCTTCTGAGACCTGTGTGGCAGCAGAACCGACAAGCATCACAGCCCCAGGGACTGCCCACACCTTCTTTTCAAGGAAGGCTCACATGAAGGGTCTGTCTCCCTGGCTCTTCCTCTGTCTGCTCTGCCTTTCTTGGACAAGCTGCATGTGGCCTCCACAATGTGCCCCTCACCACATGTGATGCTCAACACAGAACCTGAATGTACAAACATAACACATGCTTTTTTTTAGACATATGCTTCATTCGTTCAGCCTGTTTGATTCAGACACATTGATTCATGCATTTACTTTCCTTGGAGATATTAATACCAGCTCATACATACAGAATGAGAGAGGAAGTAGCAATAGCATTGAAATTGGCCTGTAACAGATGTTAACGAAGATAGTTATGATGTCTGCCTGGCATACATCTTTGTTTCTTGGGTGATGTGAGTGGTAGAAAAATAGAGGCGAAAGAAAAAGAAGGATTGTAAACCTGAGGTGTATGTCTGGAAAAGAAACAATTTTGTACATTCATTGTTTCTGTCTGGAGAGAAGACATCTTAAAACTATGAATTACACTCTGAACCTGAGGAGAAAAAGCTATACCTTTGATTTCTTGCAGATATGTGCTGAGGTTTTTCTACAGTGAGCAGAGAGCAGCGTGTGCTTTCAAAAGTAACTGGCCTCAGTTACAAAAGGAACCAACTGTTAGAGTCCAGCTGGAACCTGGTGCTGAAAGGCAAAATGCTCAGTAAAAACCTAGTTTGTATCTTCAATGGAAATAGTCAATTTTAGATGAATGCACAGGTATTTTCATTTGCTATTTTTGAAAGTAAATTTGCATATTACCAAGGAAAGCATTTATACTTATGAGACATGAGAGATGCAGTAAGTGAATGACTGGTGGTCAAAAATCCAAAGTGATGGTTGGGATCACTGAAGTATGGACTTTCTTTCTCTTTTCCTTTCCCCTTGCTCCCTTTACTTCTGCAGTTCTCAAATCCCAAAGTAATGGGATAATACCATTAACGGATCCTCACATCTACACTGCAAAGATATTTTTGCTCTCTAAATTAAATTATGAATGGCCAATATATGTGAGCCTTGGAAGCAAGTTCCTCTTCTATGTGATTTTGCAACCTATTTAAAAAATGAAGTATTACAGTGGGAATAGACATATCCATGATTCATGAAAACTTTGGGCACACGTAAAGTAGAACACTTCTCAGATTTGGTCTATATGCTCCTCCCCGTATAAAATGTATCTGTTCAGACATATGCTTCAAGATCATAAAATTGAAAAGGAATTAAAAATCTGCCAAAATACTTTCCCAAGAAGGCATTCTTTGGGAGCATTGTGCTGAGTACTCTCAAAATAAAAATGCCTGGCTGTCATTTACTGTGGTATTTGTAGTTTCGGATCCCTCAAAACAATCTACAAGGTGTCCCACTAAGGTCCATAGCTTTTGGAGCAGAACTTTAGTAACCAAGTGTTTAAGAACATTTTTAACATTAATGACAAGTCTCGCAGGAATCAAAGGCATCTCCAAATGTTAAAAATTGATGACAGGATATAGGCATTAATAAGTGCTTAAGAGTTTTGCTGTGTCCAAGTCTGAGTGTGAGGAACTGTGTTTCTAACAGGGCAAATGAAGTTTGTTTTCATAGCAATTTGCTTGGAAATGGTCCCTGGCTGAATCGGTAAGTATTTGACTTGGTACCTAGAACTGCATACCTTAAGAGGGTACTTAATCTGCTTTTAACACCCAGGAATTTCGGTATTTGAGCAGCCATTCTGCAAACTGCAACCCATAGCTTTACCTCAGAGCTTGCAGCTCAATACGCTGACACGGAGATAACGCGCTGCTCACATGTACATCTCCATCACTTCCCTTCCTTTCCAAAGGCATCCCCAGCTGAGGCACATTATCATGCTGTGCTCATGAGTTAATGATCAGAGCTAGATTTGAAGGAGTCACTCTCACTTAGGCACAGCCCAGAGCATTTCTTCAAAAATTCATTATAAGGATCTGTATGCCATTTTCCATGTGCTTTGAATCAAGGCTTGCACACATCTGAGCTCATCCCAGATGGAGGTCAGGTAATCTTGAGGCACTGACATCATATCCCTGTGCACACTGCACAAGTTGCTTAGTAATTTCTTCATATTTTCACATATATAGATTCCTATTCACATCCCTTGTGACTATGTATATATTGGGCTAGATGGATTACCAGACTCACCTGGGAGGGCATGATTTATGTTCGTATGGACAGCCTTCCTCCAAGGCAGCAGTAGTTCCCAAGACATTACAGATATTAATCTCAAAAAGATGTTGCTCCTTTCCCTGGGGAATGCTGTTTTCCATACTGCTTTGCACAGTAAACCCCACTGTCTGTTACAAGCAGGGAAGAAGCTCAAGGAAGATAGTGAAAACTAATCTGCGATGGACTTGCTGGATTGTTTTCTCTTTTTTTATGGCTTGCCTCCACACTGGATGCTACCAACTTCAATTAAATTCACTATTCTAATTTTCATCCTCTTAGTTACACATGGATAAATAAATAAATGCTTCTCAGTGAATCAATTTAGTATATTGGGACTTGAACTACACCTGTTGCTAAATATAGATAAATAGTAAGTCAAAACTGATATAAGTCAGTAGATACTGTTTTTAACTACATAACAAACAGATCCTAAATCACATTTTATCTTTAGTTGTCTTGGACTGCATTAAGGGAACAGTTTGGGGACAGAAAGTTTCTCTCTTTTCCTGTTCTACCTCCCACAATTCTCTATATTGGTGAATGACCCTTCATAACTTGGAATTTATACTAACAGCTGCATGGCAGATAATCACTTGAAGAGGAAATGGAGGCTGGCAAATTTTCTAGAACAACAAAGGTAAAAAGATTTCCAGCTCAGCACACTCATGAGATCCTTATATTGTAACTGGGAATCTTGGAAAAGGTAAAACAAAATCCAAATCTTGCTGTGGTTTCTGCTGAAAGGCAATCAATTTTAAAAAATCGTGTCGTGTTTACATTTAGCGTTGCTTACCTGAGAGCTTCTTTACAGACACTCCTTTCTGGTGTCGCCTTGCAAGAATATTATGGTTGCCGTTGGAAAAAGTCAGGTAAAATTCTGCTGTTCAATGTACAATGTAGTGCAGTTGAAAATTGCTCCTTTATTTATAAACAATAATTACCTTAATGTGCAAATATATTCATCATGGACATCTCTCACCCCTCCTATTCATACTCCTTAGTGTCAAATACAGCTTACCATTGTTTCTAACTCTCCCTGTTACAGAGCATTCCAGTTTCCTCTTTTGAAATTTGATTTTGGCAAGCTGACTGTACTTCAAACTCATGTTCCTTTTGATGTTGTACACTCTACAAAATGGACCATTCAATAACGTTTAGGTTTAGAAGGTTTCACAGTTTGCACAAAGTAATCCAGACAGAGCAAAGAAGTAACCATCCAGAATTCTGATAGCACACTCATGAGTGGATTTTCCCCTGTGGGGAGGTTCATATTTTGTACAAATTCAGAGGTTCCAGGAGTATTTGAGGTATCAGCAAATCAGAACTATGCCAGAAGTCAATCAGTTTCACTGTGAGTAACAACAGAACTGGAAGCAGCTCCCATAAGGCACAGAAATTGAAGAAAAAATCAGAGGAGTGAGATAATGTTAGTTGGATCCTTGACATGTTACCATTTACTGCTGAGCCAAGTTTCAGATAAGACATTTGAATGTGGATAAAATGTGATAAGCTAGTTTTGGATGACTTATACAGAAATTACATTTCCTCATCTACCTACATATCGTTACGATTTACCATTAAAAACACTCGGTCTAGATGTGTCTACAATTTAAATATTTGAGAGCTTACTACGGATTGAGGTGTTACATAGCCTCAGATTTCTCACCTCTACCATAAGTTTCTTGAGAAACCTGAAGAAGGAGCTGTTAAAAGCTACTGAGTTGTGTCAGTGTGTGAAGATATGGATGTACAATATTAAATACATCTCTGCAGTACATCTTCTCCTACCTAGAGAAATTCAGCTGTGAGAGGGAGGGGAACCTCATGAGAAATTATTCAGAGGATCTGATGCTGGACGAGAATCAAAAGGATCATCTGGAAATCAGTGCAATCATTTGTAAAAGATAACCACTTTCTGTGAATACTTGCGACTTTGGAGAAACACTCCACGGGTTACAGATCAACGAGAACTTCTGTTCTGAACAGTAAGAATAGTGAAGGTCAGGATGTGATTCCTTTCTAATTCACCTTAGCCTGTAAACAATGGGCCTGGTGGGCTGTTGTGCTCAAATTCTTTGGAAACGAGTCCATGGATTTTTTAGGGTGTGGATCTTACCTGAAGTAAGATTTTTGTTCTTACTGTATGAAAGCATGAATATGCAGAGAACATTACTTATACATTACACTGCCTACTGGTTTTAATACAGCAGACTAGGGGAAAAAAGTATTTTGAGGGCATCAAGGGCAAAAGTGAGATCAGGACCTATTATGTATTATGGGATATCATCGTGTGTTAATCACAGGCTCCTTAAGTCTCTTAAAACAAAACTCAAACTGTTTTGTTTGACAAAACCTCTGTCTGGTCCCCCTCAACTTTATTATCCCCATTCTCCTCAGGTGGCCCCGTGGTAGGATGAAATAAAACATGATGCAGTGACTAAAAGATTGATCCAGACAAGTGAAAAAAATCAAAGATGGAGCACTGCTTTTTAAATTATGAGAGCTTTTAAACATTTTCTGCAAGAAGATGCAAAAGGGATTATTTGGTTCTTGACTTTTCAACCATGACCAAGCTGAATATCATCCTCAAAACTTTGCTCCAACTCAGCCAGAATTCATAAACTTGTTCAGGGCACTGGCAGGCAAAACCCTCTGGCCTCTCCTATGTAGAAAGTCCAGTTTGATATCATATAGTCCCTTTCTGGTCTTAAAATCTATTAATGTCTTTTCAGCCATATCAAGTGCAATAACTCTTCATACAAAATGGAATCTCTGTTGCCTTTATTCTCTTGGCATTGGGTACTGTTAGCTACAATTTAGTTTGGCAAATGAAGAATCTAGAAGGCTGACACATTAGTCCTTTTTAGACTGCTCTGTGGTAATTCTGAGAGACTACCCTCTAGGCAGCCCTTGCATTTCGTTCACTACATCTTGCATATAAATATTTTACTGTGCTCCAGTATAAAAGTTTGATAGAATTTGAACTGAGGAAGCATGGATGAGACAAGGATATTCAAGCTTATCTTTATAAAATAAAAATGGTTTTTATCTTGGCTCTCTTACTCAAGCAATTGGGAGAAAAGTGTATTTGGTGCTCTGAGTTTTGCAGGGAGAGAGATTTTATATTCTCATATTAATCATGAAACACGTGTTTGGATATTAAGGATGATTGTTAAACTGTTCTGAGCCATACCTTTAGCTAGTCACAGCTTCAGAGCATCTTTTCACTAAGACTGAAGTGTTTAGAGGGCAGGCTTTTATATAAAATGATACTAATTTACTAATGTCTCTGTGATAAGATTTCTCTCATTTCACAGTGAGCAGAACAGTGGAAGTAAATAGAAAAGAACATTTAGAAGTAAATTAGTTATGAAATTCTGGGTATTTTGTTGATAGAAAGGAAACAAATTATGAGCTCCTAGGTAGATAAATATACTTCAAGCTTGAAAGTATGGATTACTGAACTGAAAAATTGTATCTTCTTGACTATAATTGCATAGCCTCTAAAAATAGCAAAAAGGGTATTTGCAGTGTGGCATTCCAAGAGTTTCAAAATTAACGATGAAGAAGTGATGTAATTTGGGACCAATATGTTTCAAGATATCAAAATGTGAGACATGTCAGGATTTTTCTAAATAGAAACTGAAAAAATGCTGCCCGCCTTGCAGTTACCATCTCTAAAATAGCCAGTGCTATAAATAGTAATACAAGTTTACGTGCTGTGTCTCCCTTGTAGTAGAAGTTTTAATGCATTGGCCTTGACACCATGGCTATACGTCTGTCACTTACCTTCGTTTTTTCCATTTCCAGAAACAAGATGCCTGTACTGCAAAATTTGCCCATAACAATCCCTTAAAACATGGTTTATTTTCATTCTAAGAAAGAACTTTAAAAATTCAAGTCACTATACTTCCCAAACTGCTCAATGCTGTTAACATTCTCCTTTTAGCTTTGCATCATATACAATAAGCATTTCATTTGCCTAATGAAAAACATATTTAAACTAATGAGTACACAGTGTTTTTATTTACATATGCAATTAAAATTTACCACTATTATTAGCTGACAGAGGGGAACAGAAAGTGTGAGTTATTCCAGTAAGTGTGCACTCTTTCAAGAGGATAGCACTTCACAGGCATTTTTAAAATTGTCATCAGTAGGGAAAAAACCAGAATTCCGGGGTGTCTTAGTCCCCATGGTCCACTTCTGAGGATGAAGCCATCATCTCTTTCCCCCTTCCGAGGTGCACTAGAGTTAGTCATCCCCAGCTCACGTTTCTCCCGCATTCCTATGGCTTCCTGGAGGAGCGTGGGTGGGTTCTCCCAGCAGGACCCATGCAGTGGTTTATTCTGTGAGAGCAGAGCTCTGGGCACCTCTCAGACCGGGCGCTCCTCAGAGCCTGGCAGGAGCTCGGCTAGGTAAAGGAGTGCGCTGCTCTGCGGATCTGCAGGGGAGGAAAATAACACCAAATGTACACTGAGAGAGGCAGGAGAGGCAGGGTCACTTGCTGCAAATTGCACAGGAGTGGGAAGCCTGGAGATGGGGCTGCCTGCAGCAGGCAATGGCTCTCTGACATTGACACAGAGATGGGCAAAGTGAAATGAGATTAATCAAAAGGAGTCAGAGGTACAGAGATCTTTAGCCCACCCCATTCTTCTTAGAAACAGAGTTCAAAGACAAGCATCAGACATCAGCTATCACAGCATGGACAAACATGGCAAAGGGTGCTAAATCTTCCACCTTTCTGCCATTCTCTCTCACAGATGTTACAGAGCCTGCCAGGGGAAAGCAAATTTCTGCTTCGAGCTGCACCATGTGCAAATATGCTCTTGCTGAACAGTGCTGTTAGTACAGCACACTCTGTTCTGGCAAGTGAGAGTTTTATCAGCAGCACTATAAAGGCATTCAAATTTAATCCATCCTTATTGATATGCACTGATATGCATTTTTCTAAACATTTTGTGAATGGTGTAATCGTAGTTAGGACATCGAAAATATTAGTCAAAAACAATCTTACTGCAGTTTTACAAGCAGCAACAATTTTTGATTTGAACCTTTGGGTTGAGTTGCCCATTTCTTAATTTAAAGGAGGACATATGAAGAGACAGCAGAGAAAAGATGAAGTTTTAATAACAATACATGTACTGAACAGTAGGATTCTTTTTTTTAAACTGGCATTCTTGATCAAAGCCTTTTCAAGTGAAAAGAGAAACCACAGCTGAAAAATCCTGACTCCGAAAGCATTACCTGCTTATTGCAGCTGAATGTTGGTTCCCTTGCAGATGGCTGGCTGCAGTCACTCCATATTTATGGGATGTGCTCCTGTGTGCAGTGGGAAAAGGGTTGGCAGTGCTGGTACCAGGGCTGATCGAAGTGATCATCCCTGCTTTGCTTACACAGACAGACACTCACATGCTGCAATGCAAAAATGGGTTGAAAGGCTGAAAGGATGTGGAAACTCCAAGTCGTAACGTCTAAAGATGGGCTGTTACTGCAGTGACCTTCCCAGGTGGATAGCTTTGAAGAAAGGCCAATACACTGAGAGATGCATGTGCAGTTCTGGGGCAGAGGTGATTAATGACATTAGGGATAGTGTTGCACTCGCAGTGTCGGTGCAGATAGCGGGACATAAGCATGGCTGAGCACCGCGGGCCCCTAGCTGCATCACGGCACACCCACCGCGCGCTCAAACACCGCGTGGCTGCGGGTTTACTGCCTGTGACACTGCTGTGTCTCCAGATGGGGCTCGTACAAATGCAGCTGTACACTCTGTGGAAATGCAGGATTTTGTGCAGAAACTTGTCAGTTGTGAAGTTCTTTTTAAGAGCTGAATCAGTTATTTATTACCTATATTGTGCTGACGCTCAGCTCCGAGGTGCTGTTGCTGTTTACAGCATACAAGGAAACAAAAGGAATAGCCAATACCAAAAGGAGATTCACTTTTGAGTTACACAGGCTGTAAGGAAACAGGCAATGATAGAAAATAGGCAAGCAAATCTGTAAACACAGGCTGGAGGAATCACCAAGTGCTATGTGCATTATAAAATCAATGCTCTTATTCACAATGCCAGAAGACAGATGCAGGAGCCTACACTTAGGTAACAATTTCTCCCTTTCTTCCTCTTCTCTCTTTTTATTCATGGCTGTAATGTTCGTGTTGGGGGGAGAATAATCAAGAGGATGGCTATGTAAAAATACTGTACTGTGTAAAAAATGCTGTAAATATCTGATTTGTTTGTCTCTTTCCAGTTATGCAGTACCATGAAGCATGAGGAGGGTTGTCAGCACAGCAGAGTCAATATTGCTGTGAAAGACTACATTGTATTCTTTTCCACCTTTTACTACATTTACAAAATTGCTTGCTAAGTTTTGATTCTAGGACATTTGCAATTTGCAGTAGCTGATGATGATGCATGAAGCAGAAAAAATAGGTTGGTTTTTAAACTGGATTCAGTCGTTACAGTAGGAATATTTTGAAATTATTATCTCCAAACTCTTAGGATTCATAGTGGAGTGCCCAAACTATATTAATTATGAAATACCAAGATGTTATTTTAGGAGAGTTAATTTTCTAACTGATCACTGCATTACAAATGTGGTTATTAGATAGTTCTAGAATGTCTTGCCTCCTCCCTGGCAATTAATTAGTATTTCAAATTAAATAAATTGTAATGTTATGGTTAAATGACTCAGGTTCTAGATGGCTGTAGGTGATACAGCTGCAATGCCTTAAGTTCTACTGACAGTCTGAGCTCTCAGGAGAAACTAAAAAGCAGCTCAGTACATGTTTTATGCCTAATGATCATTGAGTTCCATTAAAACATATATGTGCTGGTTTGAAGAAACACATCTTATGAATTAGTATGAAATGGCTTTCAAAGAGAAAAGAGCTACTCAGTACATACGTTACAGCCCTGTCCTTCCTTTTCTTTAAGCTTATGGATTCTTGTTAAGGTTTCCCCCTCCTCCTCCCAGAAATTCATTGATGGTTTTGCCTTTAAAATTCAGCATAGTTTCACAAGACTCTTTTCCAGAACAACATGTAAAATATATTGCTGAAACGGAAGGATATTGCACACAAAAATAAACTGGCCAAATAATGTAGCTGCTCTGAATTATTCACAGCTATCTAGCAAGCATTGTTTGCCATAGAGCAACTAAGTAAACAGGATGGAAAATGAGTTTTGGCATGATTCTAGGCATTAGCATTCTCCATTTCTATGGTAACATTGATAAAAAGTTGTTACTAATAATAATGAAATACACGCAGAATAAAAATAAGTAAGCTAAATAGAAGGCATCTATTGTAAGCGTAAGTGTTTTTCCCTTTTTAGTGGGAAACACATGTACAAGCTTGCACACATCTCAACTTTGGTACAGTGCAGACTATTGCATATATTATTAGCTCAGTTTGCCAGCAAGTAGAGACAGATGTTTGATGAATACGTATGCAACCTAGGATAGCTGTAGGAAGACTATTAACACAGAAAAACCTGTGAAGAGATTGTGTTTGTTTCACAGGCATTTTTTAGAATCACAGATTCATTACCAACTACTAATGAATCCAGGGTACATTAAAATTTTCGGCAGTTTTTCTCTGACAAGAATGCCCAATGATAAAAATGCACAGAAGAAACTTTCTGAGAAAATTTGCCTAATACATTTATAGTCGTAGGTAGAAAATAATTTTCTTTACCTCCAGCTACTAATATAATGTATTAAATAATTCTTATCAGTACACATATACATATTTATATACTTTTATTGTTTTATAGATCTGTATCTAGAAAAACAACAAAAAAAATTGCCTTACCAGGGTTTCTCAAATCTCAGTTGCTGTGGAAGAAAAATAACAAAAACCATAATGCAAATCTTGCCATCCCTTCCCTTAGCAGAAAACTTGTGAAGGTTCCTGATGATACAGAGGAGAGAAGTCTGATCCCATCATCAAATAAATAAAAATCCATTACAGGGAAACAAGGAAGAGCAGGAGGGATGAAGAATTATAAAACCTCATCTGCATGTTAAGCTTTGCCTCAAATACAATCCGAATGTGCAGCAAAGCTCTACCAGCTTTACATAAGCAGGGCTTCTCATTCATTTTCACAGGGTTCTGTATTTTTAAGTTCCAGAGAGAGGGGAAAAACACTGAAAGTTGTCAAATATTTTCAGCTTCTGGGTGGAACTGAATGCCTGATCTGAAAGACAGATTTAGCAAGGTTTCCGGGGCACACTCAAAAAATACAAATAATTTAAAGACACTGTGTGGGAGATGAAGTGTCTCAGTGAACCAGCAGCAGCAAGAGCAGCCGGGGGAGAGCATTGCCTAAATCATCTGGAGAAAAGGATAATACAACACATACTGCATGTATGCTAGGGGACGTATAAACAGCTTTCTGCCAAAGTAAAATACATTTGGATCAAAGATACAGTGTGAAACATGACAAAAGCTGCTGAAAGCAGCTCCAGCCAGGGATGCTAGTAACTGTATGTGTCAGCCTGTCCTCCTCACGTGCCCACTGCACCTCCTTTTGCTGGCTTGTACTTTTGCTTCTCTTCCTTTGGGGCCAGACCCTGACTGTCACCTTAGATGTCCTCAGGTCTATACCAGGGTTTGCACTTGCACTCTGGGTAATGGAGTTTGAAAACCCTCCACGGTAATTTCTTGTTTGATGTACATAATCAAGACTAGAAACAGGAGGCTCCTTTGAGAGTTCCAGCCAGGACAGTGGCTGGATTACCACTCTAGCTCCCTGTGGAAAGCATCCTGCTTGCCTTGCAAGCCAGACATACCACACAGCTGCTCAGTTCAAGGCAGAAAGTGAAACATTTCATAACGTGCACTCAATTTGGCATAGCTGCAGAGAAGTCATGCGGCTGTTTAATCCTGCTGGCTACTCAGACTGGTAGCTATTAGAAGGAATCGCATGACCAGCATCTGATGGCCATCCAGGTCATGCCAGGGTGGACCTGCAGCAGGGGCACCACCTGTCTGGACAGCCTGGAGCAGTCAGGGCCTGTGGAAAGAGGTTGTGAGCCCTTGGACCAGAGTGGCTTTCTCTAACAAAAAAGGGTACATACGCACCAGTGATAGCACAGCTTGGGGAGGAGCAAAGACACCCACCTTGCTCCTTGCCTTTCTCATCAAAGAAGTCTTGAGCCCAGCAGTTTTGACATTGGAGATTAAGAAACATCAAAGACAGAAGCCATTGGAGACCAAAGTACAGCACTGGAGTCTTGATATTGTCACTTGACCAATCCGTTTGATAAGCACTTGCTTTTTCAGCAGTTATCATTCAGATTGTCATGAACTACTTGACAAACAATTGTCTGCTTGGAGTTTGGAGGTTTGCCTGGTTTCTCACTCTAGCAGAGCATCTCAGCCATCTATGGCTATCCCCAGCCCCCTTATCACAACAGCTGTGACAGTGTAACATCGGAGAAGCTTTATTTCCATCTGACACCTATCACTGAAAAACAGCCAGAGGTAACACAAGTGGTAACAAAATGCTGGCAGCTCTGGGCTGCCTTGAGCCAGCCCTCCTAGCCCAGGCATGTCAGTGGGAGTCAAAGCCTTGTAAGGATAAAACTTGCAGCAAAAACAACTAATTAAACATGTTTAGTCAGGGTGTCGGTCTCCGTCACTTCCCACCACACATCAGTGCTGGGTACTTCATTTCTCACATTTTCCCTGTGAAAGGAAACCTTTCCACTTGTTTTCCTGAGAATGCCATCTCCTAAGGAAGATGTTAGGAAAGACTGGGGAAGCCATGACAATTAATATCTGAACTGTTTGCAACCAGTATTACTACAGGATTAAGCTAATCTGGGGAACGAAGCACAAAACTGAAATTACAATCTTTAATTTGCTCAGGGAAAACATTTCAAAGGACCATCCAAAATGCTCTTTGGTGAGGGATATGGAACATCATTTAGATGCCATGTACGTCACACCAGTTATTTTGGAAATTCAAGCTGTAATTTTCTCTAGTCATAGCTGTACACAAATCAAGATAATTAAAAAATTATAATGCATAAGATATGGGTCTTTCAGGAATGAAAAAACTAATTTGAAGGGTAATTTTCATAAAAATTAAATAAAGAACAGATTAGAAGATGTGCAATCCATGAAATATTAAAAAGTTTCATTTAGGTACTTGCTATAAGACTTAAACTTCAAAAAATAATAAAAAAGGTAATTTCAAAGATTGACTGGCCTCACAGGGTGAGAGAAAAACATCTGGATTATTAGTTCTGACTGAGTTTTCCTTTCGTTGTGTCTGCTTCATCCTTTGTCTAAATGCTAATAATTTATTTCTTAACAGACTCTTTTAACTTGTTCTTAGAATTCCTTATGAGGAGAGGTTTGTATTGAGTTCAGTTACACCCTAAACATGAAAAGACTGAATTGTCTCCCTTTTAGTATCACACTCTAAGTAAAGCAAACTGAATTTACACGACAAGTCCTAGCCGGTGCCTTAACTGGTCAATATCCTTTGTGAATCTGCTTAATTAACAAAAACCAAAACCATATCATAACCTCAGTGCTATTTTTGTAAAGTAATGAACAAAACCATATGAAGAGGGTTGACACAAAAGGTAAAGCAGAGTCTGTCACTTATCATTTCTGTGTTTTTTCCCCAGGACTTCTGAATTTGCTCCTTTCTACAGTGTGACTGCTTTTGTCCTTGTTTGCACACCTGTCTCTGTACATACTGATCTATAAAAAGTGTTTCTATATCTATAGATAATACTCACACTTTAATATTTTACTAGTACAATAATTTTTCTCCAGAATAGCTCTGTTTATTCCAATTATTTACCCTCCTAAGCATACCATTCTCAGGTGCTTCTTACTAAATGCACTTTTTTCATCACTTCTCAGCTGTGCTTCTCTTGATGTATGGACTCCTAAACTTCATGCATTAAAAAAATTCTATTATTACATCAGTGCTTTATTTATAAACACAGATTGAAATTGGTACAGAATTACCTTTTCTCTTCCTGTAACCAGTGCAGCCAAGTCTAGATTAATGCTAGGATTTCAGCACTGAAACGCAGCCACAAATCCTAACATCCTAAGTATTTTCTCTTTTTAATCAATTTTGCCTTTAGCCAAAATTGAGGTAATGTAGAAATAAACCTGTCAGATGTAATTTCACTTCTCCAGTCCCCGCGCTGGAAAGCACAGAGCCATGCTGTTCATCAGCGTGGGTATAACTGCTGCGAAGCCTCTAGCCAAAGTCCCGTTTTCAGTGTCTCTCTCCTTGCATGTTTTAATTTAAAAAAGAGAGTATTAAGCTAATCATTTAGATGTAGAACTCTTCCTCATATTCAGAGGGAAAGCAAAGATTTCATTGCTTAGCTCTCACGGCATCCTCTGGTCATCCCATTAAACACAGGTCCCAGAACGGGACATTTTTAAACATGCACTGATTCACTTTACCAGAACAATTCTTTGCCATGATTGCTTCTCTCATATCATTTATCTCTTCAACTGAAAATCAGCGTTATTTGCCAGCTGATATTTATTGAGCCTCATCTCTGCTGGAGCCAGCACAAGCAGTATTACAGAGACCCCTCGAGTAGTTAGAGGCCACTGCGGTAGATGGAAACTCAGAGAACTGGAATGGCGTGCCAAAGAGTTAGAGAAAACCGCTGAAGTGATTTACGATAAAACCTGGGATTCGAGGAAGGGATCAGCTCACGCTCTTATCAGACTATTCACATGAGGGAAAAAAAAAAATCTGCTCTTCCAGGTGTACGCACAACTTGATCTGACAGGGTTGTTTGCAGTCCTGCCTTTTTGTGCGAGAGCAAAAACCCATGAGTGCGTGATTGTCACAGCGAGCGCCGCTCCGGAGCCTCGCCCGGCACCCGTGGGCTCTGGGCCGTCAGGGCAGCCCTGGTGCTCCTCACTGACACTGCCCTTCATCTGAAGGGCACCAGAGGGAGCACGGGCAAAAAAACCCACAAAAACCATCGCAGACCTTTAAAACTGGTTTTTCCTTTCAGTGTAGACCTGGCAGTGGTTTGTAAAAATGCTGAAGAGGCTGGTACCTCAGGGCAGTCTCTCACTGCCTTCCTTGCGCTTTGGCATGTACTTCCTGCATTTGCCAACAGCCCTCTCACACAGCTTCATCCTTACCCTGGCAAAGCTTAACGTGGATTTACAGGACAGACATGCAGGATTGCTCAGGTAGGGCTGTGTCATAGGTACAGATTTTCCCAGGAGTCCCTCTGAGTCTCCTTTATGGCTACAGTGCAAGGCAAAGGTTCAGTGGTGACAACCAGAGTTTGGACCAGTTAATTCGCCCTTAAAGAAAACCAAGACGCTACAGAGTGCACTGAATGACAAGAAAATGTTTGTTTACTGGACCAAAGCCTGGAGATCCTTCCTTGATACAGATAATAGAAGCAGCTTTGTGGTGTGCCAGCTGAGAAAAACATCCATTGGTCAGCATGGCATCCAGCTAGACTAATCTTTGTTTTCCACAGGAGATGTTTTTTCAATAATTTCTGAGAGCTAAAGGACTTCATTAAGAATCATGCAAGCATTGATCCAGATGTTAAACCTCTCTGTACAAGGGGAAGCCCTCTTGGAAAGCAGTAAAGAATAATTGGTCCATTGTTTTCTGGTCTTGAGAAAAGAAAGCAATATTGCCTATTTGTTTAATGTTACTATATGGAGGAATTTATTTCATTGTGTACATGCTGTCTGAAATACATTTAATTATAATGGGTTTGTGTAATTAAAGTGTAGGTAAACATTCAATTTCAACCTATTGTAGGACTGAAATTCATTATTGTTGCTAAATCTTATCCAAAAAAAAGCTTAACACATGAGAAGTGAAACAGCTCCTTTTTAAATAACCAAAGCTAAGCAAAAGGAATATTTCTCAGTTGTTCCTTGTAGACTTTTCTTTAGTTCTTATTTGTATATTATTTTTCTATCAGCTTTAACCTTGGAGAATGATAATATTGTAAAAATAACTCTTAGGCTGATAAACACAAGCACACAATGTTCAGCAGGGCTCCAACAGAGACTCAAGGCAGTGCGAGGCCATGGTTGCTTGCACACTGAATTGTGATGTGTCTGGCAGCCACTCACCACCAGTGGGATCCTTCTCTGAAATAGAAAAGGCTGTCCACCAACCCCATTTCAAGGTTCCTGATCCCTTGCTGAAAGTTGCTTTTTCAGAAATCAGGGAGTCCTTTCAGTGTGAGCGTCTGGACAAGTTCACTCCTTGGAGCACAAGATTTTGTCTGAAGATGTGCTTAAAAACCATAAGGGATGGTATGGCCAGAGTTCCAGTATCTAGATTTGATACTGTCTGTAATTAGACTTTCATCTTCACTGCTACTTTATTAAAAAAGCAGAAGGATAATATGTTTAAAAGTAATGAAAGAGAAGACTAAGGAACTGAACAAATGTAAAGAGAATAAAATTGTTTTTGTAATTTGTAAAATTTCCCAGCCTCTTATTTTAACAGGCAGTTGAGAAATGCTTATTAACACAGGCAGAAAGAGACAGGAGTGAAAATGGTACAGATCTAGAAAGGCTATAGATGCAATTATGGATGTCCTCAGAGTCTGACATATCAGGCAATTTTGAAACAAATTCCTAATGAAAATCCTTTTAATGAAACATATTAATGTAATCCACATTGATATTATTGTTGGGGTGTAGGCAGAAATTTACTTAAAAGAATTACTTCCATGCAAACAGTTTTTCCGATTTAATTTGGAGTTGCCTAAATTTACTGAGAAGTACAAAATTGACTGATTTTTAAAGATCGCGTCTTGAAGAAAATGGCATTGTTCTGTCTGGGGAAGGAATTTGCCATCATTTCTCTCATCATCTCGCAGGGGTTGGATCAATGTAACTTCAAGCAAGAGCCTTGACTCTGGCCTTTTTCCTGCAGAGCTCTCTGGAGGCTGGGCAGTGCCCGATGCAGGGTCTGGCTGAGGGGCAGTGCTCTCTCTAGCTGTGGGACAAAGCTCAGTCTGCAAGCAGGGCCATGCTAGTCCTTCACAGCCACAGACAGTAGAAGCACGTTTAAAAATTCTATAGTTAATCTGGCCTTTTAGATTACTTTTGAAAATGTTTTTTAGGTGAAGGCAAAGTAAATGCGGAAGAAGTCTAAAAAAAAAATGTTCTGTTAGGTTTTGGGTTGGGGAAAAGATTCGTTGCAGTTTGTGGTTAGACCATCATCACTGTTAAACTTGAACTCTAAGCCACTTCTGATTCATGCAAAATAAATGGTAACTGCTGATAACTATCAAAACCTGAAGGAAACCCATTAACACTTCTCCCATGTCACGTCTAACAGGAAGAAATAGTATTGGGAAGACCTTCATCCATCAGCAATGCCACAGTAGATTCAGGGAGCTATATCACTCAAAAAATAAGTCATGCAAATACCATGAAATGACCACGACAGCCTTCAAAAGTGCATGAGCGATGAACTCAAGTACCTGAACTCAGGCTATCAAACACCCTTCTGATGACAACACCCAGAGAGAGGCTATTTATGTCAGTGGCAAGCTGTCAGCACGTTCCTGTATCGCAGTAACAGGGGGTACCCTCCTGAGCTCCATGAGAAAGAATCATTTTCCAACCCCCACCGTTAAAATGCAAACCAAACCCAGAAACCAAGCTGTGCCCTCTTTGCACCTGTAGATGTGCTACGGAATTCACACAAGTACTATTAGCTAAAGCAGTAAAAAACTCTCTAAAAAATCCAGCTGTATATTGAAAACTATTTTTTTGCAGATGACATAGATCCCGGAAGCAGTTAAAAGGCATTTACTAGAACATGCATTCGAAAACAGTATTTCCTAGCTTTCAGAAGTATTCTTGATTATAGTTCTGCCCTCTGTAGTAGAAAGTGGTCATGTTACAGATTGCTAGGGTAGGGTTATAAATATTATGTTTTACTAGTCAATACAACTCACTTTTTCAGGCTGCACACTTACACACATGTTCATTTTTAGCCTGCAAGCAGTCATGCAGAGACACCCCCTGCCTTAGCTTATCAGCTGGGGCTGATGTTTGATTCACCTGCCAGTGCCCTACTGCCACTTGTGGTTTTTTTGGTTATTGCAATAGGCTTTCCAGTTTCTACAAAAAAGAAAAAAAATTCACCTGACACATACTTTGAAAGAGAAAAGCACATTTGTTACCATAAGAAATACAAAAACACCCTCCACTTCAGACATATAAACTGAATTTCTATTAAAACATTTTCTTCACCTGACAGGGTACTGTGGCCATAAGGGATATTGATCGCCCCGTATGAATGCTCTAGTGCTGGTTTTAACAATACTGTCGGCCTGCTTCACCAATCATGCTAATACGTTTAGCAAAACCCCATCTGTAGCCTGTCATTTACACAACCACTACACATTCACTATTTTAAATTCACATTCCATCACATTTATACGGTTACCTCCATAGTCCCCCTCACAGCACACAGATTGCCGTATCCTTTTGAATTTCTGAAGCAGGCAGAAAAAGCCTGAGGCAAGGATTTTAGTGGAGCCACACACACACACCCCTCCCTATAAACTCCTTTACCTTTTGTTGGAAACCCAGCTTCACCCCTCCATCTCCAGCAGCCTTTAGACACAGGTTTTGCTGAGCAACGCAGCTCTGCCATTCCTGCTTTAAAACAGAATGTTTGGCTCATCGACTCTGCCAAACCAGCCCATGTTCAGACCCAGTCCCTTGGTGGGGCCATGGCCCCCAGGTGCAGGGACACGCACCCTGCCCACCTCTCCTGCTGCCTCCTGTCACTCCCACCCTGCAACCTTTTCTTCCTGTGCCACATGACAGGAACAGTGACAGTTTCAGAGAATTATTTCCTCTGCACAATTCTTTTGGGAAGCGTTATGTGTAATCAACATTTAAAGCAGGAATTATTTATAAAACAATCGTTGTGAGGGCTGAGGACTCAGTAATTATTCTGTGCAATTAGTCCCCAAGTAGCGTGAGACTGCATTCCCTGGTGATCTGAGCTATGGAAACATTATGAGTGCCTGAGAGAAAATAGTTGTCTCTAAAAGAGGTTGGCTACAAAAAGCAATCACTTTGCAAAGGAAGGTAAAAGACAGACAAGGAATTTGAAGTTATTTTCCTATCCTCTTTTGAGCCCTCTGTCTCTCCGAGGAGAAGCAGACATCTGCCATGAAGTGAGGAAAGTGCTTTTGCTATGGCAGCCACTGATAAGAGCAGAGAAACTGCTATACAGTTGGACATTATTCAATCAGAACAGAATGGTTTCGTGCCCCTGAATACTGCTGCCACCTCCTCTTCAGTGGGCAGCCATCGCTTCACAGACTACTTTCCATATTTTATCATGTGAAAGCTTCATTCCAAACATCTCAGCAAAGAAAGAGGTCATCTTGGAAAAGACCGCCTAAAATTTTGTTTGGGTTTTTAAATTAAAATGTGCGCTCCTGCTCTACCTCAGTATTTATGACAAAATAAGCATAGGATGAAGCATTTTTTCCCTAAGAGGTGAAGTCAACAAATGGTAAATCTTCCTTGCCCCATTGAAGAAATATGGCAAGTGGAATTTAAGAGTGTCATGAGAGCCACTAGCTCTGTGCCTTCTAGGGTGACACAGAGTGTTCCGGGTAATGCCTGCCAGTCAAATGCATGGCATCTACCCCCTGAGAGCAGGCCCAGCACAGCTCTTTGAATTCCTAATCCCTTCTCAAATCAATTCTGGTCTCCTGTTTGTTCTAATTTAAATTGGCAGCAGAAGTGAAGCCTCTTCCCCGGGATATTGCCCCTCCCAGACTGCATCCCTGCCACCAGAAACCTCAGAGAGCAGCAGAAGGGTGGTGCTTTCCAGTGCTGGGATGATGAAGTGCCACAGATGAATCAAATGAAATGTGGGTGGCTGTTGGGGAAAATGCATTTTGTGTAAAGTGTAGATGCCTGTACTTAGATGAGTCGTGCCCTGTTGTTTCCAAATCAGTAATTTGAAAGAGTTGCTTGCATGCAGGATAGACAACACGGTCTCCCAAGGTCTAGACAAAACTCTGAACACAGTGTGGGACTTGCTATTAGCTTTATGCATTTTTTTGATCACTCCAGCACGAAGCTCGTCCCCCACAACAGCCAAAGAAGATCAGGTGAGAGGACTGCAAGGAGCAGCACCCCACAGCAGGACCCCCTCTGCACCACAGTCAAGGGAGACAAGAAAGGTTCAGAGGTTCTTTAAAGAATATTGGTCACTAGATGGGGAAAAATATGTTTCCCAGAGGAATACTTCATTTGAATACCCTGAAAATGGCTAATTGACCTTGAGACGAAGTAATACCAGAGTTAGTTAGGATTGTATTAAAACTTAAATCCTGACAGTTTCATCTGTTGCTTCAACTTTCAAGACTTTTATGTTTGAATTTACTTTCAAAAGCCTGCAGGTGATAGTCTGTACTTTGTCACCGTTCACAGAGTAGGTAGAAACTCAAACAGAACCATGTCCTTGCAAGAATATTATTATATCTGAAGCGCAACTAACAGGAAGGTCATATTCTATCCTTTTTCCTCCCCTCTCTCCCTTAAACACCTTATTTGCTACAGCTACAGAGATTTAGAAAGAAAAATCAGGGCATCATATAATGATTCATAGCCAAGCACAGCAGAAGCATTAATCATTCACATCTTTAACTCTAAAAGCATATAAACTTCCAAGGATGATCAGTCAACGCGACGCATTTATATTTTAGCTGGAAATCAGATTTAGGAATGGAACATCCTGAACTTCTGACCAGAGAACAAAGTATATGAAATGCCACAGAGCTGTTCTCAAACAGCCCAAATGCACAGCTTCTACTCATGTAAAGAGGCAGCCTTTCATATAAGCAATCCTATTATTTGCAATTCAGTTCATGGTTCAAGAAAATACCAGGAAAGATGAACCAGAAGAGCAGAACAGAGCCAGGCACACTGGGTCTGCCTGTCTCTCTTAACAAGAGAGGTAAAGGAGGGATGCTGACGCTTGACAGAAGAGTTGAAAACTTGGAAGAGAGCTTGTGTGATTCATTCTTCTGTCTGAATAGACCTTGCTGATCTTTCTGATGATTTTCACATATGTTTCTAGTGGGTCTTCTGGAGTTAGAAATGTTGAAAGAGAAGGCTCTGAATGTAAGCTCTGTCCTGGGATACATGGCAAAAAAGAAAACCCAGCAGCAACAAGAATCAAGTGCAAGTAATGAGCAGAGGACAAGGCACACTATATGATTTTTTAATGTGTGTAGTAGTAATTTATAAATGAGTCTGGGTTTCAGGGTCTGCAGGGAAGGATGCAGCCATAAAGGCAGGTGCCCACACTACCAATGGGCACTGGAAGCTCAATGAGTCCCTTTTGACATTCTGTATCTCCCTTTGTATTCTTTACAAGAAAATGAAATGCCTTCATATTCTCCATATTCTCTTCTACAAAAAGCCAAAAATAATTTTAATCTGACAAAATGAAAGTCTTGACCCATAACGCAGGCTGAATTTCTATGTAAATTAGAAACTATCGAAATTATGATATACTTATGGATTTCCCAACTACACAAAATTCTGTAACTAGTATTAAGGGAGAGGGAAACAGAACAGGTGATAAAAAGACCCTGTCAACAACAACAAATTAGTTAAAAGGAAAAGTTTACATTCTCTTTATACAAGTAGGTTCCTGATTAAAAAATACCCACATTTTATAATGTACCATTTGCATTATTTAGCTTTAAAAAATATATTGAAAAAGCAAACGAACTTTTTATTCCTTTCTTCCCTTTTAGGTTTACTGTATCAGTAAGTTAACATACCATGAGTCATATTTGAACTCTAAGGCTGTTGTATCTATTTAGTTGTCACAACAGCAGCAGTATCTTCTGTGAACAAGGCAATAGGAAAAGAATTTTAGAGATAAGAATAGATTTATTATACTGTTGATGTGACTGTTTTGCATGAAATACTAGAAACTGAACTGGGAACAATGAAATTTAAAACGAGTTTGAAAAGAAGTAGCAGAGGATCTGGCAATGAGCACAATGAGTTTTGTGGCTCAGAAGCCTTGGGAGTGTGCCATTGTTGAAAATGTTTGTTGGTACTCCCGAAGAAAAGATATCCTGGGAGCCTTGATACCCTGTACACTGGGGGCAGGGTGAAGTCTGCATGTTTTCTGAGCACTCCCCACTAGCCAGAAGTCTCGCTTTCTGCCTGCAGCTCTGCATAGTGACAAACACAGAGGGCAGCACGCCAGCAAAGCAGCATCTTCCGTGCTCCAGAGATGGACCCGCTGCTTGGCACGCAGAGCACGGGCCCCTCCCACGCACAGATGCATTACCCACGCTGGCACTATCTATGGAAAGTCAGCCTGCTTCTGTTACCGAGGAGAAACTCTTACAGGGTAACAAAAAGCCACTAGCACAAGATAAGGACTGTTAGTGGGAAATCATTTGTTGAGGCTGAGAACTGCCTTGGCAGCCCTGTCCTGCCGACGTGGCCGCTGGGGAGAGGTGGTTCTGCTTTACATTCTAGATAACGCTATGATTCATCACTTTCCTTCGGAGCTCCAGTTCATTTATCCCTGCACGGTGACCTGTCATCTCTGCTCCTTTTTCGTTTAGAGGAATTAAAAATATGGTAAGATGGTAAATACACCGTCTTCTAGATGTCACTCCATACTTATTAATAATACATGACCCAGTGTCAGAATTATTTAAAGGAAAACCAGAAATTTAGCATAACCTTTATCATAAAACTGGCTAGCAAAAAGGTCAGGATGGTTCGTGCCTGTAATGGTCAGGAACCTCTAAGCAGCAAAGAAATTAGGACAAATTCTGCCATTTGTAGGGATGAAAAATAGCTGAAACAAAAAATCTAGCTCTGACAGCATGTTATTAACAATAAAGTCTCTTGTTAGAAGTAGGTTTAGTGGTACAACTGTGGGTCAGGCTAAGGACAGATGGAAGAAGAGTTATAGACCCTTTTTAGCTCAGAACCACAAACCAAACTGTAGGTCATTATTACTTTGCAGTACAGGGCATTTTAAACATCTCTGATGATTCCAGGAATTCAAGTTTCTAAGATTTAGCCAATGACCTGCATAAGTGCCATTGGTAGTCATCAATTCCAATTAAAATTAACCCTGCTCAAACATTGGTGTAGCAAGACAGGATGGCAAGAATGCCAGAAAAAATTCCACTTATCAAACAACTAAATCAAAACAAAGTGACATAAAAACTACTTCACCATTAGCATTTCATATACCTGAGAGGTGCACACTCAAATATAATTCTCTGCATTTATATGGAAATCAAGATAGCCTCCAACTGAACGGGTTATTGCATTCTGCTTTAATATACTGACCCTTGGCTTTCCGCCGTTATGAGCTTTGTCCCAGACTAGCCTATGGCGATGGAAGTCTGCTCTCGAGGCAGAAATTCCTAAATACTTCCATTCAGGTCACAGCTGGTAAAAAGAAAGCTCCAGAAACTTGCAAAGAGCAGGTTTCCATCAGAGAGCAGGTGGCTGAGGTACCTGTGTGTGACAGGAGGGATAGGAAAGTACTCTGGGAATACCCTGGGCGTCACGGAGCCCTGCCGAGGGAGCCAGCAGCAACTAGTCAATACAACTCACCCCCGGCATTCCAGAATTCCCCCTGCTCGGCAAGCGGGGCTGTGGGCAAGCAGCCACATGGCTCAGCTGATCAACAGCCTCCTCTGCACAGCCACCTTTCTCCTGGGATTCAGAGTGAGAGTCCTTGTTGTGCCTGCCAAGAGAAATCTCCCTCTGATTGCTAACAGCTCAGATGAGCTACTTGAAAAGAAAATACGCATTTGTTGTTCCCTCTCAAGCGAAAACATATCCTGGAACCTCGGGTTTATTACAGACTCCCATATTTGTGCTCCAGCTCCCAATAATACCCATGGTGAACGGGCATTAACATAGAGAAAAAGACAAGCAAAGCAGACAAACCTGAGCAGTATGCTCAGGAACAGTGCAATCAAGAGCTTCCTGCTGTCAGCAGGTATCTTTTGAGTGATTTTCCTGAATTCTTGCTTGGAATTCATCAGTCTGTGATGCCCTAGAGAGTACAGTTGCTAGGAGGGCTGAGTTCATGCTGGCAAGCACAACAGAGGTGAGGACAGGAGCCCAGCCCTTGCCCAGCTCAGCTGGCACAGGCAGCAGCGACACAAGCCAAGAGGAGAGCACAAGGAGCTGTTGAACCCAAATTGCCTGAAAAATTTGCTCCTTTAGCCTCACTCTAGAGCATCACAGGTAGCAAGTATCTTTAGTGAGTCTTAATGAGACTTATAAGCCTCATTATCTTTTTAATTCCTCATTATTTAAGCTCCTTATTGTGATCCTGATCACTGCTATGGTTTGTTAACCCACACTGTTTCTCTTCCTAATCCAACCATTGGAACAAAACCCAGGCCCATCTCATGGGGATGGCCTCCCTGAGGCATGACTGCACGCACACCGGGAACAATTCCTGTGCTCAAACCCACTTAGAGGGGAATCTCCAATGCAGGGAGGCTGTTCTAGCATGTGGGAATATGCTCAACTTTTCATATGCTGAAGTCCTATCAACTGTAGAGTTGAATTTCATAGCTGAATATCGATTATAGAGCCCTCACCACACAGCTACAAATAAATGATCTTCAGCACAAATCTTGGAATTCTTTCCTAAATCAGTTTACAAAGGAAATGATGCTGTGTGTGGCCCACAGGCAAGGATTTTCTCAGCTTTAGCAAAAAGTTATTGAGTATCTCCCCATATCTACGTTGGCTGTTCCCTCTCCCCTGCCCCTATGTACAAGCTTTTAGAAGATACCTCCCTAACTAAGAGGAGAGTGCCAGCAGCACGCTGCTGGTGCACTAAAATTTGCTTTTATTTCTGACTGTTCAAATTGCATCTGCAGGAAGCAGCTGGACAAAAATAACTCGAGGTATATATGAGGCATTTGGAAATGAACTGACATGTTGATTAGTAAATCCTGTAGCCTGTGCCAACTGGGTTTTAATTATTTTTTTTAATAACATCTACAGTATTAATGAACTAAGTAGCAATTTCTCCCATTGTTAACCTTCTCCTCGCAGCCACACAACACCATGAACAAACAGCACATCGTGCAGCTGTGGTTTATGGGGTGTCCATACACAGCAGGACAGCTACGGCAGCTCCTGAAACGCTGTCACATCCCAGAAGGGCTCGAGCCTTTCAGCAGCAGCCACATCACCTCAGGCTGTACCCACTTCTTAGCTCTACCCGCTGCTGAACCGGGGGCTGAGAGGGCAGAAGATCTCCATGCAGAATCCAACGCAGTCTGTCAGTGCCTGGTGTGGAGCTGTCCCGCTCCCAGCACCGACTGAGGAACCTGAAGGAGTGAGGTGCACCTTGCCAAGCTACAGCTATGAAATCATAACGATGTTTCCCAGAGCATGCTACCCGTTATTCAATCCACTGTTTTGCTTCATACTGTAGGAATTTCACATGTGAGGGAAGTTATTTTTAGTGCCATGTGTGGTGCCAAGGTGTTTAACGATTGCCTGGGTTCATCCACCCCACAGCTCTGGTTCAAGCCAGTGAAATTTAGGTTTTTTTTTTGTGTGTCCCTCCTATCCTGTTCACTCAGCCCTAAAAAGGCAGAATGCTAAAGGGAAATATTCCTATAGGATTCTCTTATTTTCCTTTTTTGCCTGAACAACATAATACAATTGAACCGGCAAATTATTACAGAAGCACATATCTTATTAGAAAGCTGTTATGGGACAGTGAAATTAAACAGCTTTGGGATCTTTACAAGTTACCTGCAGCAGCACCAGCAGGGCATTAGCAGTGACTGATACTCGGCCTTTGCTTGGCTTTCCAGGGCAGGTTTCGAGTGCCTGGCAGTACGAGGGGCGAATGCCTCCTTATCTAGGCTGCACTGGAGCCATATCAATTTTTAATTAATTGATGCAAAAGCCCGGTTTCCTGAGAGGTTGTTATCTCGGCTTGAAAGTGAATCAACACAAACTACATTTTAATACAGCCTACTATACGAGACCTGACAGTTTTGCACTGCTGTAATTAGAGGCTTCTAGTGCTTCTCACCCTCCTGAAAGAGCAGCTCCTTTCAGGAGGCCTGCAGTCTTCTGCATATAGCTCACATGGGCTCCAGAGTGCTATTCTTTCAAAGCCTGAAAAACAATCAGGAAAGGCGGTTTGAAGCACGTGGCTGCACTACCCAGGAAATGTATGAAGTGACCTGGACTCAACTTTAGCTATTAACAGTCCTTCTCATCATATTTATGGTGCTACTGGCCTATGAGGAGACAGAACACTACACACTATGAATTTGTTTTTCTTATGAAATAAGCTTTTGAAATTTTGGATAGTGACGAATGCTGCTCCATGGGCGCCTGGCTGCTATTTAATACAGGCACAGCATCCTCTGCACACTTTTAAAGTGAATCTACACTTGGAAAAAAATCTCAGGAGAGGTGAGTCCTCATCTGTGATCAAAATTGTGAATGTCTGTACTGTGGGCAGAACAAACTGATAAATGCACACTTGTATATACCAAAAACACATTAGCCAATATTTCTGCATGAGAGGAAGTCAGAGGCCTCGAATTTATAGCCAGGAATTAAATACAGAGAAGAGATTTCTTTCTCACCTGAAGCTATCTTTGACTGATTTACGCCCTGAAGTATGAGCAATAGATTCTGCCTCATACTCTGTCATGTATCCTCTTCATTTATATCGCTGAACTGGCACTACAAAATACATGGTGGAGGTTTTGCCTGGTGGAGGAAGAAGCCATCCCACTGCAGCTTTGAGCCTCAGCAAATCACCCTTGAATTTTAGAGGAGAAAAGAATTTGATGCCTGTGCAAGATGACACTTGTGGATGTTTAAGGACTTCCCCCCCCGCAAAGAAAAAGAGTATAACTCATAAACCACTGAATACAGCATCAGGTTTATCGCTGCACTGTTCTAGTCTTAATTCAGTATTAAGTCAGGGGTGGAGAAATCCTTTGCTCACTTCTCTGGCTATGGAGCGAGCATCCTGCACTGGGGGGGTTCATCCTCCTCCTCTGCAGATTCACAGCCCTGGCCAGATCTCCCTGGATTCTACCCAGGCACCCACCCGGGGGGCTGACAGCACTGGGAGCACGGGAGAGCTGGGAAAGGGGAGACAATAGCATCGTGACTTGCTATTTCCACCAGGAGAACGTTACATAATGGGAATAGCTCAGAGCTCCTGCCTGCAGCCCTTGCAGCAAACATGACACGGTTCCCCTGAAATAATCTGAACAGCATTTCCCCGGCACAGCAGTGATGAAGACATTCTGGCTGCAGCTCTAAGACACCGTGCATCCCTGTTAATGTCTGCTTCCTGCAAACAAAATCCACCTTCTCTGCTCCCTCTCTGCCAACATACCTGAAGAATTGGCTCATCACTAGAAATGGTGACCCACTGAGAGAACAGCTGAAGACAATTCAGAGTTCTTTGTAATTTGAATTCAGTGGGTCATTCCTCTTACAGTCAAATGATGACATTTAATTTTCATGAGATTATGCAGTGCATGTTTGAATTGTGGGCATGGAGTAGCCCAAAAATGGGAAAGAAATCAATTTAATATCTTTTTTCCTCCCTTAAATGTGCTTAAAATAATGCTTAGTTCATAAGCCAGGAGTCATTGCTGTGGTGAGTTAAACAGAGATAAGAATAGATTAACGTAAGAAGCGGCTACCAAAATTTCATCTGTGACACTAAATGAACAGAAAGGATACCTTCAGCATGGAATACACAAGAAATGAAAAAGGTAAAAGTAGCAAATAATAGGCATTTCTTGATAGCATTCTGGACTTACCCAGAAAGTAAAATGAAATTAGTCTTCAGACACCTGGAAAAAATGCATTTGCTTTTTCAAATGCATTCAAAATATTTCTGACATGCTTTTAAACCTGAATGTCTGTTAATACAAATGTGATGCTTCTTTCAGTTTAACAATATCAAGACACTTTTCATGTACGTAGGCAACACTGTCTTAAGCAAGAACTGCTGAAAATATGATAAACAAGAGTATCAAGGAGAATTACCTGGTAAATAAAGTTTATTATTTATGTTTCAGAGGTTCTCAGTGTGACAGACTGCTTTATTTGTGCTTTGTTTCACTTTTCTGCCTTTCTTTTCAAGTGGTGAAGAGAAGATAAAATAAATAAATATAATGCAGCTGCCAAAGACTTTTTTAGAAAAGAAAACTGCTGGAGCATTCTCATCTTTAAACAGACAGCATGTACCACAGTTGGAAAATTCATAAAGAAAAGAAACATGAGATGACATGTAAAGAAATTCAACAAATATCTTCCATCTCAAAGTGCTCTGAAGCCTGATTTCTGCAAACATAGCTTTGATACCTTTGCAGCTGTAGTCTTCCCTGATAATTGTATTTGACAGAAATTCCTTTAGAAGTCAAAATGAACCTATTACTAAGCACATTTTTCTACAAGGGGGACAAAAAAGCAGCTTTTACTAAACTATTCATTTTTCCTGCATGTTTTCACTGAAGTGCCTCTCTCTCTACATTTGCACAAGTATCCATAGCCTGTTCTTTATTGTGCCATTTGGTCCCTGCCTGCTGCAGAAGGGAGGATTCTGCATTTCCACTGCTGGAGTCACTCCAGATTTCAGTACTCAGAGAACAAACACTCCACACACACCCACCTCAAGTTTCAAATGCTACCTTTAGCATTATTCACACAAACTGTAGCTCACATCTCAGGGGAATCCTTACAGATTCAGTGCAAGTGGCACCCTGAGCTTGTTCTTGTTTAGGCTCCATCTTCTCTGCCTTAAGAACCTGGGGGTTGTACATTCATTATCGCCTGGAAGAGGTTGCAGACACCTGTCATTAAAGATTCATTCTAGAAAAGCTTCAAAGGGAAGGAAAACTTCCCTGGCTTTTCTTTTCCCTAGCTGTACTGGCTCTCCTGATGGAATTTGAGAGAGGTTAGTTTATTCTGCTTCTGGATGCTCTGCCCACCATTTCTTTGATTCTCTGCAACGAATTTGCAGTCATAAAATGTTTGAAATCGGCCTCCAGCAAGAACTTGCCAAGGTTTCCCCAGGTGACTTTTCCTCTCCGTTCAGTTGATATATACCAAACAACACTGCACGTGTACACAAACACACACACCAAAAAACAGGCCAAACAAAAAAAACAAACCAAAACCCCAAAGCAAAGCAACAACAACAAAAAACCAACCAACCCCATCCTGCATTTTTTGTCACCATAGTGTTTAAATGACAACACCGATCTTCAAAATGTGACATCAAATGGGTTTTTCCCCTTTTAAAATTAATGCTTTCCCTTATTTGTATATAATCCATAAAATGCAAACATACCACACAGTTTTCCTGGGCCTTTCTTAAAAGTAGTGCTACCAAATCAGGGTTAAATTTTTGTTAGCAACCATAGAAAGTACATGCATGAACAGCAATTTAAGCATGAATTGTAAGTATGAATTGCAAATCACCCATAAACAGGAAAATTTGAAAGTGAAATAGAATGCAGTAAGATTTAATTAAGAGCAACCAAAACCCCAAAGCAAAGCAATAATACGACTCTTTGCTACCACTTTTGGTAGAAAAACAACTCACCTGCCAAACTGCTGAAATAATACAACTATTGAGAAAACATATAAAGGCAAATTTTACTGTGTTTTAAATTTTCTGTGCATGTTCTTTACTTTTTTCTCCTGTTCCTCGTCTCTATTTCCTGATTTTGCTTTCCCTACCCTCCAAGATTCTCTCGCGCAATTTCTCCCAGCAGGCACTAAGTGCAATCCTGGGGCTGGAGAGCTTCCCAAGAGGAGTGGTGGGGGCAGGAGGAACTTCTGCTGTGAAAACTGAATCTGTAGGTCTCCAGGAGTTTCAGCAATCCCAGCAGTCTTTCTCTGCAGCCTGAGACATAACCTGTACACATTCCTCAGCTGCAGTATTTCACTTACAGTCTCCTTACAGTCCTATTAAAATAACCAAACTCCTAAGCTTTCTGGAAAGCTATCACTTCTCAGGAAAAGTAACATTTTCATTGGGCTTCTTTGGCCACTCAGACTGTTTAGAGGAAATCAGCGAGTGTATTTATAACCCCACTGTGAACTAACAGGATGCTAAAAGCACACCTGACTGAAACCCCATCCTTGGGGCTTCAACATGCACATGATTTGAAAAATTGAGGCAAGTTTTGAGGCTCTATGCCCTGGGTGCAAGGGCTCCATTTTCTGTGTGGTGAGTGGTAAAAGTCTGATTAAACAATTCATTTGCACCACAGCAAACTTTTTTATTAACTACCGAAGGACAGACTTTGAATGGAAAACTGTTCAGACAAATAACATAAAGTCCATCCTGGATTTCAGAAGCATTAGGCTTTTCTTTGATTTGATGACTAACTGGAAAGGTAAGATTATTCTTCTGCAGTGTGACTCAGTCATTTCCTACAGAAGGAAGCAGAAGAGGCAATCATTGCTATCCATTCTAGCTATGGTCCTGATAGGAACAGTTGTTTCTTCCCAGCTTGCCATCTCCTTAGGGAAGTGTATGTAGCATCTAAATAATAACATCTCCAGTGTGCAACATCATTGGTGAGCCATGAGAATGCTAAGAAAACACAGAAGTAGAGTCTTTTTTATTGTTATTCTCAGTTTTCCCTAAAGGTACTGTAGTGAAAATAACCTTAATACCACATTTCCTATGTCTTTTTTTAAAGTCTGCTACATTTTAGGTATCCCAAGACACAAACATTTGTTTCTTGGACCTTCATTTTGCCATACTGTTAATTATGAAAATCTACGGAAAAGGCTGCTCAGGCTTCTGTTCAGTCAATAATTGTATTTAGACATTTTAAAGGTCTAATAAATCAATCACCTTGAACTGCTGAAGAGCAGTAGCCACATTAAAAATTAATTAAAACTTTTTTCCTAACTGGAACTCCCACAGAGGACATTCAGAATATGAATTCCAAGAACATTAATTTGGGATAATTTTTGTTGGGTATCCATGGAAATACGCTTTTAAAATGCACATGTTGTATCATTGTGCTTTAGTGCATCTGTTCTTTGAAGTCCACAAACCCCGTACTTTAAAGCGTTCTGTTCAAAACCCAGGCGGTGTGCTGCTCACCACACTGCCTGGAGTTTGTGTGTGGTTTCACCAGAGCGCACAAACTTCAAAGCCTGGGGCACGTCGGGCACCAGAAGCGTCTGCCTGGGCAGGGGGGCACTGTCAGTGCTGACCCAAAACATCCCTCACACCTGACAGCACGCAAGAGAGCTGCTTTGTGTCCTTGGCTCTGTAAATAAAATAGACCTACATGGTTTATTAGCACACGCTGGGGGGATCTCTCTCAAGGCAAGCAGCCTCCATTTGATCTGACAGAGATTTCTGCTTGAGTCTCTGCCTGTCAGGAGCCTCAAAACTCGTGTTTGGGCACGCTGGCTTCCGTATCCCTGCCTTTGCAAATGCTTCCCTTGGGCCATGTGGAATTTGTCTTAAAAGACATTGCTCCAGCCAGTTTCTCTTCAAAGAGTTACACATCACCTTTAAGAGCTCACGCGTGGGTTGGAATCACTGGAAAAACTCAAGGAGAGTGCCCCTGAGAAATAGGTGAGGGTGGGCAGAAGGAAGAGGTCTGGGCTAACCAGTAAACCTCTTTTCTTAGAGGATACCGGAAGGCAGAAACTATTTGTGGGAACACAGAAAGAAATCAAGGTATTTCTGCTCTGGAACTCATTTATTCAATTCATTTGGGTTAAGTTTTACAAGTGTCTGCAGGTACTAATGATAAACATGGGTTTGTCAAATACTAACTTACAGCAGTCCAGTTTCCATCCCGAACAAGAGAACAGGCCTTGTATGCAGGAAAGCACCAGCAGAGTACATACCTTGATTATAATAAAGATTTTTGATACTCTGTCTGATAAAACAGAGAAAAACATGGGCTAAATGAAGCCACTGCAAAATGAGGGCTGAATGGTAAAATAGTACTCGGTAATTATCAATTTTTCATTGTTGTAACTGGAGGAGACACTGGCTGAAGTCTTCCTTGATGGAAGGGAGTGGTGAGGGCAAGGTGGCTCCAGAACAACACCTAAGGAAAGAGATCTGTAACAGTCCTCCAATACTCACAGACCTACAGACTAAGTGGAAAATGGAAAACCTTTCAGCATGTCAAAGGAGAAGAAACCAAGTTAAGTCTTGCAGCAAAAGCATTAAAGGGTTAGAATATGAAGAGAGTAGAAGAGGTTGTCCAGGGAAATTGCACAAGCTTTGAAGGGAAGTTTGACAAGCACCCATCCAAAGTCCTTTGGCTTCCTCTTGTCCCTTCTAGGTCCTATTTCCTGAAACTGCAGCATAGACTTCTTTCTTCAACCTTAGAAAGGATGATTTATTTAACAGCTGTTTATACTTCTAGGATGTAAGTACTTAATATGAGCAATGCTAAAAGTGACCAAAACCAGATCACTTCTCAGCATCTTGGCAGTCCTTAACTAAACAACTCTAATTTGGCAGAATGATGTTTATGTGTCTTTGGGACTCCTATTTCACCCACACACAATTGATTTTTATTACAGTCAACAGTAGATTTGCTTTCAAAGTATTAAAAATATTAATTTTAACATCTACAAAAACACCCATGTTAAAAATGCAGCATCTCTTTCCACAGCTACCTATAGAAGTAAATACTCTTAATCTTAAGCAGGTTAACAAGAGAGCACATGCACGAACTCTATGAAATTCTGCCATGTTGGTGGGAGTTTAATATATGGCTACTCTGTTAACAGGTTGAGACACATCATTTGTGTCTGATACAATTGTTTATGATTCTCACTTCAGCTATTTGCACTGGTGTTTAAACTCACTGGGCTGATGTTGTTTAGAACATCCTAGGGAATAGCATGTCCCTCTCCATCTGCTCATTTTGACCACAAAATTAGATCACCTAAAACAGTAGTAATAAAGAAATCTAGAAGGAAGCATGTTAGGAAAACAGGAATAAGGCAGAAGCAGAGAAGTTCAGCAATTCTCATTATAGCAACAAGCGAGTTCTTTCTTCAGGTACAGACGACAGCATAACCACACTCTCCCTTTGCTCAAAAAGCTGTTTGCCGTACCTCAGAAATCTGGCTGACCTGCCCTGTACTTGTCCTTCTCAATCTTCCCCACAGCCACTAATTAGGTGACCATCGCAGTAATAACTGAAACAGGGTTAGGAGCCACCTCGCTCGGTGGGCAGCTCCCCCGTCACTCCTTTAGCAGGCGCTGGTTGCGCGCACACGGCCCGGGGCAGCTCCCGAGCGCAGCGCGGCTGCGGCAGAGCCCGCACCGGCAGGGCCCGCAGCGGCAGGGCCCGCAGCGGCAGAGCCCGCACCGGCAGGGCCCGCAGCGGCAGGGCCCGCAGCGGCAGGGCCCGCACCGCCAGGGCCAGAGCGGGGCTGCTCCCAGGGCACCCGCGGGCATCTGCTGCTGACCGGGCACCGGTACCCATCGGGTGTGCTTTGCTGCTGCTTTTGGCACTCCTGCAGTCTGCTGCCACAGTTATTCGCTACATTTAGAAGGTTTGCTCGTCCTCCTGCACGGGGACAGAGGGCTGGACTGCTCGTTTCAAGACACAGAGGCGGCCCGGGTCCCAGCAGAGCCACCGGGGTTTGCGGAGCCTGGCTGCCATCCCCACGCAGCCCATCCTCTGCAGCTCGTCTCTCCTCTCTCCAGAAAGTCCCAGGTGCTGCTGCTTCAGCAATTGCCACGCACACTGACACTCCAAAACTCTCTCTCAAAACAACGGTGCCACCGCAAAAAGCCTGTTGATGGCACCAAATGCTCCTTCTAAGCCACATGGATAGCAACACTCCAGAGGAAGGAGGAGCCTCTCTTAGCCCACCTGCAGGGTCTGAAACAAAGGTAAGCAAGAGACAGACTATCAGTAATAAGGAGTAATGGAAATGAAATTCCAGAATGTGTTTTGAAACAGCAGCCACAGCAGGAACACTCCTTCGATGCTAAAGCACATCAGCCCAAAGAATAAAATGGAAACTTGATTCAGTCTCTCCTACACATGTAAGCAATGATTCAAAGGGAGCTCTGCTGCAGCAGCTGCTGTGACAGCAGGGCCAGGATAGGAGCCAGGTACGCAGGGACACCGCACAGCCTCAGAGGGTGCTGCCAGCATCGCTGCCACGCTGCCTTCACCAGCCCTGCTCACTCAGGAGGGCAGAGGGGTGGGGAAACAGCACAACTCTCTGTGCACCAGAGAGGGACCTGTACTAGTGCAGGAAGCCTGATGAAATCCCCTCTGCTAACTTCAGGCTCCAAAATACCTTCTCCATGTACCCTGTGATGGCAGAGAATACTGCTTTGATTTGGAAGAGCTCTTCTCAATGCAACAAAATATTTTAACAGCTGGCAAGCCACTTGTGTGAATCTGAAGAACCCAATACTCTGGGAAATATCCCACTATTAATGAAAACAAGTGTTCAAGACCTCAGCAACCAACACATATGGCACCAAAGGTTCAGAAAAGCCCTGGAAGATTTGGCACTGGAAAGATGCCATCACAGCTGGGGAAATGCCTTTCACAGAAAGCTGATCAGGATTGACACTAGTGTTCCTGCCTCACAAAGGAAAGAGATGATGGCTGTTAAATCAGTGCATGTCTTGGTCTCAGGTGGTCTCTCACATCTTTCAAGATGACAAGAACATGCTTTTCAATATGAGAAATAAGGTAGGGGAGCCATTTCTTGTCCTCCTGTCCAAGAACCCTTCTCACCCCTTTATCTTTGTTTTTCCCACTTTCATTAAACTCTCCTTTCCACATCACTTTCCTTTCAGTCCTGCCTGTCATTAAGCTCAGTTTGTAAGACAGATAAATAAAAGGTTTTCTTTAGTTTCAAAGTAATGTTGCTCCATACATTCTCAAACTAAATTGAAATCTGAAACGAAATTGAAATTCTGTGTCCCTCCACTCTGTTTTGTGTATCACTGAGGGCCCTCATTCCTTGTGTTTGCTGCTTCTTTGGGACTGCTGGGGCTGGGAATGATTGCCTTTCCCACGGTGGTTATTGCAAAATGACAAAAAACATCCTCGGCTTCCTTTCCCCATTCTCTATCTGAATACAGATGAGGTGTATCACTAGTCTTTGTCAGAAATCACCACACTTGGATTACAAATCTTCAAGTTTCACTCACATTCAGCTGAGAGCCGCACAATTCTTCCCCTATGCACAGGGAAGTATTTTAGGAAAACATTCATTTAGGTTTTGCTGTAATAATGTCAGGCCAACTGCAAACCCCCATCAAGAATCCAAGGCAAAACCTGGATTATTTGACTAATTAGATATAAATTCCTTCAAGATGACTGATAAAACTTCTAGTACCTGAGTCTTTGATCAAGTTCCCAATTCTTTGCTAGCACTGTGAAATTAAAAATAAGACTTTTTGGGGAGGCAGGAAAAAAAAGAAGAAAATAATCTGAAAACTAGAGCAAGAGGGCTGCTTTCCTAACCAGGCATAATTTATCTTCAGTTAGACAGAAAGCCCCCCCACCCCAACATCTCTAGCTGGCTGGATTCATCACCTCTACAGGTAACTTCCTATACAGTTTCTGGTTATTTTAGTTGCTTTTCAGACTCATTTTTATGCTCCTGAAGTCTTCTTAAGACTTCACTGCTTGTTTCTTAAATGGCCTGTTCTAGAGTACTTAACAGAAAAATTCCTTTTTTTTCCCCCATTTACCTGCCCCGAACACCCCAGGGGTATGCTGCACATGAATCATGTTTCTTATTATCTTCTTATTCCAGACAGAGCAGCTTACACATTAACTTCCAAACAGGCTCTCATTTTGGTAATTTTGCCCAATATTGCTTTTCTTTCAGAGCACAAATCAACCACCTCTCCACTCCACCATGCATTGCTTTGGGATTTTGCATTGTTTAGATGCAAATTTCTTTTCCTTCAGAAACTCCAATCTTTTCTTTTAGATTTTTATTTTAAAAACTGTGTTTAAATTGTTTCTTAGGTTTTATAATCATGGATAAACTAATCACCAATCACAAACCAATCAGACTTCTGCACTCTTTGCTTTTATCAGCAAGTTTTATGCAAATACTTATGTATTTGTAATACAAAATAGTAATTACTTTGAATTACACAGAAGGCTTAATCTAAGGAAAAATCCACATACTCTCCAGTAAAATAGTGCAAAAACATCAGGGCAGATCAAGCAGAGATAGTGTCAGGGACCTCTGACACCTTTCTGATGAGCAGCTCCAGCATTAGTAGAAAGACCACATCCAGCTCTTGCTAATCAGTTGCTAAAGTAATGATGGTTTCAATCACCCTGATGAAGTTGATGACAATGATTAAGCTGGCTACTTAAAATGTCTTCTTGATTAAAGTGATATTTAATCCATAAATCATGAAATTCACTCCTGTTTGGCTTCATGATGCATCTTTCATGAAACTCAGGTGAGAATTTTTCCTCTCTAGTGACAAACCCCTTTGAGTTCTCCCCACTTGATTTCACATAAATGGATTGAAGGAGGCTTTGCCCACCTAAGATATCAGGTGTTAGACAATCAGCAAGTATTCAGCTAACACCTCTTGCACACAACAGCAGCCCAACGTTTTCCATTTCTAAACACAAGAAAGAGAAATTCAGCCTTTGGTTCTGTGAATTTTGGGCCCTAGGCAGTCTCAGACTTCAAACATACAGTAAATCATACTCTTATTTTTTCCGTCATCTTCAACTAGATAAAATAAAGTATTTCTAGCACACAAAAGAAATCTAACAAATGCTAATAGGGAACACTTGCTTCCTGCTCTCCAACAGGCAGATGATTACCTCAGTGATAATCTAGGGGAGAAAAGCAACAGTCCTGTGTTAGGGCATCCACAGCTGAATAGTGCTGACTGAAACGCTCTCTATGCACTGTTACTCCTTCACAGTATTTGTAGGACATTAGTAGAAGCAGTAAATTTCATCAGAAGAGTGCTAAACCAAAAGGTTTCAGGTAAAACTAGTGTTGTAATTACTTCAGGTCACTGTGGCCATATAAAAATAGTGACTTATTGAGAAAAGGAATTAATAGCCCAGTACAGTAACATAATTAGCAATAGCTTTCTAAAAAAGGTTAATCCATTTAATTCATGGAGAGAAAAAGCTCTATGCGAGAGAATTTAAACTACACTGGCTTAATTAACTAGATAGGAATAAAAAGTTCATTTGATATGAAATCAAAAGTTATGTATCTATACTTTGCTGGTCTACACTTACAGTAAAAATTATCACAACAAGTTTTTAAATGCTGTTCAATGCAAACTAAGAAAACTTGCAGAGCAAGGCATACCCTACAGAGTTTGGGTCAAGAAGCTGTTACAGCCAATGGTAAAATGCAGACTGTTAAGAGAAGCACTCAAAAAGCACCTGATCCCTGCAGCGCTCTGGAAAGCACACAAATCAAGCACCCCTCAGAGGGCAAGGCAAGATCAGCCCCCTTCTCCCCATTCTTCTGCTAGCTGCAGGGAAATTTTCAGGCACCTGCATCCATCTATCCCACCCACCTTGCTCAGGTGTTGGGCACTGCAATGGCTTCACACATTCCTTCCACTGCTGGTGGCAAAGAGGACAGCCAACATCCATGAACTGGGGTTCACCGTGACACTTTGCAGTAAATTACTGCTCCAACATCTGCTCTCAGAACAGCGCTGGCACAGCAGTGATTTCACAAGCTGTGTCAGCAGGTGAGTCCCCACACCGCAGCAGCTCCCAGGAAGGTCCCCTGGGACCCTCCTGCTGCCCCATGTAGACACCTCAATCCAATCCGACTTTCTGGCTATGGGGCCAGCCTCAGGCCCTACAGATTTCCTGAAGACTTGGCCAAACCCACAACTATCTTTTTATTTTAAAGAAAGAAAGTCCTGAATAGCTGTCACAGCTGTTATTCCTGGTATAAATCACAACCTAGAATGGCAGCTCTGTATTTAGAAAAACAGCAGCAAACTATCCAGCATGACATAAAAAAAGAACTAGAGCATGAGATGCCATAGGAGAAGCCCTGAGAAAGAAAACTGGCAACTTCATGTAGGACACCAAAGAGAAAGCAGGGGACATACTGCAGCTGTAGGGATTTGTATTATCTGTTGGGGAGAAGCCATATTTTCTCTATCCTCATCAGCCCAGGTCCAGTGCATCGGAACATATTCCGAGATAAGAGAAGTAATGGGCAGAGACTGTTCCAAGTGAGAGATGCAGAGTGCAGCATGACAGGCATGTGTATGCCTGCAGTACCCCATCTGCCTAATGGGAGAATCGGCACCACCCCCCCCCAGGATACAGGAACAAATTTTAAAAGTTTACTTTCCCTAAGTTAGTTCCTAAAATTCAATCCCTGTAGCCATCTCTGTCCTGACTTCAGGAGAAAAAAACCAAGGAAAATAACTAACCAAATCTCTCAAACTGAACAGCCTTTCCCCCCCCTCAATTCTAGTTTCTTTCATTCTTTAAAAATAAATCAGCTCTGCTGCAAAACATCATCTTTCCATTGGATTTGTCAATCTACTTCATCCATCATTCCTAGCCCAAGCCACTTGTCAGTCTGAAGAGTTAGGAGGTACAGCTGTGGGTCTAGAACACCCAGGCTCACCTGCAAATAATCCCTCTCTGGTTTTGCTCTCATGTGATTATGCTCAGTAAAAATTTGTATTTGGAGCCACCACTTTTCCTGGCAGATAATTATCAAGAAGTCTTATTCTAAGAGTAGATTCTCCTGCCTAGCTCTGCAACCAGCTCCCCTTTACTGACCTCGAACTGTCCATCTGGCTTATATTCATCTGAATATGGAGCAGGTTCACAGATTTTGTCCTCCAAGTCCTTGGCACATGGATATCCCAAAATATGTCTTCATCTTAAGCAAGACCCACCCTTTCCCTCCATCAATTCCTCTGCTGCCCACTGCCAGAGCCTCCCAAAATGCCAGCCTCTTCTTTGCATCTCAGTAAATGCTATTGCAATAACACTTATAAATAATGAAGATACAACCACAAAGAGGGTAAAGCCAGGATTTTGTGAGTGGTTGCTCCTTTGGTGCCTGCCCAACTACTTTCATCTCTCACTGTACTGAAGGAGAAGTAAAGAGAAACAACCTCTTTGACTTAAGGTTAAAAAACATCCAGAGCTTTTAGACATAAGTGCACTATTTTAAGCAGTCTCAAATTGGTAGTAAACACTTTTTGAGGAGGGAGCACCTGAAACAAATTAGCTTCACCATCATCTTTGCTTCAGCTGTGCTGGAGCAGAGACATTTTGCAAGTAAGCAAGCACTTCACTGTGACCTGCTTGTGCAAGTCCTGGCAACAAAGATACTCACAGTGAGACTTTCTCTTATTTTGCGTAGTACCAATGGCATTCCTATAAGCACTTTGCTAGTAAGTAACTGCAGAGCTTCCCATTAGCAGCAGACATAACTTTAACTATAGCTTGAAAGGTACCTGTAGGCATTTTTAACAGCTTGCTATGGATGTGTGGAAGGTATGAACTAGAAAAAAATATTTAAGAGATTTGAGGAAAGTTTTTGTTTTGCAGATGACTGCCTAAGCAAAGTGGTTTCAGGTGTTAGGATACAGCTCATCACAAGGCATTCCTGATGCTGTAGGATACCTGCTGCAGCCTTGCTTCAGAAAGCACTCATAGTTAATGTGTCTTTGGCAAAGGACATACCATAAGAATATGACATTTTAAGTAACTATCAAACATGACTCTTAACAGGAATTTTGTGAGCTTCTCTCATCATTCTCATTTGTTATATTTGAAGTTGAACCCTTGAAATTTCACAGAGTTCTTCTGCACGTAGGATGTTTCATTGGATGGTTGGACTGTATGCAGTGCCTATAGTGGCATAAACCATGCTCTAAATAAGCTTCAGATTTTTGAATTCTGAAAAGGAGCAAACAAAAATATTACCCTTGTGTTTAGGGGAAAACAAAGGAGATTTTCTTTTACCAAGCATTGTACATTTTCAAAACAATCAACCACAGCTCTAAATAGAGTAAATACCTTAATCCCTGCTCAGTCTAATAAACTAAGTTACTATGCCATAGAATAAATAAAATATCTGTTACAGGACATATTCTGCACAACCAAAGGGAGGAAAAAAAAACCAAACAAACCAACACAAGTGCCTCTAAAAAAAAAAATCACATTTAGGAAAAAGCCTCCTACCATAACCATACCTCCAGGGCTGCCTCCTCCCAGCAAAACAGGACCCTTCTGGTGCAGGCACACCAGGAGAAGAAACCTGAAAAGTGGGGAGACAAAGGGTGTCCTGAGTGGTTACAGCTGTGACTGCAAACCAGGTGAACAGCTCGACCCAGCACAGGTGTGGGCTGCCCGTGGGTGGGGGCCTTTTCTGGGGCAGCATTATACAACCACCCAAATCTGCCCAGAGCCCCAAGCAAAAGGGAAAACCTTCTTCTTAGCCCAGGGGACTTCAGCATCAAACTCACCCAAGTGCCTGTGCCCCAAGGGAATGAGGTGCCCGGAAGAGCAGCTTTGAAAGTAAAACTCTTTTTTTGCTATTTTGTAACATCACTGTGTTCAAAAGCACTTGGACTAACACTGCTCAAGTAAGGCAGATTGCAAGCAAAAATCATGCATAAGCAGAAGCCAAGTATCAGATCCAGAGAGCTATTCTGAGCCACACAGAACAATAAAACAAAAAGCCAACAGAAAAAGCCCAAGTGCAGCAGGAACGTGGGGATCTGCAAGACAAGAGTGATGGGGGAGCTGAATTGAGCTGGAGTGGAGCTGGGGAGCACCCACAGCCCTGCACTCTTCTCCTCTCGCCTGGGTTCAGGGTGCTCAGCACTCTGTGGGCAGAGCTGATGGTGTCAGGGACCTGCAGAGACTTGGGACATTGCTGAGGGGTCCCTGGCATCACCAGAGACACATTTTGGAAGCACTTGAGCAGAAAGCCTCCTTGGGGTTTGGATGATGAATAAGCTCATCATGGAATGGTTCATACAAATGTATGGGGATGTGCTTGAAAACACGGCCCTGGGCACAAGGGGAAGGGAGGGACATCCATGCCAAGTAGCATGTGAGACTGTGAGGAGGGGTGGGCACCGTATCCGCTGTGGCAGCCCCTGGCTGGGCGTGGGTGTGTGACACTGAAATTCTGCCCCATCCCCCTGGCTGCTGCTGGGACACCTTCACCATGTTCAGGTAAGAAGCCACTTTGCAGAGAACTTGTGGGATTTTTTTGTTTTTTGTTTTTTTGTTGGGACTCCAGAATGAAAGATGATGCCATTTCTGCCTCTCTTCTTGGTTGATCCTCCTGGCGAATGTATTATTTTGGATAGTTCAGCCTTTCTGCCTGGTTCATCTAGCCTGAAGCCGAGAGGGCTGCAGGCAAGGCTGGAAGGACTGACTTCAGCAGCAGAAGGCTTGGGCTTTCCAGGTGGGTGCCTCTCTGTGTGCTGAGATGTCACAGAGCCCTGTCCCGTGTTGTCTCCAACTCCAAGCCCCGCTGATGCTCCCACCAGTGAGGCTGAAGGAAGAGAGCTGGTGGCTTCAGATGGGTTGGTCTCAACTCTCTTTGTGGCTTTGAGAACAAATGGAACCTCTGCTCTGAGCGAGAGACAGCTGGAGACAGCAGGAACACACCACTTGAGCAGGGGAAAAGGACTGAACTCAGGAATGCCATAAAACTCATCTGGGGCACTAAACAGAAAAATGACACTGTTCAGCTTCACTTACACGTACGGTAAACCAGCCTGGGTGTGGGGAGTATAAAAACGAGTCAAAATACAGATTGATTCTGAAATAAGTTCTTTTTTTATCCTTTAGAACCATGGACAGGAATGTACAGCTCCACAAAAATGGAGGCCAAACATATAGAACCAAAACATTTCCTGGGATTCTGCGTGACAGTTTTTCTAAGGATATTTCCTTTCAATCACACTCAGTCAAAAAGCGGCTTCCATTTGCAGTTAAAGTAATCGTGGTACACATTGCACACTCCTTGAAACACAATCTTTGTCATAGGCACTATGATTATTTTTCTTCTCTTTTTATTTGTTTTTACTGGTGAAAAAAATAAACACAGGTGAAAATGAACACCTTTTTTCCCCCCTACTTCAATGTGTTTAAACTATGTGATTAAGTGGATATTTTCTCCAGCTATTTAGATGAATAAACTTCAAGTTGGAGCATTCATTTCTGTGATCTAAAATAAAGTTTGTGTATGTAGCTTTACATATATATATATACTCAGAAGCCCCAAATCCAACTCAAGTGTTTATCAGTGATTTTATTGACAACAAAATCCATTTTGCTGAAATCAAGTATTTGTCTTATTTCAGTGAATGGTTCAAGACTTTCGGCTGCAAAATGTTTTCACAAGACTTGCCCTATGCATTGAGAACACTGACTTCATGTTCACATTAGGTGCTGTTTCAGGCATATCTACAGATCAGTTTTAAGGTAAACATAATTTTATGTGATATAGAAAAGGTCAGTGACCAATAAAGGAAAGCATGAAATCAGGTATAACTCTACAATAGGAGCTCATCTATTTAAATGAAGCCTGATTGACTCTACTTCCTAAGTGCTGAGCAAAAAATCTGGATTTGTGACCATTAAGATTAGTTCTGGGAACCAATCATTCCACTTTTACTTCTGGACATCTTAATGTCCTTCTTGACTAAATAGGGAGGACTGAAAAACTATTTAACCAGTAAATCAGGCACATAATTTGCAAAGGCAACTCTTCCCTTGCAGTTATTCCAACTATCCCAGCTGGATATTCACAGTGAACAAACCACATTTCCATCACCTCTGTTCCATTTTTAAGTGCTTTTAGTACAGGGATTTGCTCCAGGCCTCAGCAGCAGCCAGTGAGCAAGTAGTGCAGGGCTCTGCCTGGTCTTCTCTCAGCTAATGAAGGAAGACAGGCAATGTGCTGGTGCCCAGATCCTACCCACAAGGATGGAAAGTTGCCCGTGAGCTACAGCACCTTCCCGGAGCACAGCCGTTCCCACAGCCATGAGCTCTCTTTGCTCTCTGAAGCCATCTAGAGACAGCTTTAAGCTGATGGAAATGCAAAGCTACTCCACTACTTACCAGAGAAATTGAAATGAAAATCACAACTTTGTTGCCAATCTGTATGAGGTTAGACAGGAGCCTTATTTTAAAGGACTGTGATTTCTAGCATGTTTTTCCAAGTTGCCCAAAAAACCTTGGGAGCATTTTTCATTTTTAGCATTAGAGGCTTCCTCTATGGTAAACCCTATTCCCTGCCTGAAGAAGGGTCTGAGCTTGTGGGATGCTTCCTCACCACCCAGACCACTGCCTGCAAGGCTTCAGGATGGGCTGGTTTGCCTTGCTTGCTTGCCAGAAGGTGATGCGGGACTTGGTGCAGCCCCCAAGCCTCTGGCAAGGGGGTGTCACTGCTGCCACTGTCACAGAAACATCCATCAGGCGAATGAAACTGAGATGGAAGTTAAGGAGAGTAGCAAATGATGTCCTGAGCGCTCTGAAAGTCTGCCCAAGATATGACAAACCACAGGCAATTTAAAACAGTTTGTATGTCACAGCCTGCACATAAGTGTGACCAAACCATACAGAGTCATTTTAGCATCACCTGTCTGTGCAAATACTAATGGAATCAGCTGAAAAGGTTTTTGGTAATTAGCCCTTACTTATGCCCCTGTCTCTTCTGCAGAGAAGACAGGCTCCATCTCTTGCCTTAGCTTTGCTTAATGCTTCAGGTGTTTTCAGGAATCAGGCTGTTGGAAGAAAGAGGGTTTCTTGGGAAGAAAGACAGATTGGATAAGAAAGCACATGGACAAAACCTGTTCAGAATAACCCCGCTCCTCCAAGGCAGGCAGAATTTTAGAGCTGGTCTCTTGAACAGCTTTGGAAAAAAATCACACTATTGTTATCTGAGGTGAGAATGCAGACAAGCTGAATTTGCCTTCATGCTTCTCTATATAAGATTCAGAGAAGCAGCATGGAAATTACATATAAGAGATAACTTTGTTAAATAAAATTGATAACATGAACGATCAGCCTGATCAGGCTAAGATCTGAACGCATACAATTGCTGCACAACAAGCAGGGAGAGTTTTGCTTGTACTGTTTCTTCCCTGTGAGGGTGGGGAGGCACTGGAACAGGCTGCCCACGGAAGCTGAGGCTGCCCTACCCCTGGAAGTCTTCAAGTCCAGGTTGGATGGGGTTAGAGGAACCTGATCTATTGTAAAATGTCCCTGCCCACACCAAGGGAGGTGGAATTAGATATCTTTTAAGGTTTCTTCCAAACCAAACTATTCTATGGTACATACATGATTTTGGTCTGCAAGAGCCAGCTCTGATCTGTAGAACTGGAGTCAGAACTGGAGCTGAGTGACCACAACTCTGGCAAAGACAGATCAGCGATGACAACTTTAATAAAGATTTTGGAAGCAGCTTCACCTCTGCAATAATCAAGGAGAATATACAATGAAGCAAAAAAAAAAAAAATTAGGTTAGCTGGAATCAGACTGCTTTAATGATATTCTGAAGTTACCCTGATGGGCAGGGACATTTCTGCTTAAATTGCCCCAGATCAGGTGGTGGGAACTAATGAATTAGGTCAAACCATGGACCACAGTCTCAGACACTGTAAATCAGCACTGCTGCTGGCACTCCATATAAGCTGGCAATACCTGGGAGAATCCATCCCATCAATTTTTAGCTCATATTATTTCATTTTGATTTAATGAGAGGAGCCTTCACAGAAGCCAGTGCTGACACCTGCCTTTTGGCACCGTCGCTGTGGAGGAGCTCAGACACCCTGTGGGTCACCTTTGGAAAGGAGCAGAGGTTAGCACTGCCCAGGTAGAGACCTGGGGTTTATTTCAGGCAGCTCAACTGCTGAGCCACCATAAATATCCTCCTTTGGGAGCCTTCACACTAACTGTGCTTGCAGTGAAACAGCTGCCACTTGTGCAACACCAGAGTCTGACCTGGAAGTTTTATGTAGTCCAAGTATCTTATTTACCTTTCCAACCCAAAGATGTCATTGATGTACAAAGAAATATCCAGCTTTTTACAGGCAATTTGAAAGAATTAATTTGAACACAGTTAGCATAATTCAGGTTGGAAGGTCATCTAGTCCAACACCCCTGCAACAAGCAGGGACATCTTCAACAAGATGAGGAGAGAAACACAAAACGCAGATCTTACCCATCCTCTGTTATCATGATGTAAATATAAACATTCGTAATTTAGATTTGCAACATCTAATTTTTTAAAAAGTAGTTAACGTAATACATGTATTTCTATGGTTTAAAAAATCACAGAAGAAATTTTACTTTTTTCTTTGGAAGTCTCTGCTTCCTAAATTCAACACTTCAAAGGACTGCAGAACTTGGAAATCACTAACTTAAAAAACAAACTAGTGCCGATGACCACAATTTCAATGAAATGAGAAAGATCTGAGAAATAAACAAAAGGCAAGTTTCTCAGATGATGTGACCTGGCCCAACACAAAATCCATCCCTCCCTACCCATGGAAAAAAGCTGTGCCACAGTCAGGAGAAGCTCCCTACCCTATTCTCCAGTCATTCCCAGTGTGTCTTGCTGGGGTGGGGAGGGTGGTGATGCTTCCACCACCTGCTGTTTGCCCCATCAAGGGCAGCGAAAGGCTCAGCTATTTCTAGAACACTGAAATTCAGCGGGTGGCTCCAATCTTAATAGCAATTGGTTGATTTTTGAAAAAAAGACTCATCAAGCATTCAATCCTCTCTTCTTTTCTTTTTGGATATTCATTAATCCTTTCCTGGAAGAGATCAGAGATAATCTAAAGCAAGAGAGTTTAACTTGAGTCAGAAAGCCAAAGCGAAGCCTGTACTGTGTTTCTGTCCTGCTTATGTTGAGGTATACAACGTATAGGAGTGAATTTCATCTGAGGAAATAATCATCTTAATGTAAGTGAGGGAAACGCCAAGCCTGGATTTCCTGAGAAAAGATGTATGACTTATAAACCAGCCTCACTGAATCTTCTTCATGTCCCAGATGCATCTTGATAACCTTCAACTACTACTCTCTATTTCAGAGAAGGCAACGAACTAGTCTTTATTTTAGAATATTATTATTAGTATTCTTTTATATTCCTCTATTATTATTTGTATTTTTTTTGTTTCTAAGTATTTACACAACTGGGAGCTCTTGTTCCACATCTCTTCAAAGCAAGACATACATTTTAAAATAGTATTTGCCACATAACTCTTAATTTTATGAACTTTGGCATTATTTATATTACAGAATTTAATGTGATGCATATTAGAGACCTTAGCCTTTGGAGACATTTTAGCAGTAAGAGGCAGAAAGTCACACTGATGCTAGAGCTCAGGACATTGCAGATGACTTCTGGTCTTTGGTACACTAAAAGAAGTCTGAGGCTGTGGTCTGTAATCTCACAGTACTTCCTAGGGAAAGAGAGTGGCTGACTCAGAGCCTGGACATGGCGATAGAGGCACATCCGAAGGAAGGGCAGGAAAGTGCCTTGCAGCACGGGCTGCATAAATCCTTCTTCAAGGGAGAGATTTCCCGTCAGGTCAAACCAAAGCAGACAAATGTTAAGTACATTAAATTGTTTAAGGCCTTAAATTTATTCAGTGTCCCAAATGTCAGGCTGATACTCTTGATTCTGAGGGCAAGGTAAAACTGAACGTGAATAAAGAAGCTGAATCGTTACAAACTCAGTGAATTCGGTTAGACCACAGCAGGCATGGGGCAGCACAGAAGTGGGTCTTGCAATGCAAGAAATAAGGACAGGGGTACATCACTGCCCAGTCACTGCAGTGATGGGTACAGACCACGGTCCCCCTTAAGGAAAGAAAAAGGATAAATTGCATGTAGGTCTCCTGATGGTGTGACGAGAACGTGTTACTAAAAGCTATGGTGCAAATACAGGATTTCCATGCTGCCAACACACATTATATCCTATAGTTTATTTACATAATTCGGTCTTCAATAATCCTTCTCAATTACAGCTGGTTTCTTATATTAAAAATTAAAATTATAGGTGGTCTTGCTGTGTTTTTATTATTTATCTGGGAAAACTTGCACAAGAACAGCCTTGTGGGGTATCTAAAAACCACTCCTTGTTTACAGGAGTGTGGATCAAAGAGGAAACTGCTAAATCTTTTCAAGCAAGGAAGAGTCAGTGCAGGCTGTCAGTGAGGTGTGACCACGCTGTCTCTGAAGCACTGGAAACAGTGCTTTAATGATACAGAACCAAAATATAATTAGATTTGTTCCAAGGGACAGGGCAAGCAGGAAAAATTTGGAAATTTCTGCCCCTTTTCCTTTAATCAGTCACTACCGCTGTGGTCATTAATAAATTCAGGTAATTTACCTTTCCTAGCAGTTTTAAGAGGTAAACAACTATACTGGTTTTTACTATTAAGATGGAAGCACTCTTACCCCCTGCAGCAGACACTGGCTGACTGTTTCCTCCTCCACTGTGGCTTTTCTAGGTCTGGGCTACAGCCATGACTTTCCACTGTCTCTAATACATTTTGTATTTCTTGCAAGAGACTACCAATTCCCATGGCACAATCCTCTAATTGCTGTGAGATAAAAATGAAAAAAAAAACAAAAACCAAAAACCTAAACTCCAAACACAAGCCTACTTTATTAGTGATTTTACTGCTGTTTAGCCGCTTCATTTCTATATCACATTTGAACTTTGCTACTGAAAATACAGAAATCCTGCTTGATACCATGATTTGGAAGTGCCAAGTCTAAGCCTGAAAACTGGGTGTCAGTTGTTTTCCTGTAAGTAGACATCAAAACAAAGGAAGCACAATCTTGCTGTAAATTCAGCAATAATGCAGTACAAAATGAAAAAAATTTGCATCATTTTATATTTTCAGCAAGATAAATAACTATATTATTCTATGAATAATTTAAAAATAAAATTTAGATAAAATCTTGATCTCTTTAAGGAAATCTAACACTGCAGCTTTTGGACCACAAAAGAGGAGACTTTAAGACTATGTGTCAGACAATACAGATAATGGGTTCATTGACCTGTTAGGCTGCTGAAATAAAATTAAAAAAAAAATTAAATCGCAAAAGCTGAAAAATCTGTACTAAATATTTGCTTCTTCACAATCTCCTAGAAGACAAACATTTTAAATTCATGGCAAGATAATAAATTACTTTATAAGCTTATTGTTTTCCCAAAGGGTAAAGAGTTTACAGGGAAATGTCATTTTATTGAAAGGCAATTGATATTAGTATCACTTTCAAACCCAGTTTTTATTCCAGGTCTGTTCCTTCAAGCTTCAAATTTATTTACTGCAGATAGGACTCTTTCAGAGTTCTTCTTTGGTATTCATTTTCAGAATCTCTTATATGAGTAAGAAATGCTTAAGTAATGTCCAAAATGAGACTACAGGAACCTGGGGATAAATCGGGAAAAAGAAATCCAGATTTTCTCCCTACTTCCATGAGAAGTAGATGTGAATCAACTGAGCATTTCAGTTTGGGAGGATATCAAGCACATGCCTGGTCATAAGCACATGCCATCAACTCACTGTTTTTTTCCCAAACCTAAACCTGCAGCTGTAGGATTCTGATGAGCGGCTCTGGGATCAGCCACACGGTGGCACGTTCACTGCTGCCAGCGCCTGGCCAGGGACACTCATCCCTGTGCCAGACGGACCTGCCAACCCAAGCACGCGGCCAAGGAGCCTCGCACCGCGCTCTGCTGAGAGAGATCCCACTCTGCTGGGACGGTCAAAAGCAAAACAGATCAGTGTAGCAGCGCTCACGTCACATGGGACACTACCAAGCTTTGTGACACTGTGATGGACATGAATTAGTGCAGATTTGGGATGTGATCCTCTCTTAATGTACACTGTCATTGCTGCATTGACTGCACCAGCTGAGAGCGTGGCTAGGTACCAAAAGCACTCTGAAGAGCTCTTTTTCCACAGAACCGTTTGTTGATCTAAACATGAGCTTGCAAAAATTACAACATTTCAGCTTTGGGTCTTGGGGTACTGAAGAATTTTTCCAAAGGTTAACACTATGAAATGTGCCCATACTTACCTACCTTTCCTATTTCAAATCCTGGGATTGTTCTACTCGTTTTTACTTTTTTTAGGGTTATTTTGGATTGTTTTTGAAGAAATTCTAAACAGAAATAAAAAAAAAGATCAGGATATACACCTCTCAAAATTCTCCTCCACAGTATCATGTTGGAGACACAGGCTTTTTCTCTGCTCAGTTACGAGAAAGCTCAAATTATTTAGTCAGCTGCTCTCCCAGTTTGCTTGAATGCAATGCTACGTGTGTAAATTTTCACACCAGACTACACCTGGAACTTCATAGGTCAGATAAAATTTTTAATTATGTTGCACATAAATGACTGAGATCAGAGCCTCTTCTAGGGGGATTACAGACTGTCTCCAAGGCTGGGAACAGATGCAATTTTAGGAATGAATTGCATTTCTCAATGACTTGCATCCCTTCCAATCCAAGAGTTCAGTGGGACCAGAAGTAAAGCAAAATTTGGCCTACCATTTCAGCTGTTTCAGTACGACTTTCATATGGATTCTTTACACAATTAATTGTCAGACCTCAGAGAAAATGTTGCCCCATTCACTGTAAAACAGGAAGGTCCACAGAGGAAAACAGCTGCATTAGAGAACCACACAAACAACATTAAGGCTACCTAGTTGGATGTTTTCAACCCTTTTTGTTTTCCTCTGCAAACAATGACAGTTTCAATAAGATCTGAAGCGATGCTCTGAACAAATAATACACTAGTCTGTCATTGGTTAATATTAATGTCTCTCTATTCAAACATGCTGAGAACTGAATAGAACAGTTAACATATAACAGTCACACATCCTTTGCTGAGTACAAGATCGTATCTCTAACATGAACCAAAGATATCCTCACCATTTCAGATCTTCAGCTATCATTCAGTAAAACATTTCATTCTCTTAAATACATTGCTCGTCTCCTCTTTCTGGGTCTTTCGGGGGTGCTGCATGAATGCATTCTCTCCCTAAAGACATTATTTATGATATGGTTCTTTCTTCAACTGAAATCTTGCTGTGTGTTCCCTTTGTATTGCCAGAGGTGAATTTGCAGAGCTTGGGGGAGGGAAGATCTCGAATCTGAATTGAAAAGATTTAATCTTTAAATATCAGTCTGGGCAGGATTCTGCACTGTACTGCAGAGAGACCATCTCGATGAAATTAATGGTGAACAATTTATTAATCATGATCATCATTTGAAAATTATTGAACCAGAGCTTTATATAGTACCCAGTTTTTATATTACAGGTATGTTCACAGGGCTTATGGGCAGAGGCAAGCTCCCTTTGCTCATGTCCTGAGATGAGGGGAAGCAAACGGTGCTGACAGAAAAGTCAAACAATGGCAGGGATGCAAAGCTGAGCCCCACCTAATGCACCCTGCCTTTCAGAGGGTTTATCTGGTGCGGACTCGGGGCCATTCCCACCACAGCCAGCTCGGCTCACGCACAGTGAGACTGTGCCCAGCCACCACGTACTGCAGGAAAACGTCAGGGTGAGACCAAACCCCACCGGGATCCCCCTCACTGCTACAACAAAAGCTCTGTGTCTTTGCAGAAGGGAGTCTGAGCAGCTCGCGCTCCATCCTGGGGCATAAAACAATAGTTTGCCCTCAAATATATTTCTGTTGAAAACACACAGCAAAGATTACAGCCATAGAAAATTCTGTAAACAGGACAATTTCATAAACTGTATCTTTAAAAGAACCCCCAAAACCACAAAAGCAACCCAAAATAAGACTTGCTGAATGAAGACTGTGAATAATAATAATTTTTTTTACTGCCTTAACAAAAGAAAATGACATACACCTTCAGCATTTCTTTTCCAAATTTACTTGACAGAGGTTAAGATATTGCTTTATTCTGACTCAACATACAACAGCACTGCGTGATTGATTGTGCTATTTTGGGAAGTCTTGAGACTTGTGAACTAGAAAGTCTGGGGCACATTAATAAATTTAACGATTATTTTGCTTCAAAGGAATATTTTAATACATTCTGTATATAGTCTAATTATTTTAATCAATCTCCGGGCACTAACCAGGGAAGGCTACTTAGCAATTATTTATTGTAGTTTACTTTTTTCCCCCCGAGAATAAGCAGATATTTTAACATTAATAAAAAAACCAGTAACGTGTGTCACTGAACCCAATTCACTGCAAAATTGGCACATTTTGTTACAATTTATGGGGGGAAGAGGGACTCAAAAGAAAGCTAATGCAAAAAGTGCTTATAATGCAATTAGGACACGGCAGCCAGGGAATGATACTTCTCCAAGGCCTTGATCCCCTGCAGGGAGGGACTTGGTAGAAACCATCTGCTCTTAGAAAGCTCCATCAGAGTCAGATCTCTGCATGCCTGTGGGTCTGCCCATACTGAACCATCTGCAGGGCTGAAGCTTTAAAGTTCACAAGCCTAAGCCATAATTAATTAAAGTGACTGGAGAACTGAATGCAGGAACAAATTAGGCAGCGTGGACACTTATTGGCTGGATTTTGATCATACTGGATCTCCCTGACTCTTCTCTGAACAAGCCATAATAAAAAATAAGTTAAAAAAAATACACACACACTGAGAAGTGCTCCTTGAGAGCTTACAAATGCCTTTAAAGTGTAAAAGTTTAGAAATGTTGAGGGGTGCTAACGAACAACGGAGTTTATGGTTCCACTTAAAAAACCCGAACCAGAAACCAAAACAAAACTTGTTGTTCTTCCTCACTCTCCACCAAGGCAGCTCTGATAGGCAAAGCTCAGAAGATGGAGCAGCTGTGGGCTCCTGACCACTGAATCTCTACAGACCCCAATCCTACACCCGCTCTTGGCCAATCCCACACCCGCTCTTGGCCAATCTCAAAGCTCCTAAATGATTCCATTGAGTTTCTTGGGGTGACTGACACATCAAATTAAGGTTGAGAGTTAAGCACCTATTCAATTCAAGGATGTTGTCGTCATGCCACAGCAGGTACCAGAACTCAGAAGTAGGTGTCTGTGTGCCTGTTTTCATGGTGTGAACCTGGAATCAAGAGCAGAGGGGGAGAGGGGACTGGATCTGTGTTGGGCTGGCAGGACGTGCTCCCCAGGGTCAGAACCCCTGCCCAGCAGCTCGCTGCAGTGCTGCCCTGAAACCAGAAATGCATCCAGGAATGGTACTTGGCCTTTACTGAGAAAGAGATGCATAGCCTAAGCCTTCGGACAGCCGAACAGGACCACGGTAAAAATCCTCTGTAACTGAAACTGTGTAATCCTGCCTAGAAAGCACCTGAAAGCACGCTTCATCCCTCCTGGAACTTTTCCCTTAAAAAAATATTTTGTTAAAAAACACTATGATATGAGGGCGATTGACTATTTGGTTTCTTCTAAGTAGATGCTCTTAAATTAATGCATATAAATAATTTGTATTGAACTTCCTCCCTTCCTGTTTCGCAAAGCATCGAATGCACAGATCTCTCGTTTCCCCTCCCACAACCCCCACACAGAGTCACTTGGTCAATACCGAGTCTCTTTGCGTTTCGCTTTTTAAGACAAATTGTGCCTCTCGCTCCGCCTTGGCCACGGGGCTCATGGGCAGGAAGGCCGTGTTCTCGCTCGCGCCGCTCTCCGCCTCTATGCTCGCCAGCTCAAAGTCCTCCGACCGCCGCGCGTCCGTCAGGATCCGGATCTGCTCCTGCACAGTTTCTAGCAATATTTTCACTTCGTGTTGTTCTGCTATTAGACAATTACTGACTGGGGAACTCACATTGACAAGTTCAGCAGAATAGGAGTTTTTGCACCATTTGATGCCTGTTACTTCAGAAACATTTTGCATTTGCATGCAGGCTTCGTCCAAGCCCACAGACGGGATGATGGGAACGGAGTTGGCCCTTGAAGAGGAATAGCCGACCAAGTCCTTCTGATCCACGTTATTAAAATATGGGGTTGTCTCTCTTGAAGGCAGTTGCATATTTATTGAAGTATTCTGAGGAGTTTTTAAACCACTGGACGAATACCTGGAAAGAGTAAAAAAAGAGTTCTCGTTGTACATCAAGTGGTCAGATGCAACCAGCAGCAGGGACGCTGTGTGAGATTTAGTGAACGGTGCTGAAGAGATACACACCATTTTCTCCTGAAATAGAGGAGCACTTGGCTGTGGTGGAGCCCTGGGGAAAACAACAGGCTCTGGAGACTGGTTTTGATTCTGAAATCTGCCAGTGGCAAAGCATTGCTTTTCTCTCAGTCTCATTTTGCCCACCAGTATATGAGAATAATGGAAATTTCTTTTTAAAACATTTCAAAAGTTATAATGTACTCTTAATTTTCTTTAAAATTAGTTTGGAATTCTACTCCGACATTTCTGGTTGGGGAAACAGATTGATACTTTCTTCAGTGTCAGAACTCTCAACGTCAAATGGTTGTTTTAGGAAAATAATTTTAAAAAGTGCAGACAAAAAGAACATTAAACACTCATGGCTGTGTAGCCTTTATTTACACAGAAATGATTGTCTGTACTTCCCTTCAAACAAGCAGAGCATCTAAGTGCAGTGTACCTCTGAAAAACATTTGTTTTTCAATAGCCCATACTCATAATGTTGGCCTGATTTGTTTTATTAGATTTCATCTGGAAATAGAGCTAATATTTAGGACTTGAGCAAATGTCTGTGTTCTCTTGATACTGTAATATCATTTTAAAAAAATCCTTTATCCTCCACTAATACATATTATAACATGATTTTATTTATTGTGAGGCAACTTCATGAATTTTTATCAACATTTCCATTTTGTTTCAAAGCCAAACTCTGTTTTGTTTACAAGAAATGCTTAAAAAACCAGAAATGGAACATATACTAAGTATAAAATAAACAATGACCAGAAAAAAACCCCAAAAATGAAAACAAAAAAAGGTTTCCCCTCTGAAGTTAGTACTTCTAGAAATATGGTGCTCTAAGAGTTACTGTATTACCAGTCATGATTGCTAAGGACCACAGACATCACCTCAGTACCAGAACATAATTTATTTATAATCAGCTTATCACTATTTCATAAGGCAAGCTAATGGTGAGTCTAATGTGTTTTATCCATAGAGGAGGAGAGCAACATTTAGATCTGGTGTGGAAGCAAGTGTTCTGATTTGATGGGTATTATTCCAAAAGCTCCTTAAGCCTCCTGGACCTCACCAGGAACATCCTTCTACTCACAGGTGCTTCCTGCTTTTTGGTATGAGCAGAAAAAGGTAAGGAAGAGAAACTGAATTGCATGAAACTGCCGCAGTCCAGTATTGGCAGGAACAGTAATTAACTGCAAAGGCTTCCTCTGGCCCCATCCTCCTGGCGAGGCGTCAGGCAGGAGGGAGCAGGAGATGGCTTTAGGCTCATTTCCAGCAGAGTGCCACTGACCTGGAATTAACCCGTGTGTGGTGGCACTGAGCTTGTACAGGGGCTGCACACACCCCCCTGCCCACGTGGAGCTCCACACAGCCCCGAACCAGAACTCTCCTGGCATCCCCAGGAGGCGCATCTGGGAGTTCTGTGATAAGGAGGGAGTGCTGGGAACTTTGCTGCTAGGTGAGGGAAAGAGATGCTGCTTTGGGAAGTGGGACCCAGGGAATAATAGAGCAAGCAGCTTTCTGGGATGTGTGCTAGAACTTCTTGTCCGTGTTCTACAGCTGCAGCTGTTTTACACCTGAGACTCAGCCGTGGTTAATTACATTGGCACTATGCTTAGACACACCTGTAGCTATTCATGGAGGGGCTTTTTACACCAGCTCTCAAGACTCAGGATGAATGAAAAGCTCATCACGGATATTATTCCTGAGGGAGGACAATTAAAAAAAACAAATGAAAACAAAACAGTGCAGACCTTTGGGTTGTGCCCATTCTTGTTTCCTTTGCTTATATATAATTGTTCAAACGACTATAGCTGGAGAGATCGCATCAGTTGCATTAGTCCCTTTTTTGGTAATTCAGGCCCTAAATATATTCTGGGCTGCACCCTGAAAACAAAGGGAGTGAATGTTTTTAATGAATTTCACATGCAATGTATGTATTATATGGATGATATATAAGCAAAACCAAGAAAAGACTGAATTAAAATGGGTTTGGTAAGAAAACAGTAACATTTGCCAGTTCCACAACAGAGATTCAGTTATTCTAGGTATTTTGAAAACTACCTGGCAGCAGCAGTGACATGTAACGCACTGCCTGGCGTATTTCCATAATATTTTTTGAAATACATATAGACACACCAATTTTATGCCAGAATTGCATGTTTCTACGCTGTGCTCACAGGGCTTTCAAAGGAGAACTGATGGTGAATTAAAGTGCATACACTGTGTGCAACAGGTGAGGTATTACACTAGAAGGGATATTACATCTAAACCATGTGAGACTTGGCTTTTGGTTAATTACAAACTGATCCATGCTTCTGTGTGTGACACCAGACTGCTGCTGTTTTCAATAGACTGAGACTCAGAACTATAATTGCAGAACCTTAATTACATTTTCCTGTAATTAACTTTCCCAGAACCACAGTTCCTCCAAAGAAATATATCTGGGTTTTTATCTGAAAAATTATTTTGTCTGAATAAATTAATTCATGTGCATGTGTTTCAAAGTGCAGCTCTCTCTCCACCCTCTTCCTAAAATCAAGCAACAAAAGCAAACATTTATAAATATTCAACAGTAATTATGTTATACCGTGTGTAAGAGTCTAAATTAAAGACTGAAACTGAAAGAAGCACAATAATTTTACTGCTCCCTTTAAGAATAGATATCAAAGAGAGACAGAAGGGACTGAAACTTAAAATATGAAATGGATTTTATTTAGCACAGTCCCAGCAGCTCTGCCCTGTGGCTAAGGTGTGCAGTGTACGAGCCTGACAACAAAGTCCCTTAAGATGGATGGGAATCATTTCAGGGGCTCTGCCAGGCTTTGGGCCAGCCTGTAAGCACTTACACTGATACACACACCCCATGTCCTACCTCTAGATGGGACTACACTTCAGCCAGGCTGCTGGTGGATGAAGTTCAGAATGCTCACAGAATTAGGGAGACAAACCACTTTGATTTGTGCATCCCTATAGGGAAAGATGGAGGTGAAAAAGGAGAAGAAAGGAAGAAGTGTAACTTCTGCAGGGGACAAGGGAACTTTTCGTTTGGGCTGGAAATCCAGCGAGAACACCAACGCTGTGAAACCAGCAGATATTTAGAGGGTAAACGTCCTTAGTGCACAAAATATAGATGAACTGCTTGAGTGGATTGAGGCCAGAGGGGGTCACAGTCTGGTCCCAGTATCAAATTTTGCAGAACTGCAAATTTAAAATACAGGCCAGTACAAGCCGATACTTGCCAGGTGACACACTGATTTCCCAGGCAAGAGTAAATACGGTTACCCACAGCTTTGCTGTTTTGTACCTCACTCCTCAGCCTGGGAGGAGGCTACGGCATTCCCAGAGCCTGCGTCATAGGACGCTGCCGCTGAGAGGGAAGGACGCCAGCCTGCTCCTCTCTGCAAGGGTGGCAACTGCAGCAGGAAACTTTCACCAGGAATTACATGCACATATCATACACATGAACAATCATATATTCACTGCAAGAGGCACTAAACAATTTTTTCCTCAGAAGAAGCAAATAGTAACAGTGACAGAAGTGTGAGTCAAACTTATTTAAAAGAAGTCACCAGACGCCCAACCCCACCAGTTTCACCTGTAAGTCAGAGTGAAGAGTTTCACTGCGACTCGCAGGTGAAACTGGGTGGAGTTTTTCTTTCATTCCAGGTATCACTCCTATTTTTATATAAAATATGGTTGTAATATTCTGGAAAGTCTTTGGAAATCTATAGGGATATGTAAATATTATGCAAAATATCTCAGCAATTGCAAAGGACTTCAAAGGCAGCTGTAGCTTCTCAGGAGCACTTCTGAAACCCAGACCTTATGTACAGGTGGAGCTCACAGTCAATGTTCTAATAAACTGAATTTAAAAAGGAAAAAAAAACAGGTATTTTTGTGCATTTTCAAAGACAAACCTGTATGAAGCTATGAGTCTTCACAGAAAACCAACTTTGCAATGTACATTATTTTATTTTAAAAACCACTATTTCAAAAGCCACTAACTGGCTCACTTGAGGTATGGCATTACTCACCCGTGACAAGGTATCGTGTCCTGGTCTGTGATCCTCGACTCTTCGAGCTGTTGATATGCTGGTCCTGTAATTCCATTGAACCTACCCCGAGGCAAGGGAGGAGTCCTCCGAAAGGCATTTCTATGTAGCATCCCACTTTTTTGTCCCGGGCTGCAGCATGAAGAGAGACTTCTAGGAACAACACCAAGAGTACAGTAAAAATTATCGCACCAAAAGCACAACATGCTGCGAAGTAAAGGTTCAGGATTAATAATGCATGGATTACTGTTCTTACAAACACTGCTGTGGCAGTCTGATGTCAGTAGAAATTCTCTATAGAAATATGATAGTACGATCCAACATTAGCTGCTGTTTATGCCATATTTAATACATCACCTCTTTTCTAGGAATGAAAATAATTGCCCACTATGCAAAATGTTTTCTTGCATTTGATGCAGGATGCTTCTCTTTTCCATGCTGCATATCATAATCCTGCTATATAGTCCTCAGACAGTATAAACAAACAATACCGCTCTGTCATACCCACAGCTGAATTCAAAATTAGATCCTAAATTGAAAGCCCAATAAATCATCTATCAGCCTGAGGTGCTGCTTCCTGATACAAAACCATGAAATTGAGAAAAAGTGTACATGAAGAATATAAGTGAAGCTTACAAACTGCAGATTGAAGACGCTAAGACAAGTTTTCTCCACCTTGAACAAGATTTCTATGTTGCTTTATTCTTGTTTTATATACAGATCACTTTGTTGTTTATATACATTGGTAAATACTGTGTTGTTTCTTCATATGATGTAATAGAAACCCGAATTTGATAAAAACAAGTAATAGTTTTTCTACTTATTTTAGAAAATTGGTTTTGTTAATGTTTGTCTGGTGTTTCGGAAGGAGAATTGCTTTTTTTTTTTCCTCCATTTCACACAGGAATGAAAGTGTATCTAGAATCCACAGTTTTGGTATATAAACCATAAATTTGCTAATGCAAAAATATGGAAACACAGAACTAAGGCAAGGCATAACCCATTTTTACTGCTAACAGGTCTCAGTACTGCACGGCGTGACTGAATATTCATTTCATTTTTCAGCTACTCCTATTTCTCTTGGCACCTTCTGGGTCTCAGAAATGCATGTGTTACCTCATAATCTCTTACATCTTTAATGATAACTTAACATAGGTTTTGTAGATGCCTTTTACGAGTCATTATTTTTGGCTGTGTGAATAATTCCAACTTGTGACAAAATTCAGCAATGCAAAAGACTTTTGATAAGTTTGCTTCTTTTTTCCTATTATAATGTGACTTAAAAATAATCTGCATTTTTTACCCTAGTGGGAACTTTATTTATAGCTAGGGCCATATCTACTCCCAAAGCAATTCTTGCTTCGAACAAGTACCTTGGAAAAATTCTCTTTGAGTGTACATTTCCATTAAAATCAACCTTTCCGGCCCATAGTTAAAATAAGCAATAAATTCAACAGTCTCTATCCTACCGCTCAGGCTAGCAGTGTTCCATTGCAGTCTAAGCTCTGTTTTCTTCCACACCTTTACTCTTCTAGTGCTTTTTAATTGAAAAGACCAACAACTCATAGCAACAGCATTCCCTCCAGGATTTTTGATGCTTCCTTAAAAAGATTTTTCCTTTGCTACTAAGGAGGCTGTGAAAAAACCTTTTAAAAAACCTGAAATACTGGCCTCTCCGTTCTGAAGGTCGAGTTCGAGCTGCAAGTTACAGTTCATACTCTCTAAAATAACACTACCACATCACAAAATAATTGACAATTTCTGCTCAGGAGAGCCTGAAATTAATACAGCAGGGAATCTCAAAAGATGCAGGTGAATGAATAATTTGTGATGGATAATGAATTTTTGGGGTTTTTTGTGACTTAAGCATTGTCATCAATGGAATCCAAAAGTAAAAAACAAAGTTTAGACTGATTACAAATCTTCGAAAAGAAAAATTTTAATTGTTTAATTCGTGGTTGGTTTGATGCCTTTGAGCATCTTCCCTGTTGGATGAGAGCACGTGGTCTCCTATCTAATAATATGCATATGCAAATTCACAAAAGCTCTATTTGTAATAGACATCATTTCAACACATACAGCTGTACCTAAGGTAATGGGTATAAACTGCAGCAAAGGCTGAGACCAAAGGGATCTGCCACCATCCTGCAACCACACAACTTCCAGCTCTGACAGAGTCTAAGCAACCAATTTGTTGCTAATGTGAGGTTCTTATGCTTTCAACACTTCTGACAGAAAAAACAACAACAATAAAAACAAAACAAAACAAAAAAACCCCAAACAACTGAGGGAAGAATGAACAAAAATCATTTGTGGTCATGGATAAGACAAATTCACTAAAGCTCTGGAAATATTTGCAGACAGTGCACCTGCAAGCTGCAGGATAACATTTGTTTCTCCAGGCACCAAAAAAAAGACTAAGAATTTCTGTTAAAAGTTCAATGGAAAAGGATCTCTGGCACAGTAAAGTTTTTCCTTTTACACAAAAATGATATGAATATCAGCAATGCAAATGTAATGTTCCTCTCAGACTTCTCTATTGCTCATGCGAAAAATTCCTCCCTCTCAGGCAAAATGCCTTTTGGATTTCTTCGGGGAATTTATTTTCCTTTAGCCAACATTATAGTTTCTTCCTCCCTGCACTCCAGTCTAACTGGGTAAGAGAAACCAGCCCACATAAGTGAGCCATTCAATAAAACAGACCAATACATAAAGCTGTAGCAGACATGTCCTTAAAATCTATCAATCAATTACTCCAGAATAAAAAAATCAGAATATGCATGAACTGATTCATGAGTGATGCAGAAACTAGGGAGAAATACAGTTCTGATGAGTTAATGTTTTGAAAAAAGCAGTTTAACCATCCTAAAATTAATTAAGAACTTGGGATTCATTGCTGCAAGTTGTTTTCTGTGAGAATTTTCTTTGGGTTGAGCAAGTGAGTGATCTGATAGGTGGAGTGTTCTCTTCTTGGAGCACATACACAACTCCCAAGTGCAGTTACCCATGCTCATGAAGAGAGGACCAGCAGTGTTTTTACAGTAACTCTGGAATCCTTCTGCATTACTTTTGAGTTAATTACAAACCACCCAGTAAATACATACCCCAGTGACAGAGGCAGCTGCCAGGCAGACAGCATCCTCTGACGTTCCCTCGGAGCCACCTTTTCAGGTTGTTAGACAATCTACTGCTAGAATTTGTATGAATCAACTACTGATGCTTTCAACCAATTTCACCATTAATAAATACAGCCTACAGCTGCAAATCTCCTCTTAGTTCGTGAAATGTGAGCATTATTGATGGCATCATAATATTGTATTTGGGAATAGACTGTGTTGAGGCTACTCGTGGACTTTGGAACTCTACGAAAATCCTTCAATGCTACCGGTGTCATCTGGTCATCATCCTGGTGATGGAACAACAGGAAAAGGGAACAGAGCATTTGAGGTACCTCAGTGGCACTGAGTTTACTCATCTGCCATAACCTCATCAAATACTCCCTGTAGTGCACTGATCAACCTCCACCCTAAATTGATGATGATATCCAGGCTACTATTAGAGAAAGCTGCTCTATATTGAAAACTTTGAGACTTCTTTTCAGTTTAAAATTATTTCTGATGAATATTCAACTGGCATATGTGCCACCACACTCCTTCCTTTTAAATAGGTCTTTTATTTCTTGTTGTGCTTGCTCTCATGTATTCATAAGCAGCAGTCATACACCCTTTCCAGTCTCCTCAGCTGAAGACTGACGTAAGACAGACTCTCTAATGCTTTCCATGGAACATGAATCATTCATTCCCCATCTTAGCTTGGGAAGGCAATGTGAGTCCATGGCGGCTGGGAGGCCATTTTAACCGGGGAGATAACAGCGGTGCATTCTCACGCTATGCTGTGTTCCAGCTTTGCTTAACGACCTTGGCACAAAAAAAGCCTGTCCCCAGTGCTGACTGACTCTTTGAGTGCTGCACTGGTGAGTGTCCTACCTTCTCAACACAAGCCCTTAACATCTCCCTTTTATCCCCCTCTGTGCATCCACATTACAGCTTTTCTGCCTCTCCCTCCTTTCTCCCCTTAAAGGCATTAGACACATATGACAACAGTGACTGATCTAGCTCACCCACACCAAATACAAATACAATCATCAGTGCATATGTTGCAGTACCTGCTGTTGACAAGATAGTAAACAATTTTTTGCCTTTTTTATATCTACCGCAAGAATCTGCTTCCCCCGCATTTGTCCAAAAACCTTGACTATTCAAATTCGGCATAATTGGTTCCTAGTTACTTTGATAAATTCTTCATCTTCCTAACTATTTGACACTTGCCAATCCATCATTTCATGTCACAGTTCCCATTTTCATAGATTTTGCTCCCAGACAAGAAATTTTGTGAACAGGTTCTTCTTCCAGATTTTTTTTTGGATCAAGATTAACCAAACCATCTTGAGAGCTTTGATTTCCACATTTTACTTCCACTTTGACTGTAGCAATGTCTATTTTCATACATTGGATTCTGTTTGTATTCTACCTTTGTCCTCAAATAGTCATCCCAACTTAAAAAATGAAATCTATTAATTCAGGATTGCCCTAACTGCTTCAATTATTATCTCTGTCCCACCATCAGCTTTGCTTTTTCTTTGGGAAAATAGCAGATTCCTCACACCTTCTTCCTTTCAGACTTCCTCTGCCTTTACATTCTTATGTGCTTTAGTTTATCTATACTTGCTCTTTGAAATTCAACAGCCTTCTTTACAGAACAACTTTAATTTACTCTTTATTGTAAACTGAATCACTTATATTAGCAGCATAAAGAGTAAAATGCTTACCAAATGAAAAAAAAAATCTTTTCCGTGTTTTTTTTTGTGGTGTGAAAAGTTCATTAAAAATGAAAACACAAATTATTATTAATTTTAGGGTAAGTTTATTCTATTTTGGCATTTTTGGAAGACAATACAACTGCTCCAGGCTGAAAGCCTCTGCATTTGGCTTTCATCATGGCATTCTCTGAAATGAATCCCTCTAAAATCAAGGATGACTGAATCCATGAATGAAAGTCAGGATGACTAATTACCAAGAAAACTGCTATTCAAAGGGATCACAACTCAACCTATAATTAGCAAAACTCTAATTTATTTCTATCTATTAGAAAATAAGGCAGTATGGGTTTCCTTCTCACCAAGATCAACAGATAATCCAAGATGAATTTTTGAGCACATTGTATACTTTGCAGGAAGTTTACTGATTAAACACATTTGTTAATTTTGAATTCTGACAATTCTAAAAGTTATTTTACATATGCAAGCAGAAGATGTAACATTCTTCTAATGTAACAGTAGTGCATAATGCAGGCAAAATATTTTAGGAGATTAATAATAATACAGGCAAAATATTTTTTGAGATTAAATTTCAATTTTCAGCTTAATCTCTGCATTAATTCTTTTTGTGTAGCTGTGGTTGGTTGAGACAGAAAATTGCTATTATCATAATCTGAGTGAAATAATTAGACAGTCTCTGTCAGTCACATTTCAGCAACTCCAAACGATTCCCTACACTGACAGTCTTACTGCCAAGCCAAATTTTATTCGTTTCAGGACCTGAAATCAGCCAGCTCCTGATTTTAAGAAATGATCACCCATCATTAGAATCCTTGAAAACACCAGCAGAGAAAACAGGTCTGGATGTAGAGTCAAGTTTTTCTGTAGCAAGCAGAAATAAAACAACAGTAGAATTTAACGACGGCATAAAATAGAGAACCTGCAGAGCTGATGTAATTTTTCCAGGCTCATTCAGGTTTGCAATGAAATGAAGGGATATTTAGTATAAAATCCTCATTTGGCCACATTTGACCATTTGTCCACAGTGAACACTATTTATAAATTAGGAAGCTGTCACATGGTGCATAAATTAAAGACAGTCTTGTAAGTCTTAAATGTTCAAGTCTGTTGCATGTTTTATAAAGCAAGGGCCTTGTATAATAAATCTCAAGCTTCAAAACTACAGAAGAATTCTTTATAAATTAACTAGTCATTCCACTTCTTACATTAGTTCTGAAGCAAAGACATTACTTGGATATTGCAATCACACTATTAAAAGGTAAAGGAATGTCACTGAGTTTTTTTTCTGAACTTCATGTTGTGACTAAATGGTGATAAAATTCTTCCCAGAACTTCTGTAGAAAGCATTCTAGACAACAGTCCCATAGTTCATCTATGTTTAATAAAATTATTAAGCATGTTTTGAAAATCTCTGTGTAATAAGGAAAAAGACCTAAGAAATGGATCTGACATGACAGTTGGCATTATTTTTTCATGCCAAATGAAAGGCTTAAGGTAAAAGTAGATAGGACCCAAATATCCCTTTCTGGCTCACAAGTGGCACTTTATAGGTTAAGCAAATCACTCATTCAAATGAGAAAAAACACATACCTGGCTGAGAGAGTGTATGGACAATGCACCAAATACTACAGAAGCCAGACCATAACCTCATGCAATCCCAGACTTTCTTTCTCAGCAATTAAAAAAAAAGTCTTTTTAATAAACAAGTCTTCCACTCCAGATTATTAGCTGAAAAAATTCCAAACTCATTTTTCTCAGCCTTTTTACTCTCTGTGCACTGGACCAGATGTTACCACTGTCATTCCACAAACACTATCGCTCATACCAGACTCCAGTTTGGTTTCTAGTCCTGTAATGAAGCACCTGTACTCTTTCTCACCCAAAAAAAGTTATACGCAGAATTCTAATCTGAATCTCATTCAGTGATGGGTGACATTTCTCTTTTTTTTTTGCCTTGGAAAAAATCATCCAAACTTTTTTAAGCCTCGTTTTCAAAGGTCACCATGTTTCATAAATAATTCATTATTCTCCAAGTATATTTTGTTTAAGGAAACAAGGCTGGATGTTTGCAACCAAGTCTTTCTGCAGCAAATGAATCATTAACTTCATGAACATCGATAAGGAAAGTCTTGTTTTTAATGGTTCCTCCTCCTCCAGCTGTTCCACTGGCTGGGCTGTGCCTGCAGCTTGGATGGAGTCTGCAAACACTTCCTGCAGTACTGGCACAACCCGCAGGGGAAGGCAGTGACCACCACTAGTACCTGCCACGCCTGCAGCTAAGAAAATGCTTGGCCATCTGCGTAGTAAGCGGTGTGAGGCTCTGCTGGCACCAGGGCGCTCAGCAGCTCAGCCAGTCCCAGCGCACGATGACCCTGCACGCGATCAGCAGCTCTACGACCTCCCCGCGCGGCCGCACCTCTCACCTGACAGGCGTCTGCTCACCTGTGTTGCTTGATGGGCTGGGTTCCTCTGTCAGGAGACAAGGCCTCTGGGAAAGACTGAGGGCCCGAAAAACTAGACTCCATAACTTTGTGCAGAATAGGCCCCGGATGCCTATCTGGTTTTGAATACTGTAGCAGAGAGAATAAAATTCATTAATGCTCACAAGACAAAGTACATTGTTGATGCTATTCACTCTGAATTCATATCAGAGCAAGGTAAGAAGTGCTCTAGTGCATTTTTAAACCAAAATTAGGCATTGCAAGTAACGCATTCATTCAGTATTGTTTACACAGCAGAAAGGGCTAGTACCCATTATCCCCATTACGTTCTGCACATCAAAACACTGATATCGGCATTAGCAGAAAAATTAAAGACTGATCTGTCCATAATGATGGGAACAACGATCCCTTTGACTAGAAGTCTGTTTTTGTGGCTGTCCATGCAGAGACTGAGATCACAAACCACATCTCAGAGGACAGTCAGCAACTTCTTGGGTCCTTTGGTGATTTCAGTCAAACACTACATTCATCATCAGCATGTATAACTATGAAAACCAAACTGAAACAGCACTTGTGTCATCAGATAAGTAAGAAAAATATTTGAATCCTACCCACAGAGCCAGATATCTTTCTGAACCGGTCTGAAACATTTGACCTGGGAGTATCTGTGCTAGTAAGAACAGTGTAAACATAATTCCTCTTGTGGCAGGTGCAGGTGTAGGGCAGTCTCTGGGCACAGCCTGAGTCACAAAGGTCTGCAAAGCAGACACTAGACATGAACAAGAACAGATTTGTTCTTGTTGCTTTGTGATTCAACTGCAATTTCAGTTTAAAAAAAAAAAAGACTCTCTGAACCTGAATGGAGCCATAAAGTCAAAGTATAGAAAAAGCTGCACTTGGGCTTGTAAGAAGATTCCATGTTGTTAGTGGTCACTGGACAATATCTCAGAGATAGAGAGGTTAACTCACATTTCCACTCAGGTATGAAAAATAAAGCACTTTTCACACTTTTTTACTTTGCATTACAAGGACCTGCACTAAAACTAATAGGTCTGTTTTCCTTTTTCTTTGTATTTTTAGTACTAGACACTAGATATCCATGTTATCTTTAAAATAGATAGGTATTGTTGGAGCAATCACATGATTATGTATTTTAGAAAGAAAATACAAACTAAAATAATAGAAAAAAAATCACAGTGCTGAAAAATGTCTTGGTATGATACAATAGCATAAAAATTCATGGAGAAGATAGTGAGCATTCTTTCAAAATATAGTTCTTCATAATTATTGGGTTAGTCTAACGAAAGACCAATAACTCCTTAAAAAACCAGACTACTATTTTCTGACTCTCATTTATTCTTATCTACATTTCTGTAGACTAGAGCAAGATCAAAAAGGAAAGTCATACAAGAATATTCTCTTTTAAAATTAGGTTACATGTACTTTTAGTCCAGCCAGTCAGACTTCTTATGACCAATTTCTATAGATAAAATAACAGATCTTCAAATTTTTCTCCACTGCTCTTCTCCCTCTTTCTGTTGAGTGAAATACCCATGTTAAACAGGGTCACAATCTTTGCTTTCATGCTTCTGAGGGCAAAGCTATGAATGGCAATATGCAAAATGGTGCTGCATGCATGAAGTAAACACGACTGAAATAATAAGAAGAAACACATACCACTCCCAATTCTTTCAGTTACCATGATCTTAGATGTCACTTGTAAATGTTGTAGATAAAATATTCAGACAGAAATATGATTTTTAAGGTACTCATGTCGGTGAAGGTTTTAAACTTTAATAGTTATCCTGCCAGCTGCAGAAATGAAACTGGCTTTGATTTCTGACCTGAATAAATCAATCTGAGCTATGTAAAGAATGGCTTGCTAGTGCCAAGAAGCTATTTCTGTCCTTTTTTAAAGTTTGTTCATGATACAAAATTGAAGGCCTGAATGGCCTGTAAGAGCATGAGTATGAAGTGAGTCATGAAGAGCAGAGATAAGCTGTGCCTTTTGCTACATCCCTGTTTCAGGTGGATGTGGGCTGGAGCACAGGTACACAGAGTCTTTCCTCATCACAGCTGAGGAACACCTGGATGCCAGAAGCTGCTCTGATGCTGATTAGCAAACTGTAATGAAGGTCCAGCACCACTCAGGCACAGCCTACAAAGGGTATTTTTTCCCCCCTAACCAAAAATTTTCCTCCTTTTCAGACACACAACTTAATACACAATTCCTGTAACAGTCATAACATTGAGGGTGTTGATATATGGGGAATTTGAACAATGTAATGGAACATATTCATACATTTTAATATATTTAAACACAGCTGGGTTTATTCCCCTTTAGCTTAATTCCAAATGCCACATCCCTTCTCTAAGATCACCTCTGGAGAAAAATACCTTCATACTGTTGAGAAGAGCTTACAGCACTATCAGCTGTTGCCCCCAGAAGGTCATGGGGTCATTCCCCAGCCACATCCCAGCAGAGCTCATCCTGCTGCTCCCACAGCTCAGTTCTCACCTGGGCTGAGCTCTGTAGAAGCCTCTGACTCTTGTGAGCTGCTGAATACTCAGCCATGATGGAGAATAAGCTGTGAAACCCTTTCAAAGGGCTGTTCCAGCAGGTTGAAAGCATCGCCGAAAGCTTATCTGTATTCGGGTTTTTTAATGGTTTTATTGCCTTCTTGGTTAATTATCTGTTCTTGTTTGAGCAATTACTGAAAAACACTGAGGCATATGGCTAAATAAATTAAAGAATAATGATAGCTTTTAAAAAAATATTTTGCAAATTTTCAATTTTTCATGGTTTCATGGAGAAAATAATCTATTACGTGCAATTACTCAACTCTCTGACAATAAAAATTCCACCCCCTGCTAGTTAGTGCTAAGTGAATCTGGGAAGGCAGCCTGAGCCAGGAGACAAGAAATCAGCCTCTGTCACTGACCTGCTGCATTACTGTGAGCACATAATTCCTCTGCTCCACGCCTTGAATTCCTTGTTCTGAAATGTTAGGGCTCAGGGATAACAAATGCCACTCAAACGCTACAGAGGAGCTTGACACTGTTGTCCTGGTGTTATGCAAACCAAAACACCCATCCCTCCCCTGGGCTTTACTTAGCTCTTCCCCCTCAGCGATTTCCCCAAAATAGTAAAAGGTCCAGAAACTCATGTGGCATTGGAAGAGAGGTGATGTGGGGATCCCATTTCAAAAAGAACTGAGAAGGCAGAAGGGTCAGCTTTAAATTACATTCAGAGAGGTTGCCTCAAGGAGGAAAGAGCCAGTGATTTTTCTGGGTGGGCTGGGCTTGCACAAAAGCTCATCAGGTGGTGCATTTAGCATCCTTACTGTTCCCCTATGCTCTGCATGTTTTGTTGCCAACACTGGCTCTAGACAGAGGACAGTAAATTCAGGTTTGTCTATTCTGGCTGTTCTTCCTAAGTAGTCATGTGATACAGAAATGGGAAATTTGCTCTTGACCTTAGCTGATAAATCAAATGGTAATTCAGGTAAAACCACAGAGTAATCCTTTAAAAGATTTAAGTGTATCTCTTGCTCGACATATATTAATTGCATTTCTATCATAGTGACTGAAAACATTTTATTTCCTACTACTGTGAACAAAAGGCAACAAGACGCAGAAAGAGCATTTTTTTGTCCCTCGTTATAAGAATTTCAGAAACCTGGAGCTAGTGATTGCAAGCTACTAGAAACAAGTGTAGTGAAAATTGAAACCACACAGTACAGCATGAAAAGCATATTAACCACCTCAGAGGGAAAGTGATGGGAAATTAATAGGTCCCCTCGGTGCCATGGGGGTAGGTATTAAAAACCACCAGGACGAAAAAGGCCACTTTAGAAAGCCACGACAATTCTCAGAATCACTAAAGGAATGTCAAGGTTTCAGCTGACTATTTTAATTTTTTTTTTTCCATGACGTATTTACCAAGTCGTGAGAATTTAAAGAAACCCTTTACTATATGTGGGAAAAGCAGGTAGGACCCCACCGCCTCTTGTCACCTGCATGGTGCGTGAGGGTGCACCAAGCACTTGTCCTTCTAGATGGGCAGAATGACAATTTCCTTCCTTTTGACTATGTGGAGACCTAACTGTTTGCTGCAGCCCTCTAGATACCTCTTGAAAGGAGCGTGATCGCCTTGGGAAGGGGTACACAATACTCGGGAAGCCCCAGCTTTCATGCATTAGGTGAGATTAATTTGAATTTCCTGTGTACCTCAAAGATCCTGAACTAAAAGCTGGCACAGCTATCTCTTCCTGGCTGAAGAATGATAGCAAGACTACCAGTACATTAGTCCTTAAATCCAAGGGCTAGAAACACCTAGCAAGGAATTAAGTGCGTTGCTGCCAGAATGTTTGGGAAAAGCAGTGGACTTGGAGGAGATTCAGGAAATCCTAGGAGCTGTGTTCAAACAGATATTTATGAATCCTTCTTTCAGTACACAGTATTCTCCATCTAATTTGTATCTCTAACAAAATAATGAAACCGCCACCGAGGATAAGACTTGTTACAGATGAGCACAATTACCAGTGATGAGCAGCAGGAGTTCAGAGAGAACACAGCTGTCCTGACAAAATCCAACCTTTTATTTCACTTTTCAGACTCACAACTGAGCAGAGGCAGGGAGTGGAGGAGATGTAATATATTTGAGTGTGGGAGGAAAAATTACTTCCCTGACACTGGTCAAGTGCTTCATAGCCACAAACCACTTGAAACCCTGTCTGCTATACCCCGGGTCTTGGGAAATAAGTTAAACCTCTTTCTAAAGCCACATATTTGGAAAGATAGATGGACTCTTTACTAAATATAGCAACTTCTGAGTCAAAAGGTGATGGTTCTTTCAGAATAGTCATCAAGAATAAGGAATCTAATGCAACTCTTCTCAGGTCTCCACAAAAGCCTTCCTCTCCGTGGAAGAAGAAAGAGCTGTGTGAAAAGCCTGAAAGCATCACCAGGTCTATTCAAAAGAAACAGAGAAAAATCCAGGAGACTCTTCTAGGGAAACACAGGAGGGTGACATAAATGGGAAAACTATCTTGCTTGTAGAAGGAGCACGTGGAATGGGAAAAGAAACATCTTCCAGGATTACATAAACCAAAACGCCAGACTAGAGGAGTAGTCTCTAGAAAATAACTGCCCTCATTTATTTAAGTTTATTTACTAGCTCCTGGAGATGAAGAGGACTTGGATTTCTCCCCAGGCCCAGGTGGTGGCAGCTGCTGATGGGCATGGCAGAGGGATCACATCCAGGCTGCTGCCTGATCCCCTTTCCACTCAGCAGCTATGCCCGAGGCAGATCTCTGGTCTCTGAGGGGGAGTCACTCAGCCATCCCAACAAAAGACCTTTCCAAAGTCCCTTTTCTGCTGCCTCACCAAACCCCTGCCCTTTTTCCCCCCTCCAAACCAGCAAGTTATGTAAATACTTCATGAGCTGCCTGCATGCATTCCTGCACTAAAATCTTCCTAACAATAGAAACCATTATTACCCTGCGCTGTGACGCTATATGCTGCACAAGGTCATTCTGCTTTTCTTCCTTGCTGTCTTCCCAAAGGGAGGATGCATTAATGGCAGGGAGAAACAGTAGTCGGCAAACAGCCACAAGAACAAGAAAATGGTGTGTTAATTATCAGCACTCGTAATGGCAGGCTGAACAGCATTAAAAACTGAAAAGCAAATTTGGATTACAATAGTAAATATGATGATGGTTTTCAATCTCTGTGTCCAAAATCCACAAACTGCTATGTGGCTATGGTTATGGCAAAAGAAAATGACAAAATATTGCACTGAGTTACAGTGGGAAAATGGCAAAGAACATAGTGTTAGCCAAGGCTTACTTCATGTAAGCTTACGGGATAGAATAAAAGGATCATGAATTTTACCTTTTGTTGCCATCATTACAACCAACAACACTCCCAACAGCTTTTTTTCTTTTTAAGAGGCTAGAAATAATATAAGGCTGAATGAAGTGAAAGTGAGAGGAAAAAATTGCACAAGGTTCCCCAAACTGTGATTGCCAATTTAGTGGAGCTATCTTCCTTCTTGAAAGAGTGTATTTTTCCTGAATTACAAAGCATATCATGAGCATATATAGGAGTACCACAATGGTGTTCCTACTTAACAGAACTTCTGGTGAATACGAGCAATGCTCTGACAACCTCTGTGTCTTAGCAGAGAGGCTCTTCTTACTCTGAATTGGTTAAAAGGGCTTGTATTTATCTCTAAATTAATTGGATGTAAACTACGAGATGAGAAATCTTTGGTTACGTGGGCATGAGTGCTCACTTTTGCTAAACTCCCTCTATTTTGATGGAATCTGACAAATAAGGTAGTCATCCCTTTAAGAAACACTAAGATGCTTTTTTTTTTAAAAAAAAAAAAGGAGTTAATAATTTAGAAAGGTTTTAATACATCTTTTATATTTTCCTATTATATTGCTACCAGGATCCTTCTTCCAAAGGCTTTGTTCAAAATAAGACAGCACTGATTGTGTGTGACCAGGGAAAGAGAATAACATACACTGGAAAATACCTTCCTAAAAAAATACCAGGGCTAAATAAATTGGTTGTCTTCAAGTTCCTTATTTCAAACACACTTTACATATTTCATGATTGTGAGATTGTAATGACTTACATATAATTATATTCAGAAAATGACTAAATATATTTTAAATTTAGTTTGAACAGATTAATTTCTTTCTGTAAACTAGAGTACCTTTAACTAAAGACCTGGAAAAATGAGACCATCTGCATGGTCTTCCCTTGGGCATTTGTTTACGTGTGTAAACTTAGTTCTAGATTTTGAATTTACTCTGACTTAACTGTGACAAATCTCTATGTTTTTTCAAGCAGGTTCATAAATTATTGGAAGGCATGACATCACTTAAGTTCAAGGACTCCCCACTACACATACAGACATGTATGACTTCAGGTATTTCTGGAAACTGTAACAGCAATTTCCACTTCCTAATGCAGAGCTGGGGGGCTCAGCAAAGTCTGCTACACGAACAAAATGTACCAGGATCCATTGAAATAACTTTAGAAAAAAAATCCCCGCTTTCCATTAAGAGGCCTGATAGAAAGCATTTTATGAAAGAGGTGAGAATTGTGGTTCCCATTGCTCAGATGTTAATAGCAGCATGACGATGTGCTGCCATCAGCAGCAGGAACTCAGCCAGGCTATTAAGAGCTGTAGCTGGCAGGATTACTTACATTTTGCAGCTGGACTTGGCTTTGTGCCATACACTCCGACTTTGCCATCATGCTGGAAGCATTTAGGCTGTAGGTTTTCCTATGCTGCGTTTCTTTCAGCTGTTCGTGAATTTGCTTTGTTTGTTTCCTGCAGAGAGAAATAAAATTCATGTAAGAAAGAGCTTGCTTGATCTTCTGCTACAGCCATGATACTTTTATAGCCATAGCTCCCTTTGTTCAAAACTTCACCGTATTAGATGAGGCAGCTGAGCTAATTCACTAATGTCTGATATTTCAATGCAGTGGTTGTTTCCTGGCAAAGCCTTAACACAGGGGGAAAAAAACCCCTCTTCTATTTTAAAATATCTTCTATTCTCAGATTACTATAATAGTATGCTCGTTGTGTTAGTGCAGAATCTTGTAAGATCATCTATTGCACATTTAACTATAGCTTGCAAGACAGTCTGAACAATAAAAAAGCATTTTGCTCTGATTTGGAAAAAACGATTTTGGCAAATAAAAAAGGCATTAGCCCCTGCTGGCTATAAAAATAAAAATTGATGAAGAATCAAAGACTTCTGCTGGCTGATTAGACTCGACCTATAACCCATCTTGTACAGAGCAGCTTCTGCTTACATGCTTAAAGCTGTAAGAAACATCAATATGGCCTCTGAGGCTGTGTTTTTGACTTATTATACTATAATCCACCCTGTCAGAGCTAGGAGTACCACTAGATGAATCCCTTGCATTATTCAGGAGATAACTATACTGTTAACAAAGACTTTCTGTTTCTGCCACACCATATTGAGTGGGAGTGACAAACAGCTTTTAAGTTCTGTACGTGATAGAGGATATGAGACAGCAAACTTTAAATATGACTTTTATCTTCCACAAAAAGATATCTCAGCTGGGCAAAAACTGTTAGAAAAATACATTTAAGGCCTTTTATCAATCTCCCCTTTTTTTTTTTTTTTTTGGTGATAAGCTACATTGTCTGGGACTATCAGTTTTAAACAATCATGAGTAATAACTTAGCAATACCATTTTAGTTCCTCCCTTCCTTGCCTCCTGCCCTGACTCCTTTCTCTCTGCAGAAGATGCATCTCCAGCAGCGAACCTACAATGGCCTTGGAACCCACTCACCTTCCTCAAGGCCTCGCCAGCAGCAGCATCTCACTGTGCCTCCAGCAGGTTTTGGACGGCAACTGGTGCCTAGGAAAATTTCAGAAGGAATTGATTTCTGGCAAGTGTTGATAAGAGATAAAGAAAATACGGCCTTTCTATACCGAAATTTAAATTTAAGCAAAGAAGCTTCAGCAAAATTTTGAAACATTTCTGGTGATTTGATTGCAGTAAGCTTTATGACATCATCAATCTTGACAGGCTCTTACTTGAGTCGGGCAGTGAATTTGACACTGAATGAAGTATAAAATAATTTTAATTTCTTATTCACAGTGGAATCTGCATCTGCTGCAGGAAGGTCTAAGAAAGCAGAGGAAAATTACTTATGTGTTCAGTGGAGGGGCCTGTGAGAGAGGACAAGTTCCCTCAATATGAAGGTAAGTGGTGACAAGTATCACAGTTCAGATATTCAATTTTAGTAATGTAGTTTTCAATAGTTTTTGAGTCCCTTAGTTTTGGTTCAACATGACACCATGTAAGCGTTTGCTTAAATTCAACAAACTCTAAGTACCTGCTTAGAAGTATTTGTTACAGCTCGTTTCCTGAGTACAGGTCATAAGCCATAACAAATCTAAGACTCTACAAGTACCTCTCAGGCTTTCTTCTTGAACTCTACTTTGAAGCAAATGACAAAGAATGAATTTTTATTGTAAGCATGTTAACAAATATGAGTGGCATATTTTGAGGCAAATATGAGTGGCATATATTGCTAGGAGCTCATAATTAGTACAATTTACGCATAGGGGTAGGAGAGGAAATAATTTCTCAAGCACAAAAACTTTCAAAATTTTCTTTAGCCAAAACTTGTACAGTTAATATTGGAATAATCTGAATAGATATATAATTTGAAGGACTATAGTGTCAAATTCAATTAGTCAATTGAGTCTGAAACATCTCTTTTAAAAATGTTTTAAATATCCACTAATTTTTGAATCCAATGAAATTGAACAATTTAATTTGTAAAATGTCTAAATGAGCTCTTCAGTGTCTCATAAAATTCCAGGGGATATTCATAAAAGCAACTTTAGCTTTTTTACGAACAACTGTTTTCTGACCAGCTAAATCACATACACTGAGGAAATTAGCACATCTGTTCCTATGTCCTACAGGAAAAGCAGCCTCTTGCAAGCTGGTCTCCAGAATGCTTATGGAATATTCAGGAATTTTTTGCATGACTTCATGTAAGGTATGAACAATGATAGTGAAACATGATCATAGCATCAGATTTAATCAGGAAAATAATTACACACAACATGACAATTTAATCAGGAAAATAATAAAAACCATTTTTGGATTTATTTAGAAAAATAAATAGAGTTGTTTCTATGTATATAACCATGTGTAAGTAAACTGCAATATTCAGCTTCACTACTGCAATCTTTGACATTACCGTTGAAATTCCTGAAGGCAATTTGCTTAGAAAAACAATCCAGTCATTAATTTCCTTTTATGATCAAGCAGTCTAACATTAATATTAGGTTTATGCATATTCATTTTGCAAAACTGTAGGATGCACAGCTATAAAACTAGAAACCATTAATAATTCAAAGTTACTTGCTGATTAATAAATTTATTTTATAATTTTTGTTTTCAAAACAAATGGGCCTTATGTGTTCTACTTTAGAGTTATTTGGCAATGAAGTGTTCTTACTTCAGCAAGAAATAAAGTCACTAGTCATTTGTAAAAGTCTAAGCTGTAAAGGGCAGCCCATTACTGTACTCTTCATCTGTTGCTAACACTTCCAGCACTTTCTTGATTAACCTAAAAGGAATAATTGGAAGGGCACAGAATTTAATTATAGTCCTAAACTTTCTCAGATTGAATCTATTTTAAAAAAGGACTTTTAATTCAATGGCACATAGGGAAGTGCCTATTTCTAGCAGCTGGTATTACAGAATTGTCACACTAAGTAAGTGAGGGTCAGGATCTTCATGGAAACTTTTCTCTTAATGGATGCACTATTCAGAGTTTCTGTATCTGTTAGCAATATTATAAATTTTTTGTACGTCAAATGAACCCCCAAAATAACCCCCACGCAGGAGGAATGCTTTGATAATTCTTAAGCGCAGTCAGGGTACAAATGCCTGATAAGGAAGTTCCCAAAAATCTGCTGACTAAAAGCTAACATACAATAAGTGTTGAGGCACTTTGGATTTGTTGGGTCTTACACCCTTAAGACACTGGCCAGTGTTACATTTAGAATTTTACCTGGCCTCTCTGAGACCCAGTCTAGATACTTTTATTTACTTTTTGGACAGTGCCGGCTGGAGCCACAGCCGGGGTGTTAGGGATGGATCAGTCTCCTCCCGTTACTTGATCCTTACATTGTCTGAGGCTCCTGACTGAACCAGAGGTGCTCATTTCCTCACAGCTCTCCAAACTTCAGCTCCCAGCCTCTGGCACCAGCCCACTTCCAACAACTCTCATGTTTATAACGCAGACAGAGCCTCAAACCCAACACCCCCACCTGCTCCTGAGTTCGGACGCACTACTGTCCCATAAGTTCCTCTTTCAAGTGTTATTTCCACTCTTTACTTTTTCACTTGGCTCTCCTCACCACTTCATCAAGGCCAGGGTGTTTTGCAGGCTGTTCCAGCCCAGCTCTCACCACTCCCTGCAGCAGTGCTGGACCAAGAGGGGCACTGTGAATAACACAGGGGCTTTTTACTCGCAGTATGCTCAGTCACTGACTGCATGTTCTTCCTACTGGCAATCCCATCCCGCCTTTTCTGAAACCCTCCTCATCAGCAAAACCCTCAAGCCTTTCCAGGAAGATTCTCTCTCTTTCTTCTAAGATCTGCAGATCTAAAATGCATAATGACACTTCTAATGCAGTGCCAAAGTGGCTGTCTCTGCCCACAATTTACACTAAAATGAAGGAGTTTGCAGGGAGGAACTGTCCTGCCAGTCCGTCCTTCCCAGCTAGCATCACTGTCACACTGGGTGCCCAAAGAACAATTAAACAAAATCCCTCAAGACGTTAGAATAATTAGGAGTGTTTAGAAAAAACATGAACCAACTCAAATCTCCACTCAAATCACACATGACCTACCCCTGAAGTTTGAGGGGAAGAAAAAGGGGGAAAAAACCCCACTAGGTGACTTTTTTTTTGTGATAAAAATGTCAATTTAAATTTTTTTCTAAATAAAACCCAATCCTCATTAGATTTCCTAGACATTAAAAGAAATTCTAGAAAGGGGGATTCAGATAAACATCCAAACTTTAAAATAGTGCCAACCTTCACATTTTTGATGCTCAGTCACCCTGGCTAGCCTCATGCAGGTACTTTTCGTATTGATTTGTGTTCTCTCATTAACTCCAGTGGAACAGGAATGAAGGATGACCACCATATAGAACATATTTATTGATAGAGGGGCATTGACAAGCATGTTGTGTAACTGCTATGAGGTTTTTGCAACTCAAATTACATACATAACAATAAATATTATAAAATAATATTCAGTTGGGAAGATAAAAGAATAGAGTGGACAGTATTTAACTTGGAAATAGTTTAGTCCAGATGATTTCACTATACTCGGATAGGTCAAAGTGCTTCTGTGTTACAGATACTCAAATGCATCTTCATCAACAGGCTGCTGTATTGGCTACAGGTTACAGGTATCTGCAGAGAACTTGCTTCTGCATTTCTACCTTTACTTTTGTTCTAGGCATAGAGAAATGGACATTCAGGGATGTGAAATGAAATGAAAAAAGGAGATGGTATGTTTAAACTGTCATTTTCAGAAGAGCGAAGTGATTATTGCACTGACAGTAAAAGACATAAAATTATTACTGTCAAAAAAATCCAGCTGGAAATGACACAATCTATTCTTTCCTGATACCAGAAAATAGAGAGAAGAGCACATATTACTCCTGTTGACTTTTTGGGGAGGACTTAGTGTAGCCATGGGGAACAGTTGTAGCCTGACCAGAGATAACAGCAACCTCAGAAGGAGGGGAGAAGCTGAAGAACGCTAAGGCTGTGAAAAGGACAGCAGGCAAAACCCCAGCACAGCAGAGGAAGGCTCTCACTTTGTTCTGAAGTAGAACGCTGCACAAAGCATGCCCACCACGACGATGCCAAAGACGATGCAGGCAATGGACAGCACCTGGCGCTGGTACACCTCCTCGCTCTCTGTGGACAGCAAAAGGCACGGTTAGGGAAGCACAGAAAACAGCAGCTGCACAACGGGCATTTCAGCACCTCATGGTTTCACCAACGACGGACACACGCCAGGGACGTGGAGGTCTGGGCACGCCAGTTCCTCCACAGAACGGGTGCTTCTCTGAACCTCTCCTCTGCATAAGGTTCATGCAGTTGTGGCCTCCTCGAGAAGTGTTATAAAATGGCCCCAATACGCTCTTGAGATATAAATAATAATAATAATAACAATTGGGACAGTTTAATCTTTTCTCTGCCCTACATGCTGTTTTTTCAGCTTTAAAAAGCTTCTAGCACCAATAAAGAGCCCTACAACCATGGAGCTTTTCTGGCTTAAGGAAGGAACCATCAGAGTTCTTGTAATGTCTCATAAGAGTCCGCATTCTTCTTTAGCTATTCCAAAAATGTAAGTTTTTTTAATTTGAACAGCGATTACAATGCCTTACTCCCATGTCCTGAAGCTCATGCAAAACATGTCACAGTAAAAAATTAACTCAGTGAACTTGAATGGAACCCAATGACTATTTTGCACCAGATATTGCTTTGATAGCAATATTTTAAAAAAACCAAATTTTCTTTAAAATCTCATAATAGTCTAATTAACTTTAAAACAGGAAAAGAATGAAAGTAAAAAAAGAAAAAAAGCTAAGGAAATAAGAGAAAACACGCATTCATGACAGCAGACAGGAGCTGATAAGCAACTGGAGATTCACACATCCAATTCATCGACAGCTCCTGAAGTGTTATATTTTATGTTTATTATTTCAACCACTTTTCAGTCCAACATACCAAACGGATTGTTATTTTTTAAGACCAGTTCCTCCAAACATGCAACGTGCAAACCAGTATTGTCATCCACCTATTCCATGTAGGATTATCAAGGCACAGTAGAAGCACTGCACGCTGACAAACCTGCATTTCCTTCCTAGGCTGGAGCTCCTCAGCGCAGCCACCCCCACCAATGTGCACACCAGGCACACATGTCAAGTAGGTGGCAGCAGCTCCGAGTCTGTAACTCTCAGGTTCTTAACAAATCAGGTTTCATTGTATGAAAACACCAGGGTAAATCTAGGCAAATCACTATAGACTATGTACACGATCCCAATCAGTACCGATTATTAATTTTCCAAGAGTGAACATCACAGTGCTGTTATTAAACACCTGAAATCTTAAATACAAGCATCTGTCTCTTTTAAGTCCCAGTTCTTTTTTGTAAGCTATTAAAAATAAAATTATGAGTATCAAATCTTGATTTTTTAATTACTTGTCTACTTGCTCCCTCAAACAGTACCAAAGTGATACAAAAGCCATTCCTAAGACAAAAAAAAGTCCTCAGCTTCTGCTGACATTTTCCCATCATTTAAATTTGAAATTCTAAAAGTTGTACTTCTAAAATACTATCTTAAAAATAAAAAGAAGCAAATAGACCTTTCACCTGTCTAAAATACAACTGGAAAAGCTGTAATTCAAGAGGAAATCCTCTTCACATTGCACTAAACCTGATTCCAGTACAGCTTTAGGCCTATTCCTCATTGGGAGGTACAAAATCTGGATCTAGAAAGTAAATCCTTACTGGCAGTGAACTAAATGTTTGGGGCTTTAATGTCTTTTGTTTTATTTGTTTGCTTGATTTTACTACCTTGTGCAAACACAATTACCCACCTTCCATTTCGCCGGTAATACACAAATCTCAAGAATTTAGAATTCTAGTGTTGATGTGAATCACATTGAAAATAATTCAAAATCTCTTCATTTCAGCAATTGTTAACCTGTTCTGCCTGAATACTAATTTTAGCACCTACTGCCTAGGCCACCACCAAACCATACATAGTTATGAACTGCAGTTTCACTCGAACATTCCGTATAAAGAACAATGAAAAATCTGTTTATTAAAATAAACTCATTTAAGTAATGTGTGCAAATAGGCTTAATTTTGATTTTCTTTCAACAGAAGTCCTCATTAAATATTGACTTTTTTCTCTTGCTATTTTTTTTGAGAAATTGTGAGTTTAATGCAGCTACGTTCTTTTGTCAGTCCTGAATAGCGATTGCTGCCTTGTTAAAGATGCTTTAGAATAAGCTTTACCAAGATAAAAGCAATTCAGAGACCAGACAATATTATCTTGCTGAAACAACTATGTGAAGATTTAAGTCTTTTGTGCAGTCAGATTAATCCCTGTCACCAGCTTTCAACACATGCTGATCAATATTTTCTTTCCTTTTTGTTTACTTTGTACAGTGCATATTTAAAGTACTTATTGATTAACTGTACCCCATTTCTTAGACACCTTTGTTCATTTTTTACATTCTTTAAATATTTATTCTTGTATTGGATTCCACCATATAGTCAGTTCGGCATTTTTTCCATTCTCTAATCTTCTGCATTGGCTTTATTTAAAAATCACCTTCTTACTAACAGCAATGTAATCTGCCTTTCTCTGCAAACTTTGAAGGTCTCCTCGTGGTTGCCTCTGTGATTTAACCTCACTGCTGTGCTAGGCACAGGTAGCACAGCCGAGACCCTCTCCAGACAAGGAGCCCTGAAAAGGGCCTGAAGCAGGAGATGGCTGCAGCCAAGCACTGCGAAGCACTTGGCCTCTCCCATAACTGGAAGCTGCAGAAATCCAAAGTGGAGAAAAGAGAAGAACTGCAAATTCCTCCTCCTTCACTCGAGGATTTGCATCAGCTGGTGCATACACATATTTACATACTGAAACTAACTTCCCAAGGTAAACTAAAGTGTGACTGAAATGATAAGTCTCTCTTTATTCACATATATTCATATATTCCTTGCCAAGTACATCACCTCAATTACAGTCTGTTGAAATAAATACCCTTGGGAGAGGATTCCTCATTTAATGAGCAGCCAAGAAAATATTTCTGCTAAAAACCAAAATATAAACTGCCATGGATATTCCTGGATAATCCATTTGAGGATTAAGACTACAGAACGCGAATTTCACCAAGCATTCAAATTACAAAAAATACACAGCCTCTACTGAGAGAAATATGACCACAGTGCTGGAAAGTAATGTAGTAAACTGTTTAGATGCAGACTATTTGTTTAATAGAAATTATGGGAAGGAAGGTCTTCTCGGAACACAAAGACAAGACAAACTCACACGGGACATGGAGCCTGTTGAAAGGCTGGCTCGCCACAGAAAAGTCCCCATTCACTGTGTGCCCTGTTACGTGTGGAGCCCATTGTCAACTATTGATTCTTGCTTATTTTCCAACCTGCTACCAAATTTCTAAGCTTACCTCACTCGTTTGCTGCTGTTATGAAACAAAAAATGACTACTGGTGACCCACTGCTCACACCACAGTTAAATTTCACATTCTTTATGAAAAAAGGTACACGTCATATTTGAGGTGCTGAGGGCTTGGGTTTTTTAATTCTCTTGCTCTAAAATTTACTCTTACAGGCTGCACCCTGCTTGCTTTATGCATATGGAAAGACCCACTGAAGCATACACATACATCTTTAAGGATTAAAAAGTGTAGGGTAGACACATTTTTCTTATGGCTGTTATTTATAAAGGATACAGTAGCTTTTTTAGTGTACATAAGCTGAAACTTGCCTCTTCTTGTGACTTTATTATAAAAGGAAGAATGCTGGTACAAGGTCCTTGAGTATGATTCTAACCATATTAGTGAGGAAAAAAACTGAGTTAATTAAAACAGATTATGTTAGGCTTTGTCAGCACCTAAATCCACAATATCATTACCAGCCATAATCACTGGATCCTCTAGTTCTACTGTGTGTTTTGAGTTGAAATATCTTTGAAAGGCATTTCAAATATGAAGAACAGCATTGTGCATGTGGCCTATGCAAAACAATAACAAAACAAAAATAGTAACTTTCCCCCTTGTGCTTATTTCAATGGCTTTTGAATAAAATCTCAATATGGTCACAAGCATCACAGAGAATAATTACTGACTATTCAAACCAAGCCAACTGAGAAATTATGACATTTACCATACAAATGCATTACTTAACCTTTGCTCTATGAAGCAAAAAAAACCCCCTGAAAAAGAATACACGTGCAGATTAATTTTTATGCTGAAGTTTTTACTTCCAGCCCAAAAAAGCACAAACCCTAACAGCATCCAGCATCCTGTTACCTTCCTCACTCCCTTCTCCTAAAGGACCCACTCGCATTACTGCAAGAAACACCACGCTACAAAATAAATATGGGAAACCCTTTATATTGTCATTGGTATATATGAAACCCAATAGCTTTCCATGTGCACAGAGCCGGCTTTTCCTCAATAGATTACAAGGTGGCATGCAGGCAGAGCTTTGGGGGTTTTTTTATTTCCCATGCAAAAACTGAGGCATGCAGAGCACTGTGACCTTTGCTGTGACCTCACTGCCATGCTTTTTGCATTTCCCTTCATTCCCTGCCCATGCCTTTCCTGCCACACCTCAGTTCCACATGGTGTTGGAATAACCTGCAGAGCCAGAACCTCACTTCTGAAATGAACCTCAGGAGTATCATTTGGCACTTACACTCTCTTTGGTGTCCAGCACCCTCAAAGTCCCATAGACAGCAATGGAGGAGGAAACCTCATACATAACATCAAGATTTCCAATAAAATACGGATTCCCATAAGTTAAAAAAGAGTAGTTAAAGCATGTTTCTCAATATAATTAGATTTATGCGTGAGAAGTACTGAACTATATACAGCATTCTAAATTTAATTCATGAAGAGAATAAAAAAAGCCTGCATGTTCCACAAAATCTGTGATTGCCTCAGCATCAGACGTTCCACTCTCCCAAGAGTTTTCTCTGTTCTTTCACTTGCAAAAACCTACTGTACAGATTCTCTGCCATATGCCATGGCTTGTGCTAAGGCAGAGCGAAACAGTTGAAATGCTACAAGGCACAGTTCAGTAATTTCTTCTTTGACCTTGGGTAAGCCAAGACTCTTGTTCTTTCTGTAACCACAAGGATATTGCCTCTTTCATTGCAGAGATTAACATGACAAAATGTAATATAAACATATTAACCTCTAAAGGAATGAAGTCTTTGCAAATACATGAAATAGATAAACCCACCCCAGACAATTCTGTTCCAACATCTTTAGGAGCATATGGATTACTTCACATAAAATATCATGTTTTATTCTAAGTCTCAGCTACTTTTATAAGACACTGAGTTTTCTTCCTTAAGAGTTTTGTCTGTCTGGGTAGAATTTCCCTTTTAAAAGGGATTCAAGACACTTAGGTCCCCAAGTCAGAAGTGGAAGTTTTTATCTGCTATCGTTTACAGAAAGGACAGAGTCAAGGTTAATTGCACAGATTCCCATCTCAAACTGGAAACAGAGCAAGCTGACTTCTGCTGGCAAAAGTTCATGAAGCATTTCATAATTTTGACAGTGATTCTCTCTTGGGAAGAACTGTTCGATAATTCTGATTGTATAAAAGATGGACAAAATAATTTTCTTCTACTACTGAAACGTCCACAGCACAAGGATCTTAATGAAAGCAAAGTGAAACAGATGCAGCCCATTATATATGACAACTGTACGATATTTACATCGTTTGACTATTGGCATTTAACACTGGTGAGATAATTTTCTGCATACACAGAAGACAGAAAAGGAAAGGAAGAGTGTTCAACCTGTCTGACTGACCTATTTTGAGTCCTTGATTCTAGAACACTAATGCTGCATTGGAACTGGTTTTGCATGAGATTAAAAACAAAGCAATGAATTAAGTGCAATGTTATAGACTCATCAAGAAAAGGGATGCAAAGGTATGTGCTGTAACTATGAGGCTGAGCTCTCAGTTTTAGGTTGGTGAGGGAAAGGTGAAATCTCAACCAAAAAGTAATGAAAACAAAAATTGTCAAATAAAATGAGCCAAATACTGAAGAGCTATCTGAAAAAAAAATCAAACCACCAAAAAACCAAAAAGAAAAACCAAACAAACAAAACCCAAGAAACCCCACCAAAATCTTACACAGATCTTGTGTTTTCCATGGTTTGAGCAAGAGTGAAGATGCCAATATTCTTAATAAGTACTACTTGTTCTACTTGTTATAAAGTGAATATTTGATAAGCACTGTTAAACAGCAACATCTTAATTCTGAAGGTAAATTAAACTTAACCTGGGTATCCTAAGAAATTATCTTTTCTGTTTATCTGCAGGGAACTTGGGATTTGTGCCAGTTACAACCAGAACTCAAATCTAACCAACTCTCAAAGCCATATCTAAGTACATTCACTGCAACATACTCATTAAATCTTAGGCTTGAAATGGCCCCATAGGAAGCTAAGGGATGAGAGGTAACTTTTTCCTTTCAAGAAAAATTCTTGTTACAAGTTCTTTTGTATTGACAATTTACAAGTAAGACAAACCAATCCTATTACAAACTTTATCTATTTTCATTTTATTTCTAAGATGGATAAGGTCAGTCACTAACCAAATTCACTACCTAAATCTCATCAGTTCTCTGTGTGCATGCGCTAATGTTCCTTGCTGAACGATTCAGTTTTAGAATTTATTATTGCAATTCTAAGTTTCTCCAAGACCTGCTACTGTTGCAAGAATACACCCCGTAAGGCAACCTGTAATACATTCCTATTATATACTATTAAGAATTAAAATTACATATGAACCTTTGTTTTTAACCTTATTAATTGTTCATACAAGCTGAATATACATGTTTTAACTTGAGTTTTCTAAGTATAAGAGAAAGATAAATATGAAGGCCATTCTTCCTCCCTCCCCAAACTTAATTTTCAGTGTGGCTATAAGGGAAAATATTTAGCTGGGTAATATAGGCTGACAGCTAAAATTCTATGGTGATATTTTAGACAATGAGCACACTAAAAAAAAAAATGATAAAAAGGGTAAAGCTGTCTAAGACTGCGATCCTCTGGCAGTAATCTTCCTGCCTGATGGCTGCCTGCACTTTTGCTGATGTATGAAAGGGATAACCAGCTAAGAAACAGCCCCCCAAGGAGCAAGGGTCCCACAGGAGAGAACCTCCGTAGCTGGTGGAGAGAAAAACCCACTCAGAGATCTGAGACATTTCAGTTCTGTTTTACATTAGGCCACTGTTGAGGACGTTTCTACTAAAATGCATCAGGGCACTGAAGAAATAGTACCATAGTAATAGGATGTGAAATTATGGGCCAAACAGCTAGATCTAAACAAGATGAACTCTTGCCCTAATCACACTTGAAAGCTTGCAGACTTGAGATATAAAGCTAAAGATTTGTGGAAGATCCTCCTGGGCAATAAGGACTGCACGTGGCCCTGGATGCTGTGGTACTCCAGCAACTGAGTTGCAGTAGAGAAAAGCAATGAGCAGCTCTTGGCAGAAAAAGCAGGGAAGCGGCAGGCATTTTCAAAGAAACTCTTTCCCCCAAAACACCACATCATGTCTAAAATGGAGGGGGCTGGCACCCCGCAGAGCACCTCTGGTTTTCTGTCATCTCCTGTTGTTCAGTTCAGAAGGGCACTGACCAAAAATGACACTCTTGTCACCAAGCCAAGCACACCCAGCTCAGTTAAGACTCCATGGGCATTTAGCCCCATCAGCAGCATAGCAGTTACTCGTTTCTGAACACAGAAAGCTCTGCCCTTGCTACCAAAAATGAAAATCAAAGAGGACAGCAAGAGGAATTAGACACCAGAGAATAGGAACAGCCAAACCTCTACAGCACAATGAGGTGGGACAATTTGCCCCCTTATTCTTCCACTGGGAAGAAACTTTAGAGCCCAATATCCCCTCTTTGTATGCTTTTGCTTCACGTGTGTCACACTGCACAAGAGAGAACCTCCATGTCCGTGCTGAGTGAGTGCTTTTCCTGGCACGGTGAATGAGGGGAGCAGGGAGAACCCACCGTGAATGGGACAGCACCAGCAGCAGAGACTCATGCAGCCACCAGAAAATGAATGGCACTGGAGTAATACAAAAGAAACCAACTGCAAAAGCACACTGAAAGAAAATTCCAGCAGAAGAGCAGGAGGGTTTTTTAAACCTCTTCAGTGCTCTGCACGTTTAGGTGGGGCAAAGCCTCTTTATAGCACCCTTGCCTGCTAGTGCCTCAGTACCGAACCAATAGCTAAAACTGAGAGCTACTGGTTTTGGCTGGGACAGAGTGAGTTTTCTTCCCAGTAGCTGGTACAGTGCTGTATTTTGGATTTGGTATGGGAATTATGTTGATAACACCCTGACGCTGCAGTTGTTGCTAAGGAGTGCACACCACTACTGAACTTACAGCTCAAGCTCTTGTGTGTTAGGTACCAACACCTCCGAGCTACTCTCTGAAACTTCATCTACCACCAAGTCGTACTTTTTATGTCACTTTTGGTTACTCAAAGTCACAGCTCCAAGCACCTCCACCTTCTACTGCAAGTCCAAGCGATGCAAAAAGCTTCAAAGCATAAATCATAAAAGCTTAAACATTGGAAAATATTACAATGGTATGGCGATTTTTTTTTTTAACGCAATAACATTTTTCCCAGAAGGATTTCGTTTTGGTGAGGTTTTTTCCCAGTGCTTATGTTTCCACATATATTCTTGCAGGATATAAATTATTTGCCAGGTCCTGGAGACTTTTCAAACCACAGATTCCCCACAGAAAGTATTATTGATGGAATTGGTAAGGCTGGAAGGGAGCACTGGTGGGGTCACCTGGTTCAACCTCCCTGCTGAAGCAGAATCATCATGGCACAGGATTGCCTCCAGCTGGTTCTCTTGCTCACTCTCTGACAGAACGTGTGAGCTCCACAATTCTGTATGAGAGCCCAAAGCATGTGTGTGGGAAATGGTGTAGTATCCTGCTCCAGAATGATGACTCACTCCTTTTTCCTATCTTAATTTTTGGCTGCTTTTTGGCACTTCTCTACATCTTCTCTGATTTTGTTACCTTCCCTTCTTATCCTTATTTTTTATTCTAAATCTTATAACCACACACAGTTTTGCACTTTTAAAATGTCTTTGCTATCATATTTTTTTCCCCCACCATCAGTATGAAAAATCTTTCAAAATGAAACTTTCATTCTGCCTTTATTCTCCTTGCACTGTGATCTTCCATTTCTGCACAGCCCATACCGAGCTGAGCTTTCCAGCTCTCCTGAGGCCCTTGTTCAGCCATACTTTGTGCTGGCAACTGGAGGAACCAGAGGCAAAGCCACTTGGATACAAACTTCCTGCATGAGTTATTGTAGAGTTTATGGAGGTTCCTTTAGGATGTATACATATATATAGGGATAAATCCAAAGACCATTAAGTGCAATAGGCCTTGGATAAGTGACATAATCATTTTATATGTAACTCCATAAAGGTAGTTTCTGAGAAGTTTATTACATAAAAATATTATGGATTTATAAAGCAATAGCATCCTTTAATTCTGCTTTAGTAATTCCTTAGCTGATGAGCGTTGTTTTTCCTAAGACCCTAAGCATCACTAACGTGTAATATAATAACATCTTAATTTCCCAGCTGATGTTTTAGTTGATCTCAGAGCTTGCATTGCTCCTATCAACAAAGCCCTGTCACTGGAATTTCTCCCTATATCTTGCTCAATTGCTGGTATTGAACATTCCACTCAAACCTCAAGCTAACATCACAGCTGTCAAAGTGTATTTGACAGTTATTGTTGATGGCTACATTGTCAGGAGCTCGCAGCAAGTCAAGCAATATCATAATTAAGTGCCATTTCTTTTGACTGTTACTGTTTTAACCAGGGTGCATTTATAGACTTTTTTTTTTTTTTTTTTTTTTAAAAATGTGGTGAGAGCAGTGACAGGAAAACCATGGAAAATGATCGTTAATAACTTGAAACATATTTTGCTTTTCATACACTTAAACAGAAACGTGATGTGCTGCCTGGAGGGCTCTGGAGGGTGAGGGCTCAGAGGGCTCAGACAAGGGCTTAGTCAGATGCAGAAAGATGTGACAAGGGACACTGTGTTCCTGCTGAAGTACTACAGTTTCTGAACAAGACTCTGCAGGCACAGGACTTTGTATTTATGCACTGCCTTCTTTTTGTTCCAAGCCTCACCTTCCCACAAGCCAGCGCTGGGGGATGGATGTGACAAGAGGAGCGAGACTGACAGTGTCCTTCACACCGAGCGTTGTGTCAGGCCGTGTTCCCCTTGAAGCCACCTCCACTCGCGGCTCCCAGCTGTGTGGAGGATTGAAGGACCGCATACTTGTGTGCACATTTCTTGTTCTGCTGATTTTCCCTGCCTACTCCATGAGCCGGGGAACTCTGAGACACAGATCTGGCTTGGTGTGCTCTGTCCCTCACCTCTATAGGTGCACTGGCATCCCCCTCACCTTGTCACAAAAAATCCCCTTCACTCAGGTCCCCAGCACAGAACGTGCGTGTTTGCTCACCATAACAACTACAACACTCAAGTCTATGCTGCATAAATGACCAGAGAGAAAACCAGACTGTGCTGGCAGAGAGAGAAAAGTAAATATGGTGACTGCAAGCAGCTACACTCTTCCTTTAATCCTCCAGTCTTTGCCAACGTGAGGGATGACATCCAGTTGTTCATACTGAGCAATGGCAGGTGCTTAGAGTCTCCTAATGCAAGCAGCAGTGCTAAGACACGGTGAAGCCCTCAGCCCACGGAATGTCTGGCAGTGCACTCCCAGCACTCACCCACGTGGAGGGATCTGCTTCATGAGCTTGGCAGTGGCTGCAGGTTGGCAGCAAATGCCAAAGCCGAGCTGCTCAAATGCCAGCTTGTCTGGGTGTGTGACTGCTGGGACTGCAGCCTGAGCCTCACCACAGCCCCGTGCTTCGGAAGGACTGAAGGAGGGCATTTCAGTCTTTAGCAACTGGCATATTGCGTGACATCAATAATACATCCTAATCGTGTTCCTAGTTAAAAGAAAGTTCTCACAGTGCTTGAGAATACAAGAATTACTTATTCTTGTACTCCTCTTCCTGGCCTCTCAACTGGTATATACAAAACCCAATATATAGTCCAATCTCTCCGTATGAATGTATTTAGGTGAATTTTAAACATGTGCAAATTGCAGCTCCAAGGGATACAAACACATGTTGAAATGCAACCAGGTACATGTACAAGCTATGTAAACTTTGTACTATCCTTCAGGAGAAGATAAACTTTGCCCACTCTCTCCTTTACTGAAAATATACAAATACCTTTTTTAATAACAGTATTTTAAATTTCAAAATCCCTTACATGAGCTGATTTTTTTTCAAGAGCGAAGCACAATAATTGTCAGAAAGAATCCATAAACTTGCCACTTCAAAAGGATGCCTGGTTATATGAAACCATACAGCGTAAAATAATTTCTTACAACCTACAGAATAATAAGAAATTAAACTCAGCAATAGGAAAAGTATTTTCAGAATGACACACATAATGACTTTAAAGCTAAAAGTGACTTAGAAAATAAAATAATTACCAAACTATCTCTGATCCTGAGGAGTTATTGAGAAGATGGAGCCAGCAGTGCAAGGCAAAGGGACAAAACAAACAGTAATTGAAACAAAAGTTTCCCACTGGGTGTGAGGAAGAACCTCTTGCCATGAGGACAGCTGAGTGGTGGGCAAAGCTGCCAAGTGAGCCCATGCGGTGTCCATTTGTGGAACCATAGAATCACAGAATCATGCAACATCCTGAGCTGGTAAGGACCCACAAGGACCATCGAGCCCAAATCCTGGCCCTGCACAGAACAGAGTCACACCATGCGCCTGACAGCACTCTCCAAACGCTTCTTGAGCTCTGCCAGCCTTGGGGCTGTGACCACTTCCATGGGGGGCCTGTTCCACTGCCCAGCCATGCTCTGGGTGGAGAACCTTTTCCCAATATCTAACATAAACCTCCCCTGACACAACTTCAGGCCATTCCCTGGGGTCCTGTCACTGTCAGCACAGAGCAGAGATCAGTGCCTGCCCCTCTGCTTCCCCTCACCAGGAAGCTGTGACTGCAGTGAGGTCTCCCCTCAGTCTCCTCCTCTCCAGGCTGAACGGACCAAGGGACCTCAGCTGCTCCTCACGTGGCATCTCCTCAAGGCCTTCACCATCCTCACTGCCCTCCTTTGGACACTCTCTAACAGTTTTATGTCTCTTTTATACTGCGGTGCCCAAATCTGCACACATCACCTCAGTGCAGAGCAGAGCAGGACAATCGCTGGAAGTTTTTGGCACCCAACCAGTTGACTGTGGAGCTCCTGAATTATTTTCTGACTGCATGAAAAGGAGCAGCTTTACACAGTCCCTCTATGGCAAGCTGAAGGACAGATTACACCAATGTCAAATGTTTTCAACAGAAGCCTGTCTGGTGGCACCAGCAATAAACATTTCTACACAGACCGCCTGGGTGGGTGTTACAAGCCAGAAGCTGTCACAGACAATAGTGATTCTGACAGCACAGGGCAGCTTCTGATGTTCTTCGTAACATTTCTGGTCATTATTTTTATCTAAAAACTGAAAATGGAAATACCATGCCAGAAGCAAGCACTACCTCTGGTTCATCACAACATTTTAGCACGAAGGTCACTTTGCCAAGCAGTAATGGCCAAGTGTTTTCTGACTCATGCTTTACACTACAGCCCTTTCTGCATCCCTCAGCCTCACATCTTTTAAAAATATTCACATTACTTTCTGTGGCAGTCATGATGGACAGCTCATAGCTATAGGTCCTGAGCCTTGAACAAACATTGCTGAAACACCACAGCTCTGAGTACAGCTTAATGAAAACAATAAACAGACTTGAAGAGGCTGAAGAGAACAACTCAAAAGCAGAAGAATAGCAGTAACTCGGCCTACTTGGGCTTGCCTGTGACCCAGTTTTCTTTCCTGCCTGGGCGAGACATGTTTTGAAGAGCTCGGGTAGCGCTGAGAGACCGAGGGCGGGCTGACTGGGACGCAGGAGGCAGCAGCTGCTGCATTGCCATGGCACGAAAGCAAAAGGTGAAAGAACACCAAAGAATAGACTGCAGAAGACCATGCTGCTTCCAATCCCAAGGCCGTGGACAAAGAGCGAGAGCTCATGGAGAGGCCTTTATGGCTGCAACTGAAATTCCACACAGAAAGGCTTCCCTGCTAGCCAACCTCCTGCCTCTGGCTCCAAGTCATTGTTCTCTCCCCACATGTGAAGTTACTCGTTTTAAAATGACTTACTTTCCTATTTCCCAGCAGCTTTAGATAGTTATGTCATCAATTCAGGAAAAATCCAGTTTGCAAAATTATTAAGAAGACATTTAGGTAAAATCTCTGCATATCTTAACTGTCTTTGAATTTTTCCCTTGCTGTCAGGTGTTGCAAAAGCCAAGGAAAACATATTGCAATTCCACATTGCTCTTCATAAATCCTCTTTGACAGCTCCTGTCTGTTTTGCCTCTGAGCAGGACTAGAGAGGAGATTCCTTCAGATGACCCCTTTCTACTCATCATCTTAGGGGTATACATCTTATCCCACTCTAAGAAACAATCAGAAAAAAACATGATTCTTCAAGTTGTCTACATATTGCTACCATCAATTTCATTTTTAACAATATTGTCAGAGAATGCAGAGGTGATATGCAGAAGTGGTAGCTATGAACTAAGATAAATGAACTTAATAAAACATTCCTAAGAAGTTAGGGATTTACAGATTCCTCAGCTGCTAACAATAAATGAGACAGCCAATCTCAGGTTAGGTATCTTTTCCTCTAAACCAGCTTTGTTTATATATGTGATATATGTCAGAAATATATATAAATATGTGCTTGTACTATGTTAATACTTGGGAACCCTACACAAGAACCTTCCAGACTGACATTCTTCAACCCCCAATTCTTCTCACCTGCAGCTTTTGTTAAATCTTCTGGGTATTTCCACCTTGTTTAGACTCATTTTTGAATTGGAAACATTTAAGAAGCATTTTTTTATGGCTTAATCTGGGAAATCCACTTGTGAGGAGCCTTGCACAGAGTAAATCAAGAGTTGTTAGAAATAGTAGGAGTGATTCTGGTCTACTTTGCAATATACAAGAAAATTAAAGAGTCATAACAGAGTAGAAACACAAGAATTGTCATTCAGGTGTGAAGTGTCCTCTTATATTTTGTTTAAAATGGCTCTTATTGAACCAAAGATCTATTTCCAGGTATCCTTGACTGGCACAAGGAACATCAAATGGTCCAATAATGTAGAATTAGATCTTAGAAAACACAGACAAGAGAATCAACTCCCACCTACGTGTTCCAATTAGGCAAAGTCTTCATTGATCATGCCTATTAGGAAACAACAGATTTCAGCTCACTAGGAGTATTTTCACAAATGCAACTGCAATATTTGCCTAGAGCAGATGTTTTCCCAAGCAGAGGCTTGTGAATCCTCTAACCAGACATTTTGCAAGGATTCAGAAATGCTGACGAGGATGCTTTCTGAATACCTGGTGTATTTATGCTCATCTGTTTCCTGCTCCATGTTTTATCATTATCTGTCTCATAACGGAATGATGTACTAAGTCATTCCCCCCTTAAACTTTTTTTGTTCGTTTTTAACCTTTTGACAAAACCAGAATTATACTCCAGGTATTCTGAAATCAGCCTAAATTTCCACAACTTTATGAGCCAAACTATGTCCTGCAATAATTTCTGACCTGTATTAGTTGAATTTACAGAGAGAACCATGACTGACATCTCCATCAAATGCTGTGAATGTCTCCAAATTCATCCAGTCACTGAGGCCATTTATGGGATGTTGAACTTGAGTAAGTGACTGTGTTAAAGTGTATATTTTTGCTTCAGTGGATTCAAAAGCATAAGCCAGTCAGTAGGAAATAATTTAGTGGTAACTCCTGCAGTACATATGTAGCTTAAAAGAAAGATGAACGCTAAAAAAAAAAATTATATCTAAGACCTATATATGATAACCAAGGCCAAATCATTGAAAAGAACCCCAATTATTTTTAGTAGAATAATTATATGAAGCTGTTCTCTTTGTTCCAAAAGTTCTGTGAACAGGACAGAGAGGAGCTGTTGCCTTATACCAATATGTCCCATCTGCCTAGCTTACAAATCAAACTACGCCTTGCTTTTATTACTGACTACTGCTCTCCACATGGGAATGCAGGTCTCTGGAATAATGCAATGATTTCTTTTCAAGCACTATATTTCAACCTTTCCAAGCTGAAAGAGATCTTTGACTAGTGTTAAAAGACCAAATGTCTAACCAGATTTCTAATAACACTATCTGCTTTTTATTTGTACAGTAAAATAGCATGCTTATATCTAACAACTAATTATAATTATTTGGTTATAAAGATCTTTTACAAGAATCCTACCTATAAGACCACAAAGATGCTGCTCTTAAGAAAACATTAAAAACCCCTCATAGTTTTGAAGCCATGTATATTTATCTTTCATTCCAACCTCTGGTTTCTGTGTATTAACCTACTGTCTTTTAAAAAAGGAACTAATAAACCATTGCAATAACTTCTAATATGGGGTTAATTCTGAAGCGTCTAGAAAACATTATCTATTTAGCTTTGCATTTAAAAATTCAATTAAATATTTCTGCTTGATTTGCAACAAATCTGGATCATTTTGATATAAAAGTCATCTCAGGACACAAGGACCTTTTAAGACCTATGAAATCAACATAGCCCAGAAACATTTTTTGAGGTTAGAATTTGCTTTATTTACTATCATTGATAACTTTTATTTATTATATAGATTTACTCAGTATCAAAACATTGTCCCTAAGCCAGTTTATAGCATGATTCCAATGAAAAACTCTATTGGCTGAAGAACTCCGTAATCTCGTAAGACCTCTTCAAAGACAAGAAACAAACCATCTGCTCCTCCCTAACAGGCACGAACAACTCCTTTCATACCCTAAAACTAGAGATTCAGCAATGCAATCAAATGCAAATAAATTTTTTTGGTAAGACAGCATGAAATACAAGGGGTTTTACACCTTCAAAAATATTCAGATACGAAACGAGGCACAAGCCTTTTTATGTTAATCAAATAGCCAAATGTCAGCAACAGCTCTGCTATTTAGCAGCTCATAAAAGCTGCAATGAAGACAGAGAGGAAAAAATGTTTAAATAAATCCAATCTCAACAAATTTTTCCTCCTCAGCCAAATTGTACCCTGTTAAACCTTCTCTACTGAAATATTTCAAGTTTATGGGAAACTATAAATACTACAATTAAACGAATTTTTATATATTTATTTATTTACATGTGTGCAAAATAATGCCTGAGCACTGCTCTCTGGACCACTGAATACTCTTACATGCTCCAAAAAGCTTTTCTCTCCAGAGAAAAACACATCACTGAAAGATTTCAGAAAATTATAGCCATGTGACATAAAAGATATTATGAAGAAAATTATTTTTTAGCCTAAATTGTAGCAAGTCTTACCAGGCAATAAAACACAGAACTGTCTAGGTGAAGTGCCAGGGGAGGAGAACTCTAGACGAATGCTACGCTAGGGACATTTGGCTTTCGGTTGCTATTTCTGTGATGTGAACACATTGATTACAACTTTTTTCACTAATGAGCAGCAATTATCACTAATGAGCAAGTGAAATTATTTGGGAGATGCAGATAATCAATTTGCCAGGTTTACCTGGAATGCATGGTAAACCACTTGGATTGTATCGAACAGCTTTTCTCTCTGTTAATTGAAAAAAAAAAAAGTGAGCTCCCAATCCCAACCTTTATATTAACTGAAGAGAGGGTAAAAACTGAGTTCATATATTTTACTGAAAATTGCTATTTACTTATATTTAGAGGTACTTGCTATCTCATATCCTAATTATTTTTAACTTAACACTTACTGCACTCAGGTAAGATAGGCATCTCCTTCCTGTTCCTGTTTTTTTTTTTTTTTTAAATGCAAATCCCTTTTCCAAATTGGATATTAATTTGTATGACCTTTTCAATATTTTTTGAAGAGGAGGTTGATTAACTCAGATTGTCTCAAAATATTTGACTAAAGAAAGAAGTGAATTAACTTCAGTTGTATCAACGGAAGTAAAATTCAGCCTGTCTCAAAGCCTGCCCCCGTAACAGATTTTTGTATCTGCCAAGTCCAAGACTTGGTTTGCTCCCCGTGCAGGTGAATATGTTAATGGCACATGATTAATTCCTCTGTAGAGCATCCCAGGGACAAATGCCACTAGACCACTGATTCCCATTATCCTGCTGCTACCTGCTCCACCTGAACACAGTTAGGAGGAACTCAGCTGATGAGCAGACAAAATTCAGTTCATGACTTAGGGAGCACTGCTTTAGACTGAGGACTTCAGTTAAGTAGTACTTAAGACATTATCCAGTTAGCCTCATTTAAGACATCATTCTGGTAGCATGAGCAGTGGCATCTGATTAGCCCAGTTCTGATATTTTAAACACAAAACACTGGTTTTTTTCTAACAGCTAACTGGGCATAAGAGAATGCAACAGAGGAAGCAAGGATTTGAGATTGTAAATAGAAAAAACACACAGAGAAAAATGTAATTATGTTCTATGAAGTGTTTACTCAACTGCTGCTAATGGCAGGAGCAACCTGGGCATAGTGAGTGTCCAGATCACAGGCAGGGTTAACTGCTCACTGTTAACTCCACTGAATGGCAGATTTTAGCACCTCTGATGCAGGCAAATGGCTCGAGCCATTTCCCTGCAAGTAACAAATGAAAGACATGCACTCTCTGGTTTATGGAACTCTTCAGTAAGCCCAGGCAAGTGGTATCTATAGTAATCCTATGAATAATGCATTCGATAAAGATGACAATATTTAAAGCTCTGTGGAAGGCATGGTGACAATAGTTAAAAAGTCAGAACTGATATTTATGTAAAGTATTGTACCAAGCTGGGACACTGCATTTTCAGTAAAAAAACTGTACAGCAAACAAAAGCCTAACACTCCTCCCAGAAAATTCCAGATGTAAAACTTCAGTCAAAGCTCCAGAACTTTGCACTATTAAGAAAAAAACAAACAAGCGACAACTGGTGAAAGTATTTAGCTTTGACAGTTACGATGAGATTTTTCATGGAGCCTAATGAATGCTCCAGCTGCATTTTGGTTTAAATTAAGTGGCTAATTTATGTTGTGCTTCTTTGTTAGCTGCTCGTGATGGGCAAGCCCAGCAGCACGGATGCAGAACGGCAGTAATGGACTTTGCAGGACATGATTATTCACCACTAAATGAGCCTGGGGACAGCCCAATACTGCTGTCACTTAAAGCTGTATTAAAGTGCCTGACATGGACATGTTTAACTAAACACTGCGATGGCACAGAGTGATCACTGGGAGTGCATGGTTAGGAACGGCAACATTCAAACCAAAGGAGCTCTATTCAGCAGCAGAAACTCCAAATTCTGCCAATAGGCTTTTTAAAAAAAATTACCTATTAACTTCCTTTCAAATAATTAAATCTTCTCAGATGCTCTTGGGGTTCACTTCTTCCTTCACAAAGCAAACTGTTCCCCTTACTCTTCGCAAGGCTTAACAAAGGAGACTGAATACAAATGTCAAAGTCAGCCAGTATTTTCTCAGACACCTTGTTCCCAATTACAGCACAGACTCTTCCATGCTGAATAAAAAGAATAAATGATAGGAAATAAAATATGAAAGTGAACTGCAGGCACTGTTCATGTTCCCAGTTGATCAGATTCTTACACAAAAACAACAAACCCGAGAGGAAAATATTGCACTCGTGCTATTACTGGATCAGTCTGGATCTTTTATTTTAGTTTGAGGTCAAGACAAATATATACCTCTATATTTGCAGTGTCAAACCCACATTGTCTGAAAAACACCTAACACTTTGCACAGTAAACTCTCCGGAGCATTGAACACGTATTGTGCTTAACGTCCTGGACTCTCACTCGGGCTCCCACACGCTGCATAAAGCAAATAAACAGCTATAAGGATCTAAAACATTTGAGGAAAAGCAGCAATACATTAAGTCTTTCCACCTCAAGCTCAGTGGGTATTTGCTGGGATGTACTTCACACAGACAGAGTTTCAAGTTCAGAGAAAGCTGACTAGAAGATAAAAGGTCCTGATAACCTTCAAAGCTCTGCATCGCTGTTGAAAAATGCTCACTTCCCACAAGTCTCCAATGGATTAGCAGCTTTGTGGTGTGCAAGCCCTCCCCACGGCCTTTCATTATATTTCATAGTCACTTAAGCCTCTTCCTAATAAAAAGACAATGCCAAGGGTGAGATTATGAAATACCCCAAAGTTAAATTGATAACGGTTTAATTAAATGTTGCTCCCTAACAACATTTCTAGCATGGTTCTGGCAATAAAAAGGAAAAGTGAATGTTGCAATTGCTTCCTTTGCTTTTCCCATGACACTGCCTTTCAGAACATGCTGCAGAAGATCTGGTTACATGACATGGTTGCTAAATTCAGTCTTGCACTGAGCACAAAGAATTCATTTTAACTTTGGGTTTAGTATGGAGCAGGCTCTGCATGATCAGATTTTGTCTGCTGCATTTTAATTAAAATAATAGGGACAGGTCCTCAAAGGGAGTAAGCGAGCACAGCTCTGTTGAAGTGAGTATTTACCAAGCCTTCCCTCAAAGTCAACAGCAAAACCTTCCTATTAAATCCACACTGTGCTTTCTGTGGAGATGCACATCTCTGTACAGAGAAAGTTCAGGGCACTTACAAGCAAGATTCATTCACTTAATCAAGACAATAAATGCACATTCCTCTTCTGTATTTATTCTTTTGGCTGTTGCTTCATTCCTTCATGCTGCAAGTAATGGCTCTAAGTGCCACAGCCTTGCTTTCCCCCCTAGGTCACTTGTGATGGATAAGCAGATAAATGGTTTCCTAATATCCTCTTTATGATAACTTCTTCTACAGTGCTATATTTTTTATATACTATATTTCTTCCATATTTAAACCAACTCTGGTTCAACTTCAGCTTGGAAATTTTACTTTGGTAAGAGCTCGGGGTCAGTGCCTGATCATCTGCTGTTGTTGAAACAGGCAACATATGACATGTACTAAAACGTATAAAACATCAGCTATTTTCTGTGGAAGACATGGAGAGGAGTGATTAATTTTACATTGTCCCTTAAAATTGGACTGCTCTTATGGCTTTGAATTATATGACACAATAATCTCGTCTGTTAAAACCTTATACATCCTTCTAGTAGAGTTTCAGCACAATTGTCCCTTAATTACACCTAAAAATGAGGATACACTTAGATTGTGTTAAATCTGTAGTACATGAGGATATATAAAAGTTTTACCAGGGCAAACTGGATTAACTAAAGTAAATTTAAAAAATGCATAATGTCACAGAAATTAAATAAGGAAAAAGGTATGAATTCATTTTCAAAAATAGAAATGCCAATAAAAATATGGGCAAGGAACACTTGATCACATGAGAAGCAAAATTAATTAAATCCCAGTGTGAAACTTTGCCATGGTACATTTACTAGGCAGTGCACAAAGCCATGAACTCTGAATCAGACATCCCATATCATGCACAGAACAGCCAGAAAAAACATTCTGCATGTCTGCAAAAGCAGCAGCTTGCAGCAGTAGTTCATGGCACCATAGGTCACACCCACACCGGAACAACCTTCACTCCTTTCCTGATCCATAAGACACATTTTTTTGATGTTTCTCCTCACATTGACACTCATTTTCTGACTCAGCTGCAGCACTTACTGATTTGTTTCCTCAGCAAAACTCCTGGCTTCACTTTTGCCGTGAGAACCATCATTCCCAGACGTGGTTTTTAGGGTAACAACAGGAAACAACCCCTTTTCCCCCACAGCAACAGAACCACAGTGTTTCATAGGCTCACTGCTGCCTTTTCCAGCTGATTACGCTGCCTCCTAACCAACAGCTGAAGGGGTTTCACCTTGTTTTCTTGAAGAGGCACTGGACTTTTCCCTGTTTTTAACTTTACCTTTCCTGCCTACATCAGCTTCTATCTTAAACGATTTGGCATAAAAACATGGGTCAACAGAGGGCTGACAGCGTTTTACAAGCCTGATCCATGGCGCTCCATGCTGAGCAAACAGCACTGGGAAGCAATCCAGCAGACATCAGTGTTTTTCAGACACTACTTGTCTCCTCCCTAAAAAGCTGCAATTTAGCAGTAGGTGCAGAAAAGCACAGCAGCAAAGAGAAGGGCTCAGACACTTCATACACAGTACTTTGGACAATAGAACATTATTTCTTCAATGTATTCTTAACGAATGCTCTTGAAAACACCAAGTGCAACACTAACAGCTAAACATAAATGGCATTTGATTATTTTATAAAGGTACCCCTGTGGTTTTGGACACAGCTTCAGTTGTTTATTTATCCCTAGGTAAGACAAACTAGGCAGAACATACCCTGATGTGTGTGGCAAGTGAGTGAGCAGCTCAGCTCCTGAGCACAGCCTCTTGTGCCTCTTCAGGCAGGTGCAGGAATACGAGCACTGCTGCCCAAGAGTTCTCACACACACACTGGGCTTTCTCTAGTCATGGACTCGGTATGACTGGTTCATCTCCGGAGCTGAGGTCTTCTAATTCAGTGACATTAAATTAATGAACTGCATAACTCCTTACCTGTGTGGTACTTTGGATTTTTAGAGTAGTAACAAACTTATTAACCAAGAAGGATTAAATTTACAGTAAGAAACCATTTTCCTCTGTAATACTTCCTAGTAGCAGACAACCTGAAGTGTCTCCTTTCTGCTTTCTGTTCCACGAGAAAAACCCCAAGAAGCAGAGCACCCACAACATGATGGTCCATATTAACAGCATTCTTAAGGACAGGGAAATTAATTTCATACATTGCTAGAAATGTGCCTGGACAAGATGGGATGGATCATTATATAACACATGATTTGATCAGTAGGGTAGATTGGAACAAATTCGGATTTGTGTGCTTGTGCATAACACCAACGGAAAAAAAGTTACTTTAATTAAATGTGCGTGTACATGCTTTAGTGAAAACTGAAAACCAGAAAGGATTACAGACATAAAGGAGGAAACTGTACGCTGGATAGCTGGGTTAGGTATTCACACAGACAAAAGAAATTTGTGACATCAGTAATTTTCCATTTACAACTCTTGAGTTGTATTTTTGTTCACGAAACTTTGGATTTTAGAACTGATTCCTCTGAGATTTTCTGTCAGGAATTAAGATTTATTTTATCTTATACAGTAATGCATTTATACATCTAGCCACTTAACAATTTTTCATAAGATACAGGGCATTTGTCAGCATTTATCATTCAATTCCCCACAGTGTAAAACAAATCTTTGACAGATGCAATGATAAAAGATGTGAATGCCAGATTACATAAAGAAATCACAATTACATTACTTCTTGGGAATTATTATTAGAAGTGTAAGTTAGTATCTATTGCGGCACCTGGGATACAAAAATATGGTTTTCATACTTTTTTAAAATCACTTATATTCATTTCGGATAGAATTCTGTCAACTTGTAAATGAGAATTATTATGTTACCTGAAATTACTTTTGTTCACTATCTATACAAACAGCTTCAAATCAGTTTGCAACCACGAATTTTATCGCGCCGCACAAGAGAAAACTCACGCTAATATCCAGGAGCACAGCAGAATCAAATTCCTCAAAAAGACATAGATCTCGTCCTAGTTAAGAAAGCAAAATTATGGTCGAAGTTGTCGGTTTCTTGCCATCATTCCTTCAGTGAATTCACGCCCTCCTGCAACTCTGTTTCTGTGCTCACCTGTACTCCAGTATCAGTTCACCTTTCCGTGAAACCAGGTGGAGTCACAGCTCTGCAGGGGAACTAGGCTGTTCCCAACTAAATGGATCAGGTATGATCAAAGATGGCAGAGATTTTCCACCACCAAATATTTCTAACAAATTGCAGGAAAGATTTAAAAAAATACCATGAGCAACAAACCTAACAAACAATGTTGTCATTAAAAGCACAAAAGGTTACCTTCGGTTTCCAAAATGGAAAGATCTTCTGTGATTTTTTTTTTCTGTGTGGCTAACTAAAAAATCTCACACAGTTGCATTCAAGCATCTTAGTGAATAAAAGAACTTAATGCATAATCACTTGCTGAAGGAAATGAAAAATAAAGTTTATGAAAATTATGATGTCATTTTACATTCAAGTTAGAGTACGGGAAAAAAGTGCCAATATTCACTAAAACACAAAGATAAGTAAGAGAGGAAAGTAAAAATAGAATCTTAAGAGGCATTTTAATTATTTTCAAGTTATTAAAAGTTTCCTAGAGTTCATGTATTTGGAATATAAAAAGCAACTAAAGCAATTTAAATATAGACAATGTAGGAAAGGAAAACAGCATAAGAGCAATCAAAACCCTCTTTTCATAGATTTTCAAAACTGAGGTGTGAGTCAATCCTGACTGTTAACCCGCTTTTCATGTTTGTGCTCCTCATTCAGGCTATTGCAAAAGTATATACCTGTTAATAAAAGCACTTAGGGAACAAAGTGTGTTTAAGTGGTTTAGTTAAAGCCAGGCCTTATTTTGATGGCATTCTCTAAAGTTTGGAACTCTTTTACTCAGGCTCTTTGAAGAGGAGACTGCATTATGGCAGCTGTATCAAACAGCTTCTAATTCTCTCGTGCTAGACCCAAAAGATTTTAAAGAGCTGAGTAAACTGACGGTGAATCCTGCTGTTTCTGGTACTCCTATGACTGCATTCTGTTAAGTGGTCTGATAGGAGGAACCACAGCAGGTTAAACATCGTATTTCTGTAAACTGTCAAGACTGTTAAACTGCTCTGCACATCTTTGTGGCCCTTAGAAATCTCAATACTTCCAGTTGTTCCTTTACATTTTTGCCTAAATACAGAATTCAATGCAAAACCAGGTACTAGGTGAGACATTCTCAATATCACAAACACACAGTAAATAAGCAAAGGTGTCTAGAATAGAATAACTTCCTGGCATTTCAGTTGTGATGATCTAATCTAAAACTTAATTAATTTTAGAACTTGCTTTTGCATAAAGCTGATAAAATACTGTAGGCTTGGATAATTACAAATCTGCAGAGGGAGGTTTACTTTAGAGTTATATCGCATACTTTTTCTAGCAGTAAAATGACATAAATAAATGAGGACTAGTATAGCTTCGACAGGACAAGAAAAATAGGACTATCAAAACTAAGACTAAATTCCCTTTTATCTACCAAGAGCACAGCATTGTAAATAAGCACAGAATTGAGTATCAATAAGCAATTATTTGTCTGAATCACAAAATATCAAGTAGCAGAAAATACATTATTTCAGAGTATTTCGAGACAAATAACAAATTGAGCCATTTTATCTAGATATAAGGAAAATCTTTTGCAATCAGAACAGTCAAGCATTGGAACAGGTTGCCTGGGGAAGTCATGCAGTCCTAGGTTTTTAAAGATTAATCAAGATAAAGTCCTGAGCAGCCTGGTGGCACCTGAGTTGCCCCTGCTTTGATCATCAGTTTAGAGACCTTCAGGTTTCACACTGAATCACGCAGGGGTTCTGGGACATCCATTTTACAAAGACTTTTTAAGTAAGTAGGAAACTCACAGGCACACCAACTACTGGTCTAGAGGACAGAAGGTTCAGACAACACAGAACATAAATAAAAAAGTACATGTGGGAGCATAAGAAGTGACATAAAGCAAAATAAAACTTTTTAGAAGTAAATTAGCACCTCCTTAAAGGTAAAAAGGCAGTTACTATCAAGCAATACTCTCAGATAAAAGATAAAGAATTGGAGAAAAAAGATTTGTATGCTAGTAAATAATCTATTCTAGACCAAGAACCACTTCAAACGTATTGCACAGGGAAGCCAGTTCATAAAGACAGAGATATCAAAGAGGAAAGGAATACTCTAAATTATTTTAACAAGTCTGTAGCTCCTTGCACTGCAGGGCTCTGCACAATTAACTAAAAGACAGTGGGGAGATAAACACGAGGTCGGCAAAAAACCTCTGAATAAACTGAAGGCTCTCATTTGTTACTGAATTATAAAAGAGGTTCTAGGCTCTAGCATAAAAGAAAGAAAGAGTTCTGAATAATAGATGCAGGTGTTCATATATGGCCTTATGAATAATGCAGAAAATTTCATATTATGGACTTTTTTAAGGGAAAAAAGATAACATTGACACCAGAAGTAATGGTGATACCAAAATAACCAGGGAGTGAGAGATGGCTGCAGAGCCGTGACAAACTACGGAAGAGGAAAGGAAAGCACACAGAGGAAGTAAAGAACTAAAAAGCTGTTCTCAAGAACAGTGACACAAATAATGACAGGGAAAGACAGACTCCGTGGAACAGCAGGAGACCCTGCGAGCAGGTTCATCAGCACAGCTGCTCTACCAGCACCAGCATCCCTGTTTTCTAGAACACTGAGAGCAAAAAAAGGAAGGAGAAAATGAAGGTATCAAAGTGACCGAGCAAGCAATAAAGATGACAAAAGTGTACACGAAATGATTGATGGTACACACCTCGGCACCATAAAACGGGAGAAAGAGTCATGTTACATCATGGGGGGTATTACGGGAAGATAATTCACAGACAACTGAATCATATACTGCTATTTTCATGAATTTTTATTAACATACTTTATTAAGAGAAGAAACTCTACAGATTTAAACTGAAAAAAAGACTTAGGGAAATGGAGCATATTTTGGGGATTGAGAAGGTAGAGAATGGGCTTCCTAAAGAGTGAACTGTTTTCCCACCACATTCATCACAGTTCCAAAAAGGGAACAGACTACGTCCCATTTTTGCTAAACTTCCACCACCAGAAGCAGGAACACAGGCTGGACATCCAGTAAGGCGTCTGGAGCACATGTCAGTCCTGAATTCACAAGGCATTTGCCACAATAAGACTTACAGCTGCAAACTTACAGGTGATTCTGAATTTTCTTGGCACGAGGACTGTTAGACGTTCACTGAACGTGGCTGAGCAGACTGAACCAATTACCAAACTGAGTCACGGCCTACAGATGCTAAACCCAATCCACAAAGGTGTTGAGGCAATGAAACCATCAAAAAAGCTGAAACACGGATATTATCAAGGTATACTTAAAAGGTATAGAAAAAATTACAAATCACTTGAAAAAGCAAGCCAATGTCATTACATTACTCACCCTTTGAGCAAAACAGCTCCTGACATAAAAGTTGAATAAAGCAGCACTGGTGCCAAGGCATACATTTGAATTGTCTTTCAGCTGTCCTCTATCCCCATCAATTGCATCAGAGTCAAACAAGAACCTTTGACCCAATACTGACAAGATATTTGCCATCCAGTGTAGTTCTCGGAAATCACCACTTGTATTCAGCAAAAAATAACTATAGAATTCCCGTATTTTCCCTGAGGTTTTAATGAATATTTTTCATAGTTTTATTGGAACAAAAACTTGACTAGAACTAGAAAGTAATTTTTGGAAAAAAACACATGAATACCTATTTAACTTCAAAGAAACAGCATGATTTAGGACAATTGCATCTACTTTTTCTCTGCAGTTCACCTTTAAGTATCTTTATGGAATAAATTTAAAGTGACCTGTTTTTTCTATAGGATTTATATAGGATTCACTCACCTTCTCTCACCAATGGTCAGCCATCTTATTTCAAGACACGATTCACTACTAATTTAAAGAATGAGATGCTCTAGTACCACCTTACATTGAAAAGAGACTCCACCAGGCAAGAGAAATTTTAAAAACACACTAGATATTTCACCGGAAAAAACTAACTGAAATAAAATGTTTACTTGTTTTCGTAATTTTCTCTTCATCATTCATTAAACAAACACTTAACCGAGGCCACTTTCTTGGTTTTGGCTTAAGCACATAACCTAAAACACAGCAGCATAAAAAACCTTCGTGTAGCAAAATTCAGCAGAAGTCACAGTATCACACTCTGAGGCAGGTTCTTAATTTGAGTTTAAAAAAGTCTTATATTTTTATGATACACTTCCTAACAATGGACTATGTGCAACTGTTTACAGCTCAACAATTTTAAAGGTCTACCCAGTCAGTCCACTGCAATGTACAAAATCTCCAGCCCAGCTGGCTTTATATTCACTGCACAGACTCTACTTTAGAGCCTCAAAGAAAATATGGCACAGAAGACATCCAAACTTTTCTCATCAGCAGCAAATCGTCCTTATCTTGTAAGCAAATTTAAATTATTTGAATGAGAATAATGAGCACAGTGTCGAATAAACACAGAAAATGAAGTATCTAGTATTTTTCATTAATATCCCATGCATGTATGCATTATAGTGATAAATACATATTTTTGTTTTTCTAAAGCTGATTAACTGTATTTAACACTGCTGTATTCATTTTCTGAGCATTCATATTTTATGAGCTGGGAAAGTTAGTGTATATTGTGATTTCCATTTTTCACATGCTGCATCACTTCTGGGTACAGGAGAGGACATTATGGTAATAAACGAGTAAAACTTCAGTGTGTGCATGCTGTACTCTCCATTAAAGCTAAATAGAGCAGTTTGTGATACAACTGATTTGTAGTCACTGCTGCAAACAGCAACACACTTAAGCAGAGTAAGTTCATTGATCAGTAGATTTATGAAACCAACACAAAAGGAAAGTCCACGGGGTACATAAAAAAAATAAAAATAAAAAAACAACCAGGAAGGTACAAAGGAGGGAGGGAGAAGAAGAATGGAAGTTCGAGACAGGAAACAAAGATACTCCGTGCTTTGCACAATTGCACCAAATTACTTATACATACTCAATTTTGTAACTACCTTTGAGAGATTTATCTTGTTTTTTTAGATTTAGGTGATTTGGAGCCAATCAGGAAAAGGACAAGCTCACTTCATATGTCAGTCTAGTCACACACTGGATCCTGACTTCAGGTTCTGCATATTATATTAGAAATAACAGACATAATACCAAAATATTCACTGACTTACATGTGTTTTAGTCAGAAATAAAAAGCAACACACAAGTAACTCAAGTCCAGCATTGCAATTCTCAAAATTTACAGTCAACTAACACTCTGAAAACACCCAAAGTCTTTTTAGGCATCAGTTTTCAATACTCTTGGCTTGCACTGAGATACCCATGTACTTACAGCACTGAAGAACTTTATCCCATGGTACAGAGGACTGGCAAGACAGCTGCAAGTGCACGAGGGAGGCCAGGCTCAGGCAGGCAGCCAGCAGCACTGCCCTATGGAAGCGCATCAGTTGGCTTCACTCCCTGTTCCCTGCATTTCTTAAAACCTTATATTTTGGGTGACCAAGGTCATTATTTCAATGAGGAAACAACTTACACACCTAGCAATTAACAGCAAGGTGTGGGAAGCTACTAATAGAAGTATTAACACTCTTAATGGCAAATAAACTGCTTTTTCTCTCACTTTCATCTCCTCTGCTTGGTCTAATTAATTTTTTCTGGCTCTTCTCTGTTACTTTGTATTTCACTATCAAATAGTGAAGATCCTAAATTGTTTTAGTTAATTCTGCTGAGAACTTAAATACTGTCCCATTTTATGTTCCTCCATTACCAGGTTATTTTTTAGATATCCATTTTTATTTTCTATTTGAATGTGAAATGTAAAATTACCAAGAGAAGTAAAAGAATAACCATAGAGTCATGCTATATTACAATAGAGTTTACTTGCTAAAGTAGGCATGGAGTAGTACATAATTAACTTGGCACAAAAATAAAAGATAATATTAATTCACAAGAGAATTACAGGATGACTGATGCAATAGATATGCACGCAGTTAGTAAATTACATGAACATGGTCCAAAAGGATCTGGATCCATACTAAATGAAAATACCTCATAGTAATTTATTTAAACATTCGAAGAAGAAAAGTCAGCAGTGGTAAACAAAAAAGTTCATTTGTCATCTGAATGTAACAGTTTGCAAGCAACCCTGAGATTATTTCCACCGTTGTTAAGAACTGAGCGTACAAGAACAACGCTTGCACACACTCATACACAGGATTTGTTTTACTCCCTTCCTTTTGTGCTGCTCACGCTCGTGTCCAAGATAATTGTTGGCTGTCGAATCTGCAGCAATACCAATAGATACCCTGGGCCACTGGAGAGGGTGTTTTTCAGCAGAATCATGCTTGAAATGAGGATAAACCAATGCTGATAGGAACAGGAAATGGGATCATGAGACAATTCTCAATTACAATAAAAATATCTTTATTAGAAACCGTCAGCCAGAGTAGGAATACCTCTGCGCTTCTCCACATGCCAATATCCTACAGCTCCTGCAAAAGAAGAGAAAAGGCAGTGCATGAAACAATAACTCAGTGCTCCACGCAGCACACTGCCAATTTTTCCACACTGCTTACCCTTCTCTTCCGCTTCCAGCAATTACTGGCAGGACACCATCTCTACTCATTCTAGGCAGGACACAGAAGGACAGAGAAAGATTTAGTTCGCTGTCAAAACCATTGATTTTTCTGTACAACTGTAGTATACATTAGAAGCACACCACTGCTATGGAACATCTATTGAGACACTTACATTCTGCTTTCCCAATCCTCACATCGTTTACTGAATGAGGCTTGACATCTGTGTAGCACCTCCAAGCAGGAAAAGGGCAAAGTAGCGCTGATTCTCTGTGGCTGCACAAACGTGGCACAGATCAGGAGTTTGGAGTCTCTCATCCTGTGTCAAGAGAACCTCAAAACACAGTGAACAACCTTCTACTAATAATAAATCCCCCCACCCCTAACAACAGATCCCAAGTTCCCCCAGACATGTCCAGATGGTACTCACTGCTTTGAAGCCTCCTCCCGGTCCTCTCCCACCTGGAAACATGAAGTGTCACTGGCGGATCTTGTGGCAGCTGTCTGTAGCACCACCTTTGACATGTGGATCTCACCTTTGCCTGCCTAGGCTTGTTTCAGCAGCGTTCAAGTTACTGTCTACATATTTTTGCATCTGGTTAAAATGCAACTGAGCCCAAACAAAGGCCAAACTCCACACTGCAAGTCATCTAATTGCATTAGCATACCCTTGTGGTGTCAGTTTTAACAATTCCTCAGGCTCAGCACAGCGTTTACCTAAATACCATATAAAAAATGCAGGTTACGAGACTGACTGGGTATAAGGTCACATTTAAATACACAGCTGTCTGCTCAGAGTTGAAGCCATCCAATTACCTGTATTTCATGATAAAAAGTGTTTAACTCTGAAGCACACCAGCTGTGCAGGAACCTAGGGCACATGCCTAATCCCAAACCAGAATGTACACACAATGTATGTACATAGAGACGGGACACAGCAAAGCCCCTCTGTGAGCAGATGAGACGCTGTGTCCTCAGCTGAAATCCAACCTGGAAGCACGCTCCCCTTTCTCCCTGAGGTGCCAAAGTTCTTGAACCTGGCACGATGAAGAGGAGGCTTGTACCTGGCACTAGGTAGGTACATGGAAACTCACCTGGAGGCTTATACACAACATCCATTTTTGAGGCTTCACAAATTCTTTTCTAACCCACAGATGACACTTGGAGCTTATTAGTGCCCCCCCAATTAGCACACAGTGGAACTCAGCACACATTCACCTTGGGAATGACAGAATTACAGTCGTATGTGTCATTAGGCATGATGCACAACACCTTTTACAGACTGCTACAGACCCCACTTAATGCAACCTTCTCCTCTTCCCAATGCAAACCCCAGCAAAACAGAGAAACCCAGACCAGCTCTGGCTTTCTAAACTTGTCAGTACCTTGTTATCAGGTTTTGTTTCCCAAATTTCCATCAGTTTCATCACAAATGATCAGGAGGTTCAGTTAGAGAGAATAGTAGAAACCAAACACTGAGGACAGTCACCAGAGTAAGTTATCTATACAAAAATTATTTTATGCACCCAGTTGACGGAGTTACTATTTTGATAAAGCATCACAGGCAATTAATGACACACAAAAGTTAACCACACAGTAAACTTTTTAAAAAATAATGCAAGTTAATCCAACCCAGTTCATTGCCAATACAGAAAGGGCAGATAAACTGGAAAAATGACATATCAAGAAAAGTAAAGATAGTAGCACCGAACCAAGATGGTAGATTGGTTACAAAACATTTAGGTAAAAATCTTTCCCTCTCAACTAAACTAGAACCCTATGCCCCTAACTGAGCTGAGATGTGAGGCAGCCTGCAACTTACGCCCCAGATGCACGCTGCCTTTCCTTTAGGAGGTATGTTTCCCTAAACAGGTACAACCACTGGCAGAGCTTCCTGCAGCCCCCGAGGAACCTCTGCTCTGTCTGTTACTCTTACGGCACTCAGGCATCAGCCGTTTCTGTAAAACTCTCTCTTCTGGCACTCATGTCTCTTTTCTCTAGAGATGATAAATGACTCTTCTTGCCAGCTAAGTGAATCCCATGGAAAGTGCTGAGGGTCTAAATCCATTTCATGCCTCAGGATGCTATTGTTATTTTGCAGCTTACTTAAAAAGGACAGGTATTTCATAAGGCAAACTGAAAGATGAGGTCCCAAGAGCAAAGCCTTTAGTGAATTCGGAAAAGGTCCCAAGAGCAAAGTCTTTACTGAGTTTGAAAAGATAAAAACCAGAAGGATGTAATGAAAATTTGGGGCAGGATGAAGAACAAAGTGATTCAAGGAACGATGACGATGACAGTAAACATTCCAAGCATCAATGCCTACCAGAATAGCCCTTCTTAGTTCTTCAGAAATTTACCAAGAGAGTACATATGAAATATTTTAAATGCTTATTGATTAATAGCAATATAATTATTAGATATGTTTTCATAGTTATGAGGGATGATTGTGATCAGAGTCTCTAATAAGATTTTGTGCAAACAGGACCATAAAAACAGTCAGTGTCCCATATTATCAGAACAAGATCTACCTGCTTTATACTATTAAAAAGGAATACAGGGAAAACTGAACTTTATTTCTTTATTTTTCAAACATATATCCTTTAGAACACATACAGTTTTGCTCATGTAATTGAACATTCATCCTCTCTTCCAGCAATGACTGGAGCATTACAGGGTTTTATAACAGGTAAGAGCTTCTAAGTGGTAACTAAAGCAGGAACCATCCATGCACACGCTGGTTCTTTATTATTATTTTCTGGGTGCTGCTGCAAAACACTGAGTTTCAGAGGAAAGAGTCCAGGTTCCCAGTTTTTCAGCAGTGCAAGGACTAATGAACTTTGCCTTTTTATTTATTGCAAACAGGAAAAATACTAAGTTGTTGCACTATTGCTTATCCTGCCCATGAGCAAAACCAACTTTTGCAGTTTGTAAAAATCAAAATGCATCAGTCACAGTGCATGACACAAGGTCACAGAGTCACTCTGGTTAACTGGATCAGGTATTCCCAGAGTCTTAGGCATACAACCATCCTAGCACAATGAGGATGCAGTGAGAATAGGCACAGTGAAAATATGGCATGCACCATCTTCTCCAGTGTTAACAGCTGCTCAGAGTACAGAAAACTGAATACATTTCACATTGTAGTCATTGCAAGGAGATATATAAAGTTTAATAGGATCCCATTCTTGAGTTACTTTATAAGTCTGCTCAATTAAATGCCATTTAATGATTCAGCACTTACAAGGTATTATATACCATTCATACTCCATTGATTTCAGTGAAGCTCCTTCTGATTTTCCAAGAAAAGATGAGTAGTTCTAAGGAAAAATATTAATTTTCTATTTAAGCCTTAAGTATAAGAAATTAAAAGTAGTGCCTACATATAACAACTGCTACATTGGTTCACTGTAATTCACGCATGGGGAGACTGAGATTATCACATCAAAATTGTTTACACCACTGATACTGGTTTAACTGGTATGCAGCCCAAAGATGAAGACTACTTCATGTTATGTCTGTATTTCCATCAAAACTGCAGTGACTTGGCTGTTGCACTTTATTGGAGCATTTTATTTTCAGCTGTATCCACCATAAATTACTGTTACAGCATAAAAGACCATCATTCTGGATCATCAGAGTAGGTGGTGCAGGCGAGTTGCTGAAACAGTCATGTTTGTTCATGTATTGTAGCAGGTTATTCCAGTACTCACCTTTGTGTTTCGTGCCTTAGCACACCTTAACTCTGCTCATCCTCAGTGTAAGAAATGAGTTAAAAAGGCAACTCCTTGTCTGGGGCACTGGCTTGCAGCTCAGAACATCCACAGATGACTCTCAGGTAACGATTTCACTCTGCACCTGGGAGAACGTGCACCAGGCCAGTCTCCACAACAGCTTCCAGCTGCTACCTGTTGCTCCAAAGTGACCACGTTTGCTATCACAGCTATTTGCCTCATCAACAAACTTTCCACTAGAAAATGAAACCATTCAGCCCTGAAGTGCAGTTAACCACTTAGGTCAAAAAATGATTATAAGCTGTAGATACTTGTATCCCATGCTCTCTAATGCTAATGATACATCACTTAGCTCTTTCATTGTATAAAAGCTGCTTCTTTTCATCTCTCTTTTTTATTCTTTAACAAACTCTCTTGCTCGCATAAGCATTACCAACAGCCATCCTGCTTTCCATTCACACAAAATTGTTAATACATCTCGTAGATTTCCAGTTTGTAGGAACACAGTGGCAACTTTTCCTTACTTTTATGTTGGAAATGTGAATAAAATTGCATGCATCCTCATTGGTGAGACACTGGGCACCAGGGCAGCCCGGGGGCAGTGCACTCCTGGGTGAACTGCACGGTGCTCTCCTCACACCGCTCTGCGCCCCCGCGAGCAGAGCAGAGGAGAGGACACAGCCAAGTCTGCACCCTCTTGCAAGGAAGAAATAGCTTCTGTGTTACTGAAAGATATGCCCCAGAGAGCTGAGCAATCCAAGTGCAGAAAGCCTGAAAAAAAACTTACTGCAACTGAGAATCTGCAGCACAGACAGATTAAAAGACCTTGCCCAAAGCCTGTCCAGGAGATTGCATCAGAGATGGATATTGAATCAGACAACAAGTAGACACAAGGCTTTTTTGTTTTCTTTTTGATTTGATGTACTAGAAAGTATAAACCATTTCCTTATCACCAGAAGTTTCATAAAGCTGGACCACTGATGACAATACTTCAATCCACATTTTGAAGGATATAGTGTCCCTTGACCACATACTTGGCTTTCATTTAATTCAGGAAGTGCTGCACATGACTACATCAGAACCACACATTAATTGCTACATTTGCAACATTTTAAAACAGATGTTCCACATCAATATGCCTGCCTTTATCTCTGCTATCCAGACAAAGAAACAGACAGTGTAAATCTATATCAGCAGCAATATTAACGTATCAAGTGTTCAAGTTTCGGAATGCACAATATTGAATATTGTACGGAACACAAACCTGACAACACCCAGACAGGAAAGGGAGTGTGAGACCACGAGCAAGGTTAACACAAGATTCAGTGTGGTACATAAACTGAATGCATAATTCTTGTTCCCAAAGTACTGTTTGTGAGAGAAGGGTCTGGTAGGAAGCAGATTGCAACAGGCAATGGAAAAGCAACAGACGCAGCCTCTACTGAGCTCTGGAGCGGGCTGCCACAGGAGCTCGTGGGGGAAAGCAGTATCAACAGGTTCACAACAGGACACACAAATTCATGCACCACAGACCCCTAACAGGACACTGTAAAAGGACTGGCTGTGTATATACACGTCAATGATCCTTGAGAGTCAAGCAAAAAAAAAAAGGAAATGCCTACACTTATCTACATTCCTTGGCAAATGTACACTAAAGCGGATGTGTAGTTTCAGTGCACATTTCATCTGTCCCCTCAGACACCTCTACAGGCAGATGTTCCCACTGACATGAGGTTTCAGCTTTGTCTACTGTGGAAGGAATTCAGCTTGCCCTGGCTATCCAAGTTACATGGATTACATGGTTTTCAAACAAAATTTCTGGAAGACGATGATGAAAATGGAATTTCTAAGGCAACTGAGCTCACAAATGCAATGAAAATATTAGAAAGAATGTTCCCTGGATTATGCACAAACAAAGCTAAGCTCTGCACCACCTGTACATTGTTTCTCCTAGCTAGAAAACACTCTTTGGCACTAACTGCCATTATTTCCTACAGTACAGAAGTAAACTCATCGGAGAGGCTTTACAGGAGTGTCCCTCATTTGATGAGCATATGGTCACCTGAACTCTCTGTGCACAGCGTGGGGATTTTTACTTTGCTATGTGTACAGCAATGACTCCATGCATGCTTACATTTCCTAAGCAAATCTTCATGAAGACTAGAGGAGGATTTAAGAAGCACAAACATTTCACTTTTTGCATACGATTCTGGAACTTGCTTTTTTCTAGCCCACAGAAAACAACTTCAAGCCTCATTTTAGGCTGCTGTCATAATATTTTCAGGCTTGAGACACAAGATTTCATTAATTTTTATGCCATCAGGATCTGTTCCAATATTAAATAAAAAAATCCAAGAGCTACTCATATGAGAGGACTGCACTGAGCCAAGACTTCAAGGATTGGCTTTAGTTCATGCCTTAAAGAGATGTCTTAAAAAAAAGAGAGGAAACTGAAAGTCTCAAAATAAAATTAAAATAATTCAGCTTTGCCTCCTGGGTAACACTTTCCTGCTTCTTATGGAAAGGTTCACTCAAAGAATCCCATATATCTATACTCCTTATCCTCTTTTACATATGTGCTTGTCCTTCAGCTTGTGTGCCTCAGGACTGCTGCTCACAATATAAGCTAAGCAGGAAAACCGGGATATCTGCAGAGCCTTTCAGGTAACCATTTCCCAGCTGTGCCTGCCCACTAAGTCTGTGAGGCCACTTGCATCAATTCCACTGGCACTCTTCAAGCCTCGTACAAAGTGAAGTGAAACACAGAACTTCTGGACCTCACAAACCAGTTCTCTAGAGAGAACAGTGCTCTAGGTGTGGCACAAGCCCAAAAGCAGTAGGAGAAAATCCCTGAACCTGCTGGCTCTCCTCTTGTTACGGTAGCTGCCGTGCAGTTAGTATTCATCACCAGGTTGGTTTCTTGACAATTTATACTTAACTGGTCAAAAAAATCCCGCATTGCCACTTAAAATCAATAGGTTATCAGGCTTTTCAAATCTAAAAAAAATCAAGTAAAACTTAACATAGAGAAAGAACACATTAAAACTAACTGTTTTATGACTTCAATAGGAATTTGCATGCTTTTTATTATACTGTTTTCAGCCATATTCAATGGTTTATGCAAGCTGTTCTTACACAATGGACCACTAACTCTGTTAGGGATTCAGCTTCCTCAAGTCTGAAGATCACCAGCTGAGAGGTGGTGATCTGTTAAGCCTGTCATTCCATGAGGCTATGAACACATCACAGAGCTGCAGCTGAGCAACCAGAACGTCATCTTTTCCTTTCCAAAATTGTAAGAAGCAATTATTCACTCCTTTTTCAGCTTTTTCCTAACCAATTTAACTTTTTTCACAGAACGATAGATCTTTGACTCTTTTCTTAAAAGCATTTTTCTGATTTGAGAGAATTATCTTTAATAAGATGTTTCTTATTAAACCTAGTTAAATTTAATATTGTAATTAACACCANAAAATCAAGTAAAACTTAACATAGGGAAATAACATTAAAACTAACTGTTTTATGACTTCAATAGGAATTTGCATGCTTTTTATTATACTGTTTTCAGCCATATTCAATGGTTTATGCAAGCTGTTCTTACACAATGGACCACTAACTCTGTTAGGGATTCAGCTTCCTCAAGTCTGAAGATCACCAGCTGAGAGGTGGTGATCTGTTAAGCCTGTCATTCCATGAGGCTATGAACACATCACAGAGCTGCAGCTGAGCAACCAGAACGTCATCTTTTCCTTTCCAAAATTGTAAGAAGCAATTATTCACTCCTTTTTCAGCTTTTTCCTAACCAATTTAACTTTTTTCACAGAACGATAGATCTTTGACTCTTTTCTTAAAAGCATTTTTCTGATTTGAGAGAATTATCTTTAATAAGATGTTTCTTATTAAACCTAGTTAAATTTAATATTGTAATTAACACCAAATTCTTAACAAAAGAAAAAAAATTCTGATTTAAAATTTACTTTCCTTTACGTGGAAAAGTCAGTAACTCTACCCTAAAATCACATATAAAATACTATTCCTCAAGATGATATGGTCACATAATCTTTATGTTATGTTTCATTAAATACCAATGAAATATTAAAATATCATTATGTAGGTTTTAAGCTCCATAGCAGTGGACAAGAGAAAAATTAAACCTACATATAATTTCAGAGTAAGTATAATAGAAGCCAAATCCAAAAGCCAGTGGTGGAAGTCATGGGAGTCTTCCCATTTACTTCCATGTTCTTTGGACTAAGGAACCAAGATAAATATGAGCAATTGAAAGGAAGAGAAATTAAAACTTACCCATGAATTCAATTCCTAAATGGTCTGCTATACTCATGAAAGCATGTAAAAGAAAAAAGAGAAAAGAGACAGAAATGTTAGAAACAGGGTAAAATATAAATATAGCCTTGATATGGCAGTGCTGCAGAACAGTGTGGGGTCAGGGCCCACAAAGGCATAATCCTGCTCCTCAAAGGCAATCCTAAGGTGGGAATTTAGGGCACTCAGCTGGCACATGAAGGGACGTGCATTTGGGGAAGGACATGAATGCCTTTATATTTATGTTCAAGCCAGCTCCCTAAAGGGGTTTCATTTTCCCATCCTCCTGAAACTCCTCTCTCAATATGCTAACGACTGTCCTTAGTTAGACAAGGTTCTTTCCTTCATTTTCTCTGACAGGGATCAAAACCTGAAGAGATGACCGGAAGGCTTTCGCTGAGTTTGGCAGCTCTCAGCACAGCGCAGCAGCCACACTTGCACCCAACGTGACTCCTGTCTGGTGTCTGCTGCACATCACAAATCTGACTGCAGGGAAGAGCAGCCATCTTCCCAACCCGCCCATCAGACAGACACGATGCAATCATTTCAAGGCACCTCAAAGTGAAGCAAAAATTTTAATGCTTTTAGAATACTGGCTGAATTACCACATGGACTTCTGAACATTTCAGGGCCCTTTTTTCACATGACGAATTAGAGTCCTCTAAGAACTACACAGCAAAGCTACAAGATTTTCCAGCATAACCCAGCAGTTAGTTTAAACGCTTTATTTTATCGCCAACTCTGGTACCTGTGACGAAATCGTGGAATATTTGTGTTTCTGTTGAAAATGCTAGGAATTATTCACCTTTTGCACCCTTTCAATCCATCCAGGAGAAGGCATTGAGCATTAGCTTGCTCAGTTTACTTAGCATACAAATCTATAGAACAGGTGCTAAGCTCCATATTTATTTTCATGCAGAAGGCACAATATGCACTTCAAAAGCAAAGAACACAAGATGATGGTGTATGGTATAAATACCTTATTAGCATGGTGTTAGGGAAGACACATTACGTAAATTTAGTGACACCCAAATGAATCTTTCCTTTTGAAAATACATAACTCAAATCATACATATATGTATTCCACATAACAATCTTCTAATCTGTATTCTTGCACTCACGTACCAATATCATGTACAAACATCCCTAGGACATTTGATAGGAATGTAAATTTTTATAAGAATATAATTTTTATAAGAGCATGCGATCAGATACATCAAAAGTGCACCAAACATACTATATTTACAGAGATTTGTAGCTTGGTTTTTTCCCCATCTAATTTTCTGTACCTGTGAAATCTGCAAATATTATCTACGTGCAATTCGCACCTTTTTCATCCTTCTGCAAATTAGATCAAAATGCAGTTGAAAATTCCTTACTTTAAAAAACAATAGCAGAGATCAAAGCACCATAATCTAGTCTCCAAGGAACTAAGGATATTGACACATGAAGCAAGATCATACAGTATCATCTTCTTAAAGCTGAAAAAACAATCCTTCTTTCCTAATTCAGCTATACACCTTCTCTACACGTTTTCCATTTTCAGCTTGCAATTCTCCCTTTGAGTTCACCAACACCGTTAAAAACCACTTTCTCAAAAAGTGCATACAAAATATACCTGTCCTTTTAAACAGATGGAAAAAGCATTTCAGTTCACATTTAAGTGCCTTATACGTAAGTGAGAATCAAGGGCATATGGAGCATCCTGGGAGACATGCTGGAGAGGGTGGAAGCATGTCAGGTTATTTATTTTAAATGTGCCTGGAAAACAACGCCAGCAACCAGCAGAGTATGTATTGCTGACAAAGCTGATTCCCCAGATTGTGATGAACGCACGTCCAGCGGGATAAACCTTTACAAGGAAATGTCCAAGCTGCCAATCATTAAGCATAGTTCAACAAGCTCTGCGAGCAGCTATTGGGGAATAGAAAACAAGGAAGTGGTGACTCTGACAGATGCAGCACACGCTGGCACTGGTTCTGGCCATCACTGGGCCGCCCCTGGGTGACCGCATCAGCCCAGCAAACGCTCTCACTTGCACCGCTGTGGTGCAAATAAGCGGCTCTGCAGGCTCCAGCTCTGGAGATGGGTTTGTCCCCCCAAAACAAGAAATCTCCCAGCAGGTCCATGTGAGAGACACACCCGGCAGCAGGAAATAACCAGCAGGGGTAGTGAGGGCTGTGAGCTGTGGTGGTGACCTGAGACTGAACCAAACACTAAAATGTGAAGTACTGACCCCGGCAAGCCACGGTGTGACAAAGGAGTGTTCTACTGCTCTACGGCCGCGGTGTACGAACGATGAATTGCCTGCAGAGCACTTCCCTGGACACAGCAAGAGCAATGCCAAGTAACTCACCATCAAGAAATGGACTCAGTTAAAAAAAATGCATATGAGAGCTATAAATGTGCTGAAGCGTGGGCCCTGCTCCACAAGATGGGGTCATTAACCAAATAATGCGACTGTATTTTATTTTTGTTATTGTGGTTTCTTCTTTCTTTCTGGTATTGTTATGGTCTTAGAAACTAATATATTTCTCAGATAGGAAGATTATTCACTTTTATTTTTTATTTTATCCGTATTTCTCTCTTTTCATGTTGATGTGGGAAAAATACTGTGCCTTATGGTCCTTGCACTATGGTAACATGTTGCTAGTATTAAAGCCCTTTTAATTTATATGGTCTAAATACAGACACCTGTGAATACTTGATAACGAGGACAAGAGAAAATAAATTTGCAGTCACTAATGGATTAATTTATTAGCGCTCCACAAAACAACATAACTGCCTTGTGTCTGGATTGTGGTTTGCTGCAGCTTTTTTCTTAGTCATATTAACACTATGAACAGAAATAGAAACTCAGCGTGTAAATCTAACTGAATAATCTTGGACATGAAAGTACCCATTGCAAACCTCTACAGACATTTTAATCTTTTCTAAGGACAAGCTGACTTTGACATGAAGACAGCTTTAGGAAATCAGAGCAACAGCAAAGTATTTTCCTCTGCAAATGAAATTTATCGCTTCAAATAAACCCATAAGAGTAGTTAAACTGTCCTTGGTAGATGATTGTCTTGAACACAAAATGCAACATGATAATATGCTGCAAGCTACCTTGGGACAGCTCAAGTACTCTGAACAGATTATCTGTCTGGAAGGAACACAACTAAGTTTAACTCTTAAGTATTAGACCAATAAAACTTGGTCTGAAGTTTAAAAATTCCTTCCAGTCATAAAGCAGCCAGATTAGGATACCAGCTAAAGATCCAAACTGCTGCTCTCTTATCCACTGTGCTTTATGATGTTTGGCAGCACGTGGTTATCAGTCTATTTGTATATCTAATGAAGTGAAAACCAGATTTGGTCACACACACACACATATATACATATATACATGAAAATATAGGGGCTTTTGGAAGCCTATTATTTTTGGTGCTTCATTTTGCATATGAGCACACAGAGTAATGGGACAAGGGATTTCTCTGTTCAGTAGGAAGGGTTCATTGCTTCTGTCTTTTCTCCTCATGGACAAACTGACCAATGCTCTGAGGTTAGTTTTTTGGTTACTTGTTTTTTTTTAATATCAAAATTAAAAAGCAACAGCATGCATTAACGTATTTTAAAAATCTCAGTTATTAAAGAGCACAAAATTTGATTTTGTTGTTTGATTTACAGAAGTTCTAGAAATTTGTTTCTGTAATTAATTTACACAGAAGTAGTCTTAAAAATGTTTGGCAGGGTTGGAAAACTGAGACTGTTCAGGGGAATCAGAGACAAAATCAAAACAGTTCAACTATTGAGTTTTTAAAAATATCTTCACTGAAACACATGATAGAAAATTCCATCTCTGACACATTTAAAAATGGATCAAACTAAATTCTGAGAATGACCTTCAAATAACTAATACCTGAAACTTCCTTTTACCATCTCTGATAAGGAGGACTACTAAAATTTTTCCAGATTAAAAATTTCCCTGGCAACAGGTAGGCTGTTTGCTACACACTAACTGGTGTAATAGTAAGTATACAGAATATTTTGGTAATTTGCCCCATCTATGTCTAGACACAATAATGAAAATCATACATACACACATCCCTTACAAGACACTTGGTCTGTTTTTGATGAAATTATAAATCACAGTTAAAGAAATGATAACAACTTAGAAAGAAAGAAGGTCCCAATTTTATAAAAAAAAGTTCACAATCTGCTATATTCTCAATGTAAACAATGAGAGAACATTTACATTCCCAATTTTTGCATAGATACAGTTAATTTTACTTTAAACCAAATTAAAGTCCTCAATGTGCAAAAGTAAATATTGAAAACAAAATGTAAAGGTTAATTGCTTTATCCATATATTTGTAAAGGAAAAAAAAATACAAAGGAGGAAAAAAACCCTAGGCTTGCTGTGAGTATTTGTATGGCTCTGCAGAGATTATAAAACAGCCTCAGGACAGGATCCCCTCACCCACTATCAATTCCATAACAAAGGAAAACTTGAAAAACATCCATCAAAACCTCTTGTTATATAAATTATACACAGTGCTGAATAATGGAATAAACTGTTGATTTTCTCTTCCTTTGAATGACTAAAGCCTGTGGCTGTGATTTTCATTGCAAAAGTGGAAAGATTGTTTCTAGCTTCTGCAAATAAATAATAGCAATGCTCCCATGTTCAGCTTCAAGACAACTTGGAAATTTCAACTACTTAACTCACCTGCAGCATGCAGACTCAGAGGATTAAGCTTGTCTCTTTTCTATTAATTTTTAAGATCTTAAATTGTTACTTCTCTTTGAGGCACTATGTTGGATATTAATGGAAAGAACTTAGTCTCACCAAGCAACATAAGCAATCTCTGCTGATAGTCACAATATTGTAAATCAGTACTGATTAATTTTTACTACCATAGCTAGAAATTCAGCAGAAGAAATAAACATGTCTAATTTCAAATCAGTGAGTAGCCTATTGAAATTAGCTATTAAGCTTATTAAACACCCGAAGAATGCATTTAAGAGTCTCATCAGACTCAGGCCAAATCGTTTATCTTCAGCTGTCAGAAAATGCAGCGGTTTTACTTTTCTCTGAATAACCCATTGTTTTCAGCAATGACACGAGAGAGCAGGTAGATGTTAGATGCTGCTGCTATATGGAGACATATTTTTGCTGATTTTCTTAGCATTCATAAATCAACACAACTGTTCAACACATATAAGGACTTCAATTCATCCCAGAGTACCAGCAAGCAAACAGGATGTCCGCACAGAACGCTTCGTCTCCGCTCAGACAACTGAGAGATGCTTTCTTATTTTGTTTGCTAAAAATGTAATGCTGTTTCTATGAAAATTAGTAACTGCATCAAATGTAAATGAAGCTGCCCGATAGACCTCATAGCTGATGGTGACAAGGTTATTTATGAGGTTTGCTCTAAATATATGTTGAAAATGATAAACCTGTGTGATCACTGTGAGATGGACCTCCTCTGGCACAACAAGACTGCAGTAAACATTGCACACTACAGTCTGGTTACATGATTACTGACATTAGCATAAGCTACTATAACCAATAAGTCTGATAAATATTCCCAGAAAAATCAAGATTTCTCTGATATTATGCAGTTTTGACAGATCAGTAAACCCGTGTTAGCATTGTAATTGCAAAAATTGTCATTTTTTTAATGTTCCTGTTCCTTACCAAAGCCTCTCATCTTCTGTAAAGTTTCTTTCCCACCCCTGCCCTTCCTGGCTCCACACACCACACTCATTTTATATTCCCGTCTAAAAGACCAACCCCATACACCAGGCTTTCGGCTTGTGCTAAGGACTACGCAAAGACAAAACACTGATGTAGCTATGTGACCTACTTCTACAATTTTGAGTTCTTTTCCTGGCTTCCACAGCAGATATGACAATGACTGCATTTGTCCCACAGTCTCAACTGCGCAGTAGGTGACTGAAGCACTGCCACAACTGAGGAACCGCTGGGAGAACTGAGCTATGGAGAAATATATTCTTCTATCCATCTGTGTCATTTCATTAACACAACAGTTCCTGCAGAGCCAAGACTTGTCCTGCATGAAATCCTGGTCCAGCCTCTCAAGCCTGCTCCAGGTTTGCACAGTGGCATCACGCTGCTGCTGCAGATGGACCTGCCTTTATCTGCAGGAATGCTGGCAAATGGGTTTAAATGCATTTATCTGCATTGAGCTTAGATGCTTTCAGTCATTAAGCACTTCCAGTGAATTTCAGCAGCAATTGGCAGGATTAGTGACGCAGAGTCCATTGGAAATGCCAACCTCTACATTGGTAAAACCGGTCCTTTCCCAGCTATGTTGTGACAAGGTCTCATAAAGCTAAACGAGGGAGGGAAGTGGAATCATATTTATTGTCAAAACCCAAAAGCATACTCATTACTTCCAAAACACATGATCTGAAAAGTTTTTGGAACCATGTGTATGAATTAGATTATTTACCTTGTCATAGGTGTGAAAGATTTCACTTGACTGCAGTATTCTGTGGGAGAAACAATCCTGTTCTGGTTAAATAAGTGACACAAAATGTCTGTTAAGGTGGAATAAGCCTCTGAGTTTCTTAGAAATTACTGCAGGGATTTTTGCACTATTATTTCCAAACGGGTGTTTGGCAATATGGGTCTGTAAAATATAACCAGCCCCACAGAAACATTTAATGAATTGCTAATAGCTCCCTCATCTTATGAACATACGACATTTAATAAGCATTTTTCATGCCAAATGTTACTTTATTCCTTCCACAGATCATTAAGCTGTCCTTCACTCGCCTGCTACAAGAAAATGTTTCAGATGCAATCCTGTTTACTGCTCTCTAAAGGCACAGAAAATTTTGTAGGTTTTTGTCAATTTCTTAAAACTAATTACTTTCTTCAACTTCAAGTCAATGAATGTACATAATTTTGTGAAAAAAAACCCCAAGCTTTATTCCCTAATGTTTCAAGTAATTTAGTTTTACTGCAGTCAAAAAAGAAGCAGGCAGAAGCAAAGTACAGTATTTACACCAAGATTTTACAATATTAACTGAAGGTTTTAAAGGCTGTGAACTATCCATCTCCAATGACAAGAAAGATGACGTATTTATTGATATCCATACTTAGTTGCCTAGATAGCTGGACTGAGTTTTGCAGGAAAGAACTCGAGAGACTCAGAGATGTCGGACTCGAACCTTTTAGAAAGATGCTGCTTTTTATCTGTGTTGATTTGGGAATCTACTTTTCCTTAGCAATCCAATTTTGACAATAACAACTATTTTCTGTACACTTTCTTATGCTGCTTCATCTTAAATAACTTAGGATGAAGGAAGAGAATTACTTGAACTTACTGCAGGTACTCTGTGCACGTTTTTCACACGTGGTGTAAGTGGTTGCCTCACACAGCTCCATTACTCAACCTCATTTCCACCAGTTCTGTGTTATGGGCTCAGAAGACAATACAAGAGCATAAAGTTTTCATCATAATTTTATCAATTTTTGTGGAATTTGCTGTCTTACAGGCAAGTACTTCTGTATGTCAGGAGTCTCTCAACCCACCTTCCTGAACCACCACAAGTTTAAAACCAAGACCTCTGATGCTCTTCCAAATTTTACTCAGTCCCTTCTCTAGGAAACCAGGCATGGAAGTGCCTTTATGCCTCAGATCCAGCTGCGGATAAGCAATCCACAAGTGTGGGGTGCTTAAAAGGGTTTTATTTAAAAGAGGTTGTTCTCAGCTACACAGATCTGCCCTATTTAGTGAGGAAGAAGAGCAGCAACCCTCCTCTTTTTTATTCCTTTCAATTTCATAGGAATACATACTCGAAAGCTTTAAGGACCACTGCAGTGAACTTTATCAGAAAGCACAGCCTTTGTCCACCATCTCTTATGATTCAAGGGAGGAAACACCAAATGACAATTCACAAAAATACTCCCATTACAGTGCAATTCTCCCATGCTTGCAAAATGTATAGCAGGGAACTGACCTAGGCACATCTCTCCTTTTTTCAATGCTAAGTCCCTCTAATAATTTTATAACTCAACTATAGTGTTGTGGTTTCTTTTAAAAAGCTGCTGCACATTTGCTTGCTGTCACAGTGTGCAAACCATGCACACAGCACAGCTTGCTCTGCATTTATGCACTCTGTGGTGTTAAACATTACAGGGACAAAAGTTCAGGTATGTATAAGTGCAAGAGAAAGTACTTTTTTTTTTTTTGTTAACTGAAAAATTTCTATCAAGACATTTTGTGATTCCATGGAAACATTTTATTTAAAGCTGGTGAGTGAACACAGACACTTGAGGTGAATATTTTGCCATATAGTGTCTTCTCATAAAAAGGCTCCTTGAAGGACAGAACACTTCAGCACTCAAACCTGAGTGCTCTCTCAAGTCACCTACCAGATGCCTTTGCCAAACTCTGTCCTTTGAGGCTGATGCACTGTATGAGCAGTCCTAATGGAAATACACTGGCAATTTTCAGCTTCTTTGTGATATCAAACCCCAATCAGAAGATGGGAGCAGAAGAGCTCTGTTTTCCTCTAAGCTAAAACGCTTTCTTGACATCTGAGGGTTTGTTCAAGCTCATCAATACCCAGCCAGGTGTGATGGAGGAGCAGTGTGACTTGGCCAAAGCTCTGCGGTGCACGGAGCGCTGCGTCGGAAATGCCAGACTTTTGAAGTGAGATGAGTTATTTGTTGAGATGTGAAAGCTACAGGGCTGAGGTATCAATGCACCAAGGAAATGTCTCTCTTATCTGGAGCTGTAACAGTTCAAATGGTGCCATTTCTATCTGACCGTGAGTGTTGGCACACGTCACCAACGTGTGTTTCTGACCCTACAGACAGTATAACAAATAACTTCCCATACCATGCAGTCATGCAAATGTAATCATGGCTTTTTTCCATGCCTATCCTGCCTTGCTTATGGAAATGTATTCTGCTTAGAAGTCACTAGCTAATAATGTAAACAACCAAGCAGCAGCAAAAATGAATGGCAAGAAATGATTTTCCTCAGACTCTGAGCATCTTGTGTAATTTTAGATGCAAGCCATGAATTTATGACTTCAGATGTGTAGGAAGCAATGGGAAAATTACTTAACCGCTTATCTGTTTGAACACTGTTAAGGGTTCAAATCCTTTACTACTATGAATACATTAGAACATTACTATAAATACCATAACAAAGGTGGTCTGAAATCGTTAATGTTGGGGATGAACAATATGACTCATCCACGAGATTTAAAGCAGACAGGGCTGTGATACAAAGAATCATTAGCAGCTATCGCCAGCAATAAAAAATAGCATATTGGAACAAAAGCGTGTGATGTGCACACAAGCCAGAATCACCTGCAGCGAGAGCAGCAAAATTAAAGCTGCAGTTTGCCCTCATTTGTATATGGTGATACACTGCAATTAATTGTTATGAATATAATGTGAGAATGGTGCCAAAGGGCCCCACATATAGAAATATTAAAGCCATGGAGTGTAATCGCTCTCTCAGAGCCATTCCAACAAAGGAGCTGCCTGTGCACAGATCAGACACAATGCAGAAGGAGCAGGACGGGGCCTTGTGCTGACGCCTGCGGCACTGGCAGCGCCCGCAGGCCAGCACCCGCACGCGGAGCAGCACGGCACAGAAAAGGAGGAAAAAGCAGAAAAACTCATTCTGCAACCTTCATAAACACAAGGTGTTATTTAAATCTAGGCGAACGTGCAACTTAAGACTTCACAGAAGGCTGAAAGAGCTGCTATGGCCTGTGCCCTGTGAGACACCTCTGACACCTGTGCTTCCAACGATCAAAGTGCACCTGTTTGCCTTCTTCTTGTTTCATCTCCATTCCACAAACTTTAAGGTCCCTCAAAGAATTTAATAGTTCCCAATAAATCTCAGAGAACATTCCCCCATCAAAGATCTTTTTCCTTCCAGGTTTGAGACACTTTATCTTACTCTGAATTAGATCTTAACAGTATTGAGGAATACAATGTTTCTCTCATAAGACCTTATTACTAGGGCATAAATTATTTTGACAAACAAAAATAGGGCAAAAGGAAGATCTGTATTCTTTTCCACTACAACAAACTAGATGTGTCAGCAAGCAAATTACTTTTGTAGGATAGTCTAGAAAATGGAAATAAAATAAAATAATGTTATAACCTGCTTAGATTTGTAATTTCTTTTTTTTAGGGTTTGTTTCAAATCAGTAGGACTGAAGTCACAACTTTTTACTCCTCTTTGGGCTATTTAACTTTTATAAACCATCAATGTGGAAAGAAGAGCTCTCTTTTTTCATGCTTGGCTCCACCTGTGCATCTTCCTTCACACCTTGAGCAACTCTTAAGCTCTGCAAATGGGTGAGGCAGCAGAGCAGGCACCGTGTGCTCTGTGAGAACTGACCCAGTGCAACCACGACTCTAGAGCAGGGCACCCAGGGGTGCACACACCTCAGAGGGCAGAGAAATCCCCAGGCACGGCTAAAATACATCAACTGTCTGTCCCTGTGCTGCCAACAGCATTCATATCCCTAAAAAATAAATACAAACCGATATAGAGAACATCTGGGGTTTGTTTTGGTTTTGTTTTTTTTTTTTTCTCCTTATCATCAGTAGAGCCAGGGGTATGGAAATCAGTTTTACATGAGAGGTAAATGAATTTTGAACCAAGGTCTGTACAAGAGGACAATGAGTGAACACTACTACAGCTTCAAGTTACAAAGTCTTTGGATAACGTGCTACCCACAGGAAATAGGGTTGCCTCCCTTAAAATGTCTGACTCTGGGAAATTACACATGTGTATGGTCACAAAGTAAGAATTGCTGCATCTCACACAAATTCCAATAAAATCTCTAGAAAACACTACAAGCTACTTCTAGCAGAAACACGGGATACTGTATTGAAAGGTCTTATCTTTTTAGCAAGTCATAAAACCAAAGGTGTGTGGGACCCAACAAAAAGAAAAAGCTTTCAAATTACAAGAGAAATACATAATATATCCGCATTCCAGAAGGGAAGGAAAAAGTCCTGCTACCTATGCACATTTTTATTTTATTTTTGCTAAATGAAACTGCATTGTGAATTCATTAATTTAGGAATACAGTTACACTGACAATAAGGTGGGTTAAATGAACTTGCATTTTATCTGCCAACATAGCCTGCTAAATTGAGGCAAAAACTGGCAAGTGACCTCACAATTGACAAGATCATGGTTGCTGTGCTGGAATCCTCCATGAAAAATTCCATTTTTTGCAGTGGCAGTATCACAGAGGAAATAGTCATAAAGGTGTGAAACACACTGCAATATGCTCCCAAAGCTCAATAGAGTGAAGGGAAAAGAGACAAAGACATACTTCTGCTGTGACCTATACTTGAGGGTCAGAATTTCAGGTAGCAAATAAGATCAGAAGGAAAATTAACCTAAGAGATGGTGAAAAGGTGGCAAAGTTTAGCAACACAATTTTCCAGTTTCTGCTCCAAACCCCACCAAAGCAGAATTGCTGCTGACCTGAGATGAAAACTATGATTTCACAGCAAGCTTTGGGAAGCTGAGTTTGCTAAACTGAGTATCATCAATTTTTTTTAAAAAAAATTATTTTATCTAGCCTGGATATGGTTTCAAAATTGGGAAGATCAGCTGTCGCCTCTTGTTTCTCTAGCTGCACATCTATTTTACTGTTACACCGGTGGCAGGGCTGCAAAGGGGATACAAAGGTGGTGTAATCAGTAAGAAAGGCAGGTCCCCTTACAATGGCACGAAGATGCCAGGCAGCCTAAGGCTGGTGTTCAGTGAGTAGATTCCACCTGCATCACTCTAACAGAATTCATTAATTAGATTGCCAAGGTACTTTTCTTTGGAACATGGCTGGGTCAGTAAAGAGAACTCTAGAATATGCTTCTGATCCAAATCCTCCCTTTTCCAGAACACTTAAAGGGGAAATACTGCTCTTCCAAGGAGTTGCAAGACTCTGGCAAAGTATTATCTGTTTTTTGTGGGACTCTGGCTGCAGATCTTCCCAGTCAGCTGTTCCACTCATCACATTTACCAGAAGTAGTCCTCTTCTCTAGAATGCTGCACAGAATAACAATCTCATCCTGCTGCTTCCTCAGTCCATTAATTCAAATATGGTCTGAAATCTGTGTGAAACAAGGGACTGTATTGCTGCTTAAGCTGGCAACAGCAGAAACAGGTATTTACGTTTCAGAGTAGCTTTACAAAGGATCAATAAATACCCTGGCATCAATGAAAAAGTACTTGCTACTTTGCTATAAAACCATTACCTCTACCTAGTATGCAGATAAAAATAAAGTTTTTTTCTCCAGACGTGTTTGTGAAGAAGTGAGTAGTTTGTAATATCAGAGAACACTGTCAGCAGCAGCAACACTGTTCCCTCAAAGGAAAACAGTTGTCCATTGCAAACTGCTGTTGCCTCCTTTATTCTGCAGCTGTGCACTACTATAATATAACTAGTTTTCAAGAATATTTTAAGCTGAAAAACCAGCTGTCTCTGTTTTTCATTTGCCAAATGCCCTTCCCATTGAGGATTAGAGATTTTCTTCCCTTAAATGAAACAGAAAAGAGAGCCTAACACATGATTAAAAACAAACTTAGGCACCTAAATACCTCTGTAAAAGACCTTAATACCTTTACATTTGTAAAACAAAGTTGAAGTCACTTTCAAATTGGAAACTAGTCACCTTAGATTCATACCTCTTAAGTGCTCTTGAAAATTTTATTTCTTTGGGGTGACCTCTAGATTGTGGGGACAAGTGATTCCTGCACCAAGCCTCCCACTCACACTTTCACAGCCAGACTGCAGCAGGAACACCTGCACGTAGCTGTTGGTGCATGGAAGAACAGCCATGCATGAATTATCACAGCCTAGGAACACCTCGTGCTCTTGCAGCTGGTTCTTCCCTGACACTGCTGTTCCTGGTCCTGCCAGGTACTTCAGGTCAACTTTCAGACACCAACGTTTGCTCTGAAACATCCATTTTGCTGAGATGGCTACTCCTGCTTTTGGCAAACAGCTGCATTAGCAGAAACTCGCAAGGCACCAACAGCTGGAGTCTGTACTCGCAGGGGGGAAATTTCTTTGGAGATCCAGCAACTGCAAAAGGCAGCTCATCTGAGTCCCCTGTACTATCATCTTATGCTGCCCAGCTGAGGTCTTAAACTCATCTTAAGCTCCAAGGTGCAGAACCTGATTTTTCTAATGTGTAAGAATTTTCCTTTGGTTTTCAGTCTAATTCGTACTGCACCAACTTAAACTCATTCATTCTCGCACAAACATTATCCTTCAGCTTCAATCATTCTTATATTTTCTTTATATTTATCCACTTGGCGTATTTATAGACCCAATGACATCTCTGACATATTTCCCAGGCCATCAGTCTATACAGCTGCAATTTCCTGACAGGCCCTGGAACATCTATCAATTACTGTACTGGATCAGCAATATTTCACTCAAACAATGGCATTCAAATACTCTTTAAAAAAACTGATCACTGCTTTCACCACCACTTCCTACATTACTATAAAATATAGCATCTTAAAGGAGCAAAAAATGTATCACGTACCTATTGGTGCTGTCGGAATCACCAGAAACAAAACAAAAAACCCCATCCACTAAGCAACAACAAGGAGGTAAAAAGCTATGAGTAGGGCCTTTGAGTCAGAGTCCTCACGAGCCAGGAGAACAGATCTGCCCTCACAAGTGCAAGTTCACCCAAAGAGGTGCATCGAGGACTGTGCTGGCTGGCACAGCTGCTCGTCCCACTGCCAGTCCAGCTGTGAGCAAACTGGCACAATGAAGCTGGAGATTTTCCTTAAATCCCTTTTGCCTGTGAAGGAAATGTCTGCTCCACTAACTAGATTTTATCTAGAATTACAAACCAGAGAGAATGCAATAGAGCAAATGTGTTCCTGTCATATTTGTGTGACAACTTACAGATAAAATAAATCAAAACTGTTTAAAATCTAACTCTTTTTTTAACCAAGTTCTGCACTGAGGAACAAGTTTTAGAATAAAAATATTTTGGATTTAGAAAGGAATATAAAATTCAAGACAGAGGTCTTAAGATTGCACTTCTAAAAGCAACTTTTAAAAAACCACGTTGTGGTAATTACAGGTTATGTACACGCACAGCCATACAAGAAATGCAGTCATATGCTGTGCTTTTCTCTGTCTTTTGTGTAGCTGCTAAACACTGCTGCACAGACATTATAACACAATTTTTTTTTTTTTTTAATTGATTTTGCTAATGCTGTTTAAATTGCTTGGACAACTTACAACAGAAATTTTGATGTCTCGTGACTTCTCCTTCCTGTTCAGTTTGCAACTGCAGCAAGTTTAAATATATGCAGAGTAATTACTTAGGAGTTGGTAAATACTTGCCTAAAAACTGTCACAGTAGCTGAAGAAATGCTTGCTGAAGAATTAGTATGGGTTAAGGCCTGCAACAGGAACCTTCTTTCTAGAAGATAATCTCAGTCAGTGGTAGTCATACCCGAATCTCTAATAAGTGTCTGAAGACAGACAGATGTGACAAATGCCATTAAAAAAGGCACACAGCCCTAGTCTGCCTGACTTGAAGTCAGTGTCACTGTGATGGAGCCTAATTAGATGCTTTGCAATTACACATTTTCGGTTTTTTTACAGTCCATTAGGCGGCTTTAACAAAATTAAACACACTGCAGGGCAAAATAACCAAGTAAACCAAAACAAAACACTTACATTGTTTATAAACATTTTCTTAAGAAATTGCCATTTTGAGCATAAATATTTCTGTCTTGAGCAAACTAGAGACCATTCTTCCCAATTTCTCCCTTTGAACATTCCCAGAACTGGGATGGGGGAGAGCAGGGCATTTCTATGAAATGCATTCACCAAAAATACATCACATCCAACTGGACACTATTAAATAAAATACTTGTAGACTACAAGGGAAAACTAATCATAACAATAATAATACAAACCAAACTCCACCATGATCAGTAAGCTGAATTAGATTAATTAGCAACACATCTCAGCTAAGTTAATGTTACAGGATGCTGCANGTAATAGAATACACTGCAACCCAGGACACCACTTTTCATAGGTTGAGGTAATTTCTGCTTTCTCTGCCCATGCCCATTAAATTCAGCCTGCTCTCTCTCTGTGATCCTGTTTATTTTTGTATAAAATCCCCCACACTGGAATGTGGATTCCCCTTTTTTTTACACACGCTAGCAGGAGAAAGGTGGCAGTGGCATTTTAAGCATCTGCAAAAGTTTCAGTGTCAGGAAGCTCTGCTCTGCCACGACCTCATCCTGCTTCAAGGGGGAGCAGCCAACATGTTAAACATGAGAACGGACACCACACCTTGTGCCTGGCCTTGTCCTGGCACTGTCCCACTCCTGCTTGGAATGCGAAGAAAGCAAAACCAGAAGGCACTCAGCCCTGGGCAGCAGAAGGTGCTGGTACCAGCAGATAAAGCGCATCCCACTTGTGTGTGCTGGTCCTTCCCTGGAAGAAGTGTTTAATGCAGCTGGAAAAGATGCTACTTGTGATGGAAAGGCAGAATCCTTGCAGTTGTTCTGGATTGCTATTTACTGTTAAATGGTGTATTTTGGTGCATTTTCAGCTTCAAAAAAGAGGCTGACTGCTTATATTTTTTTTCTCAAGTTATGCCATGAAGAAATATAATTTGCCTTTTAATAGAAATGTCAAGGACCCATTCCCTCCAATTTACTATATAGATTTTTAAATCCCATACAAAAAATGTTATAAGTTTAATTGGAAAAGACAGCATGACAGCATAATTTTATACAACTGCTTGCAATTATTACAATAGCAGCTTCCACAGAGCTCTCAGTGATTTTTCAAGAGCATTTACACGCAAAAAGTATGAGTTAGGGGAAAAAAAAATAGTAATTTGCTACAGCTGTGCAAAGTGTATTAAGGAAATCAATCAGCAGTGACACAGATATTTAGAAATGAGAGATATTTTGCCCATCTGAGAGCACAACTGTAAGGTTTGGTGACGTTAATAGGTTTTTCTAAAGCAGCCAGATTAAATAAAGCATTATATTTTAGCTCAGATAGATGGCACATTAAAAAAAGGCAGACAAATGGGTTAGAAAACTATTCTGGTTGTTTTTTCACTTAAGGGGAGAGTGAGATCAATATGACAGAGTATGAGCCTAGGAAAACAGGATGACAAAAGGCACCTCTCTGGCAGCCTTAGTGCAGGAGTTGTGAACAACTTCCTTCTGTTCAGACAAGAGAACTTGCTCCTTCTTTTGTAACCATAACTGCATCAAAGATACCCAAATATTGCCAGCTTGCTTTCCTAACTGCTAATTTCACAGAACATTCCGTTCTGACTAAGCCCTTGGGTCAAAACTAATGCCATTATTATATGCAACAAACACAAAGCCTTTATTTTATCAGATGATGCAGAATAGAGACTTACATGGAAGACTAGAAAATCAAGCAAACATTTTCTAAAGGGCATTTTGAACATGGATACTAAAGGGAGCTTTGGGAGCGTAACGGCAAAAAGAGAACAGAACACTTTGCTTAATTAGACAATAATGAAAAAAGCTTTTTAGGGAAGTTTAACATGCTCACAGGAAGTTTATAGAAGACAGCAACCCAGTTCTTTTCCTGAAGTGATTTTACGATGCTAAAAGTCCTGCAGATTCATTATGGTCTAGATTTATTCTTTATTTACTTTTGAAGATATTCTCATGGGCCAAAACACCCTTTTTGACCTTGAACTTTGTGCTTTTGTCATTAGGTTTCTCATGTACTCAAACCAGATCAGAATAATGCAATAAGGACAGACTTTGAAGAAACTGGGCTGTGAATAATACATGTAAATTATGTTGGAAAGGGACCTGTGAGAGTTAATGGGTGGAAGATGGACAAAATTGCTTTTCTTCTTTAGGGAGAGGGGCAGGCATAGCAGTATTTATAAAAGCTGGCAAATTAATTGGCTTTTGCTGAGCTCTGTGCTGCTGGAGCTAAACTGCTTCCACAACCTGACCTACATAATTTCAAATTTGCTTGGGTATTTCCTTACTCAGCCACAGGACAGCACAGCACACAGTGAACTGCAGAGATGATCTTGGAAAATCATACAGCCCCATATGAAATAAATTTCTCATGAGCAAATTAAAACTTCGTAAAATATCATCGCAGCACAAAATTAATCAGTCAAATCAGAAATTGCTAGATTAAAACTCATATATACAGTCAGAAAACTGGTGTAGTAATTTAAATGTACTGTCAATGGCAGTTAGCAATAAGCATCTAAGTTATGGGACACTCCATATCCAAGTGCTTTGCAGCAACACTTACATTTATAAACTGACAGCTCTCGTTTTCTCTACTGTACTCATTTCTCAGTCTCCTAATTTTCCTGGTATATTCAAACCACGAAAAGCCTGTAAGTTTCTCTGCCATATGAAAGATACGAGTTTATTTTACACATTGCCTACTCTGAAAATGGCCAAAAAGTAGCTACCACGATCGGTTTGATAGGAAAGAAGTCTCCTGAAAGCAGAATTTCTCGATAGGGTTGGTTGAGCTCTGAGCTGTGTCACATTTGCAGGATTTGCACTCAGTCTCAATGCACATACGTAATTTAAGGACAAATTACAGGAAAATTCTGTACAAATTTGGGGATCAAATGTTCCTCCACAACCCTGAGCAGATCTATAAAATCTTCCAGTAACAGTGCCTCTCTTCTTCTGCCAACCAGATGCTGGGAAGGGAATCAGATACAAACAGCTGCTATCTCACCGAGCAGTTTCCATCTTATCTTCTATCCATTACCAGCTTTCCAGTCCAGTGTTTGCTCTCAGATACCCTATACACTACCAAGATAACCAAACCAAGGCAAATGCTAAAAATACCACTTGGGATTCAAAAGAGAGGGAAAAACCTCCCAAGCCCTAAAACTATGTACGAAAATGTAGAGCAGCCATTAATTTATTTCTGGGTGTTTCAGAGGCATTAAGAAGTTAATTTTCACACGGTCCAAGTATAAATTTAAAAAATTACTTAAGACATATAGAAGCCTAAATATTATTAAATGTCAACAGGTGCCAAAACTCTACTAATTTTGCACTTTGTCTTTACATTTTCCTTTTGTGCATGAGATTTTGCATTCTTATAGAGCAGATGCCTTATTGTTTTACATTCAAATAGAGGTTCAGCTGCTGCTACCTAAGGCTTGAGAGACTTACGGATAATAACACAAGTGCAAAAGAAAAGAGCACGTTCGGATGCATATCAAACAGAGGCTGCATCAGTCAATCAAACTGCTGGACAGCAGATCCAAGTCTACAGATAAATGTGAAACAAAGTAAAACTCCTCAGTCAGACCAGAAAAATACATTATGTATTTCCCAGTACTGATGTGGATAAAGTAGTCCTTGACCAAAGCATGATGCAGAATTTGTGTTCTAAGCCAACATGTGTTAAAGCAGAAAAGAATAGCCAAGTCAGCTTGTGCAACAATAAAAACCTGGCACGTGTCACTGTCAGGATCTCAGCACATCCCACTCTGCACATGAAACTTCCCCAGTTCATATACACAGTCACTGTTGCAGGATGCACACACTGCTGCTTCCCAGTCACTTCACTTATTTTGACATCTAATTTTTACAATGTAAATAACACACTCTGCCCAAATGAAAACCCCCCTGCATATGCCTTTTTTGTCATGAACAACAGACCAAAATAAAGGACCATAGCAGTCTCACTCAAATCTGACAACTTCATGCAGTTGCTTTTCAGTCTTTATCAATCAAAACCACTGAAATAAAAATAATAGTATAGAGGAGAGCTCTGAATTGAATTCTTGATTGTAAATCTGTACCAGAAGTCAGCCTTGTCTGACCACAGCTCTCATTAACAACTCTGGCAGTAAATGGCATTTTGAGTTTAACATGCACTAGGGAGGAGCAGATATAAATCAGGGCACCCTGTGGTCATCACCTAAGGATTAGCATTCCTAGTGCATTGATCAAAGCACCTGTGTCCATTCTAACTTTTCTTTCACTTCTAGCTTTTTATGGCCAGCAATTTAAGACACTCAGCAATCTCAGAGCATCCCAAAGTCCCTCTTCAGCAATGTGCCTGACCCTGGAGTCAGATGCTGACCGTGAGCCCAAGGCAGCAATGGCAGACAGGGCTCTGCAGACCTGAACACCAGGTTTGTTCACATCCATCACACTGAGAATGACTTTCCACCTGCTCCTCCTGGCCTCCTACCCCTGCTGCTCCACGGTCTTACACAATTAAACTTCCACAAAACTAATCTTAAAATGTAGTGCTTTTCTTGTATTCCCTGATTTGGTTTTGTGGTTTTTTGAGCCAAACATGTACTGCTGAAATACTTATCTACTCCTACCACATATAATCTGCTGGTAAGGGATTTTGCATAAAGAAGAAAATAGGATGTGGCTAGGCAGCAATATTAATTTGTTCTCTGATCACATATTTTTCCAAACTCCCTCCTCTTGAAGAATCTCTTAGCTAATGCCTAGTACACAGCTCCGTTTACTACTTTTTAAACTTTACTATCGCTCTTGGCAATAATATTTCCTTCGCTGCTGCTCTTTCTTCTGCTCAGACAGGCCATCTGCCATCCTGCTCTCCAAAGTATTTGTCAGCTTCAATCTCTGTAGGCACTTAAGGATATTATAGGCGTGAATTACTTTCATATTGTTCTTCCTGTATTTTGGGTTGAGGACAGTACTATAGTGTAATGAGACACTGACTGTACAGAAAAAGCAAAAGCCCACAGCAGCTAGGACAGAAGGTACATGCCATAAATTTTCATTGTGCACTTCCTATCCCTTACAACAAACTTATTGAAATTCTCCCCAGCAATCAACTTTAAATGGCTTTCAGCACATGCCAATGTTAGGGAAAGGATTCCAGGTTACACACGTTAAGTTTTCCCCCTAAAACGGACCCATTTTCATTAAGCAAAACATACAATTTTTTTAAGTGAAAAATGCATACATGATACTCAGATTAATCTGGCGAAAAACTAGAGAATCTCTGGAGTAATTTTAGTGGAGTAATTCTAAGGATTGAAGCTCTGACTGGCAACTTGTCAGCCAACGAAGGGTTGTTGAAAGTAATGCACATTGTAAAGATGAGCTGTGACTACTAAAAATTTTGGTTTATGTCAGCACATACATGTGCTGTTAACACGAGATGTTAGAAGGAACATTTATGTATAAAAGATCAAAATGGGAAGAACTCAGAGCCTGGTTCTTCCAAACCACTTGATTTAGGGTCATGACTGGAAGGCAGGGAAGATCAAGCCTCTTTTAATGCCTTTTTATTTTTGACCCTTCTAAACATGAGTAATTTTTATTTTAAGGTTTGAGTAAGTCTCATTCTCTTAGTAAATCTCATTCTGACTTTAGGCTTCAGGAATTTTCATTTTCAGGACAAACTCAGCTGGGAAGCTGAAACATAGAGGAGACTTCTCAGGTCTTATTCTGGGCAAGAAGAGGCTCATTTAGAATTAATTTTTAGCAATTCTCTTCATGTAAGCAAAAATTGATTACACTGTACACATAAAAAAACCCCTTCAAAACAACAATTAAAAAAACCTCCCAGAAAGCTGCCTTTTTTTTAAAAAAAAAAAAAAATCTCACCCACGCTGTTCATCTTGAATGTGCTGTGCAGCATGGGAGTGTAGAAAGATCTGGAAATTTGAGCAACATAAAAATAGAGGTTAACTATTAGCACTCTGCTGAGTTTTAGAAAGAGCCTTTGATTTTATGAGTACTGAGCACTGTTGACCCAAGGGGAATATTGCTGATGTTGGATTATTCCATTCACTTGAGATGCACCTAAAGGATCCTAAATTAAAACCTAAGTTCAAGCTAATCCAAGACTAAATATATATATAAGTAGTCTAAGTTTTTATATATATAAAAATTCCTTTGTCATCTTCCTTTTCTTTCTTAGTTTTCTCTTATGATTAAAAAGAAAAAAGAAATATAAAAATAATCTCATTTTCATATGTGCTGAATTCCAGCAGTCAGCTTCCTGATGCTTCCAAGTCACGAGTTCAGCTGAGCATCTCAGGATTTGTGACATTTTGCCAGCACAGCAGGGCTGCAGTTCCTGCTCTCAGTGCAGATCTGCCCCAGCAGATACGGAATGATTTCCCTCTTCTAAGGAGCAGACAGACATTGAGCAGCTATGACTTTGAGTCTTCCTCAGGTTGTCTTATTGGAGCTTCCTAAATAGTTAGAAGATGCTATCTTCTCTACATATCACCTTATAACATCGAAATTTGGCTTTTGCTTAATTCGCTATATTCTAATTAGCCTCTGATGGAGCAGGAAAATACATCTCGCACACTTACTACATAGCAAAGTTAAGGTTATCTTTATCCATACATCTGCAGGGTGGTATGAAAAATCAGGTGGAGCCTTTCCTGCTTTCACAATAACTTCTGGTAAGAGCTTTCTGACTAACAGCAGGGTTGAGGAAAGCAGAAGTCCTGGAGGGAGAAATAGGCTACCCTGAATGTACCTCCAAAGGCACAGAAAGCTCTTAAAACAAGAACCAACCGAAATGGGTCACGATCTTCCCAAGCAGATGCATCTCTATATTTAGCAACAACTATTATAGCTGTTGACATGTTAAGGAAGTGTCCTTATCACCACCCCAACTGGGCCCAACTTGTCACCTTCTACTTACAAACTCGTGTAATAACAGAGAGCCCCTCAGAATCACAAAATTGTGTAGTTTGGAAAAGACCTTTAAGATCGAGTCCAACCACTAACCCAATACTGTCAAGTTCACTGCTACACCATGTCCCTAAGTGTCACATCCAGATGTCTTTTTAATACCTTCAGGAATGGTGACTCTACCACTCCCCTGGACAGTCTGCTCCATTATCTGACAACCCTTCAGGTGAAGAACCTTTTCCTAATATCCAACCTAAACTTCCCCTGTCGGAACTGAGGCCATTTCCTCTTGTCCTGTCACTTGTTATTTGGAAGAAGAGACCCCACCTGTCTATAGCCTCCTTTCAGAGAGTTGTAGAGAGTGCTAAGGTCTCTCCTGAGCTCCCTTTTCTCCAGGCTTTAGTCACCATGTTTCCAATGCCTACAAAATGAACAATAAATTACTGAGAATGGTATTGGTAAGTAGCATTTTTACTTGGAGTTCTCCAGACATCTACACGCATGGCTTAATCCCGTTTCTTTCAAAATACGTACTCTTTTCTCTAAAAGCATGCAAATAGTACTTTAAAGCTTTAGAAGCATTTAATGAATGTTCACTGAACGCTAAACAAATCCTGACCACAAGGATTGCTTAAAACCTGGAGACTCGTAAAGACAGCAAATTAATACTGCATTAATGGGAGACCAAACTTTCAAAGACAACTAGATCAGACTGGAACACAAAGTCCTTACAGAAACAAAAATACCTTTTGCTTTTGTATATATTAACATATATACATATTTATATTTCCAACTGCTAATCTCCACAGACCAACAAGCTCCTTCAAAAGGACATTCTTCCCCCATCAGTGCACTGCATTGTCTGCCAGATGCAAATGGAGCCATTCAGGGGCAGCTCCTCCATCAGCAAAAGTCAGGCTCCTACATTAGAGCTGATCAGCTTCTAGAAAAAGTATTTTCAGAAGGACTCATTAAATCCAGAGTTAAAATGCAGTAAGTCATCTCATTATAAACAAAATGGCAAATTTGTGATGTAAACCACAAATTAATGCACATAATTCAGCTGGATGCTTCAAATCTGCTCAGTATCTTTTATTTGAGTATTTATCTTGAGAAACGATACCCATCAGTAGTTTTTTCAGGATCCTCTCCTAAGTTAGTATCTTGCATCTTGTAAACTCTAGCATCTTCTATAATATAGATGAGCATTAAGGCAAAATTCTGTGTTGTGCTCTCTCTAGGGTAGGGCTATACTGTAAAAGTACACATTTCACTATAGGAGACGTTTCAAGTTTACTGACTCACCACTAGAGCTAGCTGGGAAATAGCAGAAAAGGCTTAGTCTTTCCCTTCCAGGAAAAAAAATCTACAACCACAACCCCAAAAGAAGACACTGACTGACCCACTCCCTCTTCTGTGCTGTGATTTTAGGCAGTCACCTGCAAGACAGCAAAATCCAGTCAAGGACTTGAACCTGTGTTTCACTCGTCATGGACAAATATTCTGTTCTCTGCTAATTTTGGGCCTCTTTTCCTTTAACAGAGAAGAACTGTTTCATTCTGAAGCTGAAAAACTTTCACAGTAAAAGCAGTGTCGAGACACATAAAAACAGTCTGTATTGAAAATGCAACCTTTTTTCCAAGAAAAATTCAGTTTTACTAAAACCAAACAAAACAAGAATCCAAGTTAAATTTAGATGCTGCTTTTCACAAACAGCCCACACAGTGGATATTTTCTCCTGATAAGCATCAGGTATTAACCTCTCCCTGTATCTTCAGAGATAATTGGAGCCAGCTCCTTTGGAAACAAAATGAAATGTGGACATCTGTTCACTGTAAACATTTAAAGAACATTTTGGATACTAAATTAAACTGCAAATTATATTTTTTATTCTATTATGGAACAAAAGTAAAAATTTTAGATAAGGAATCAAGGGAAGCCTAAATGAGGCAGACCAGAGAGCCCGTGAAAAGCAATTTGTGATTAAGGCATTCATCTGGAAGATTGGAAACAGAGGACTCAAATCTTGGTGTCAGAGAGGGAGTAAAGGTCACATACAGTGACAATGTGGGAAGGAATCACAGCAAAAGCACGTGGCAAATATTGAGTGGTAGCAAAGACTAGCAGAGAGACAAGATTCACTAACAGAAATGTAATTCAGATGCTGAAGGAAAAAGCCCCTCAGAAATGGGGAGGGACATAAAGTAGATATGTTGGGATAGAAGGTAAAAGATTAAAAAAACCAAAAAAGCTGGTATCTTCGCAGTAAATGTAGTACACTCTTCGCCTCTTGGTAACTCAGCTGAGATGTTAAAGTGGTTGGGGAAGATGAACAAGGTCAAAGAGCAGAGTTACTTGCAGAAAGGCAATGGGCAAAGACAGGCAGGACTTTGGCTGTTCCATTAACTTGTTCTGTGTTTCACTACCGTTTTCTTTGTATGACCATCCAGAGCTGGACTGTCAAACCTGTTACTCAGGCTGTGTACAGAAGCCACAAGAGAAACTTTCTGTTTCCCAGGCCCCTTATTAACTTGTGACTGTTGACAGCAGCATATAATCCGACTTTTTCTCTACAGCAAACAGGTACTTGCAGTGAGTGCAATGAGCCAGGAGCCCTGGAGCAGGGTGCTCTCTGAAAAGGCTGGAACTGAATCTGGTCCTCCAAACATAAATAGTCTCATCGAGAACTGCCTCTTCGAGTCTGCTCTTTGGTTTGCTTCTGGGACAACACTGATCTGGCTTGTCTTTAAGAAATTCCTGCCATGACCACATTTATCACTGAAGAAAATGCATACATATGCTCATGGCTGGCAATTTTGACTCCCTAATGGTCGATACAAAACCCACTAGAAAATATTAGTCATATACGACATGAAAGTTACGTGAGGACAAAGAAACCTTGAAGGATTTATTAACAAATGTTTACCAGTCCCAATGAGACCAAGATTCTATCATTTGATCTTTCTGATCCAGAAAATAATAGTTACATAAATTGCTGGGTTTGCACGGTAAAGTTTTAACCAGAAGTGGCTATTCCTTGTTGCTGAATAGAAGTGTTTTATGTTAGGCCTAAGAAATGAGCCTGGAAATGCCTTCAGGAGCCTCAGTATTATTTTTATTCTTACCAAAAGATTATAATTTTGATGTGGTAATCAAAGTCATAGTAATACTGACCCTTAATGTTTTCAGTGAGATTGCCATTCTCGTAGGCAGATATGTACATACACACATTGCCCTCACAGAATCTGGGCTTCACAGCAACACAGAGCACTCACTACAATAATTTTGAACGATACTTATTCCTAGTTTTCCTCTATGAGCGGAGATTGTTCAAATTAGCTCAATCAACACTGATAGAAGCTCTAAGTGAAGTGAAAAGTCTAACAACAATAATTGCCTTAATAAGAATCCTTGTAGTGTAGTAAGGACTTAATGCAAAGAGTGACGATCAGCTAAGAGCACAGAGGCTCTTCTGAGGTTTTGGGAAGATGATCAGCACACTCGGCAGAAATCCTCTTGGAAGAAACTTTAGCTCTCATGTATGAGCCTCTTGATGTTTTTGGTCCCAAGACAGTGAGCGTGTGTTGGACTGATCCTGAGCTTTGTGCTCGTGCAATGCAGAAGTTGTCTTCCTGCTGTTCACTACTTACAGTCATAAAACTGTACTCTGGGCAGGACAGATCACAATATCAGGAACCCCACAGCTCCAGGATATACCTTCCCCCACACTACTGCATTTTTTACTAGAATCATTTTAATGCAGAACCACTCATAGGAGAGGGCAAAACATTCAGTTCAGACTTAGATTTAACACAGACAGATACATTCAAAGGCATAGGATTAACTGCCAGTAAGAGAAATCCATCTCTTTTCTCCACATGTCCTTACTAGCTCCTGCAACAGTCAATGACATCTTAAAGAAATCTATATCATGCCATCTCAACCAACCATGAAGAATTTCACATCGGAAGTGTGATATAAAGTGAAATAGTATTGCTAAAGTAAGATCCTCTTGGACAACTGAGTAGCTAATTTACAAAGACAAGAATTCAACATAATAAATGCTTTTCAGCTAAATTACAGTCATGTTTTGTGCAATTTTCCTATGAGCCACTTCATGATGGCCCATCTTTCCTTATACTTTTCTCTCTGAGCATGAAGAACTACAGTCCCTACACTGCTGAATTTTCCTCTGAGGAGGTCTGAAAATGTGATCTGACAAGTCAGTGATTGACTGGACCTTGTGCATCCAGGCAAAAATCAGGGAAGTCCTTCTGACAGACCGTGGGGGATTGACACCAACAGTAGCATGTTGTCAGTAGAAGAGTACGCAAGTTAGAAAAGTTAGTTATTTAGGGTAACAGGTGAAATTAGAGGCTTCCGGGGTGTCACAGAACATAGACTTCAACTATATTTATACTTGCAGCTTTCCAGACACGAAATGGCCAACAGCAGATTTAGGAAATCACAATGTAAGAGGGACAGGAGGAGTTGCTGTTTTAGAGGCTCATCACTTCAGAAGGTGCTGGTTTCGGGAGAGCGCTGCACCGCCTCTCACGGAGGCCCCGGGATGTTCCCGGCTCGCGGCAGAGCGGGACAGCGATTCCCAGCGCGGCCCCTACCTAACACTGGAACCTCCATTCACAGCCATCTGCTGGGGCTCTTGCGTAACGAGCCCCAGCCGAGGGAGGCTACCACCATATGGCAAACTTCCCTAAAATACAAGTGCAAAAATCACTACACAAAGACCTAGATATTCTTTAACTAGACACAAGTCCCACATTTCACAGATGAATGGTAGTTTGGAAAGGCGGCCTTCAAACTCTTCTGCATGAGGTGGCTTTCATTCCCTTTTTGGTTTATAGCAACTATGGCTTACTGAAACACATGCTGATGAAAACCTCTTGTTGGCTGGGATTTGCGTTGCTAGAGATCCTATTTTCTTTCTTCCTTGGGATTTGTACTGACTCGAAATGAATTTTTCAATTTCATTTTTATCCTTCCGCATATATGCAATTTTTAAAGAAGAAGAAGGAAACAAGTGGGTTTGAGATTTGTTTAGAGGGTTTTTTTTCTCTGCTGTCAAAGGTAATGCATTTGCCCGATTCCAGCTTCTTTTTAAGAATGTCTGCGGTGATGCAGCCTTCACAAGCTGAATTCCAGAAGACCATCTATGGCCTAAAAGCCATGGCAAAACCAGACACAATCGAATACTTCAAATGAAAAGCTTTGAAAATAAATAGAGAGTCCCTTTGCAAAACACCTTTGTGGTGTCCAGCGCAGGAGCATAGACTTCAAAGCCAGCTCTGCTTAAAGCAGGAGGCTGAACTTCGAGTTCTCCAGACTTCTCTTTCAATTTAAATTATCCTATGATCTTACATATACAAAACTAGGTTGGGAAAATAAAAAATAAAATAAAATGCCTAAGATTATTTGCTGTGTTTTGGAGGGAAGTTTTTTTTTTTTTTTCAGGACATTAGTGGGAGCCTTGGGGCTTTGAATACATTTTTCGGAAGACATTTTTTTCATTTGTAACCTATCTATAGTTGTTTTTCTTATCTACAGTCCCAGTCTTCCAGAAGAGGGAGTTTGATCCTTTGCTACAGAAAGAGGTAATCTAGGAATGAGCAACTGCAGGTTCCAGATATGACACTTGCAGGTTTCTCTTTGATGAGGTTCAAAGAGAAACACGTGTACCATGTTGTCACAGGTTAAAGTGTTGTAAGACCACAGGCTACAGCTCACTCACTAGGAAGAAGACCTGACATTTGAAAAAGCCAGTTTAACAAACCTGAAGCATAACAACATGGAAAACAAGAGAAAAAAAATCAAAGCTGAAATGAAGCATTTTAACGAAGCACAGAATTGACACATTTTGGCATAAGATTTGTCTGGGAGTGAAAAAGTCTTGAAATCCTCAGAGCAGGGATGCTAAACAAACCCTGTTTGTGGTGGCTGGTTCACATCGATTACAAGTGTCTTATGAGTGAAGTATGATCAGATTACAGAAGAAATTATGGGATGGGGTTGACTGCAGCAGCAGGAGCATGGCCTGGTGGTGATCTATAAGCTTTCCATCTCATTTTTATTCTTCTAGGAAATAATGCATTTATTCTACAAGAGGATTGGATAACATTCCCAATATTTGATAGGGGATCCCTCTTTACTCAAGCTTCTGAGTCAAAAGGGACAACTTGAATGTTAATATGATGAATACAAAATTAATACTGAACATTATAAAGTTGAAATACACATTTTACATAGAAAAGAAGCTTTCAATGCTAAGAATGGAATATTTGAAGGTGAAATGGAGCAATTTGGTAAAACGAGGTAACGTGCTAAACCCATTTTCAATGCCTCGTTCACCACTTTGGAATATGCCCACAGCATAGTCAAAGCTTTAAAGGTTTTACTTTGCCTCAGTATAAAAGCAGATAGAAAGAAATATCTGCGGCCTACATACAACTTACCTTTCAGGACTCATTGGGCCAGGCAGGTCTCCTCCAGAACACTATAAAGGATAGTACATGAGTACATTTCTACATTTTATGCCATATATAAGTTCCCAATCCTATAGATACACATAGGGCTACAAAAAAATTTCTTGTGCATGAAGTTATATTAAGGTTGTACTTATAACGTTGAAAGTGTAAGTGTTCCACCACTGCCATTAGCTGTTTTAATAGAGGAGTTAGCCCAGACAAAGAAAGCTGAAATAACATTCCAAATATACTCCTGTCCTTTCTTTCCAGCATGTGACTGCTGTTTCTGTTCTCTTTGTCCCATTATCATTTCATCCATATAATGGAGAAGATGACTGTGAGAGAGTGTTCAGGGACTTTTCCTGCACAGTAGTAGCACGGCTGACAGATTTCTTCCTCTTGATAGAGACTGTGAGCCTGGGTGGCTTTGCCACGCACCCTTTTCCCCTATTGGTGACATTAATTTTGTTAAGTTCCCACATCTGAGGCTCCCATGGTTTAGGCAAGCTTCTCTCATATTCCAAGATTAACAAACGTCTCAAACTACTTGTGTTTGGATTGTTTTGGATTCTTTTTCAACAACTTTCTCTTATAGCCAGAAAACCTTGTTAAGAGTAGAGATACTAAGGGAAGTGGAAGCTATGACACCTGTGGTGCTTAAAGAGCCTGTGCCTGGAGTGCTTTAACATTGTTCTGCGTGTATTGTACATTTGTTTTCTTAGGACTTTAATCCTAACTTTCAGCTGAAGGAAGGTAGCAGGTGGCAGATCTGACTTCAAGAAGCCATGGATGCCAATTCAGGAACTCTGAAACACCATCAGGTAGTTTCAAGAGCGTTTCCTGAAAACAGAATCTTAAATACCTTAACCAGTTAGTTCAATTAAACTACATGTACATGATCTAGCATGCATTAATCCATATTAAGTATTACATAATTTGTATTCATCTCTGTGATGTAAAGTCAAGACCTGCCTAACATACATCTAGAATGAGGTAAGAAGCTGGTGTTAAAAATATTGCAGAGCCATAACACATTATATTTCACTATGCAAATAATATGCAGATAATAGCTACGCTGAACAAATCTGGTTTGCTTTAGCAGGCATTTAAAAAAAAAGAAAATAGGAACCAAAAAATCAAGATGCTTTGGCCCATGTAAATAAGTAACAATTTTATAACAAAATCGTTGCTATTTCCCAAGTGACTGTGGTGCAGATTCACTTCCCAGTCATGACAAGGGTATATTCTGAAAATACAACCTGTGCTATCACAGGCAAGGTGAGACAAAAACATTGCTTCAGTATTTCATGCATGCAAACTTCAAATAAGCTAAATGTTAGCAGATGTGTCATCAGCAGTACATTCACTACCAGGAACACCTTAAGCAGTCCCATAAAACTCCAATGAGCTGGACTCGTTCATAAAGCTTGGCTGACACTGGCCAGTGCTGGCTATGTGCAGCCCAGGCAAAAGAGCCCTCATCTCATTTTTCAGCTTTTGGAAACTGAGCCTTGCATTTAAAAAATTGCTTTTTTCTGAAGCCACCTCCAAATTCACCCTTCAGCCTTTCTCTTTCTAATCCAAACACAGTCAACCACAAACCTAAGTTTTGCCTCTGCAAACCCAGAGCCTTTGAAGATGATAATATTGTGCTTGACTACTGTGTCAAATACTTTTTACACTGCTCAGGTTATGCAAATAACAAACATTTCTGCCACTGAGTGCTACTTATCAGCATGGCATTAATTTTCTTTTTTCTCTCCAGAAGGAAGATAACTACATTACTGATTTAACTCCTGAACAAATGTTGTCACTGCCCAGCTGCAGCAGAAAGTTCAATTATCTTCCTTTCAGGCTCAACATGCTTAGAACAAGTGCATATGTACACACATACACAGAGATATATCACATTATGCCAACACACAGAAATGGACCTGAACAGAAGCTTTTCCTCCTTTGAAAACAGATGAGGATCAAATATAAGTTAAATTTCAAGACTGACTAGAAAAGTACCTAACTCATGTTAACCTTCTTCACTCGTACCCAAAGAGAGCCTCCTCTTGGGCCATAGGTATGTCCAGTGGATAGACGTCAATGTCAAGACAAAGCCCTCTCTCCTTACATACTCTAAATAATACAATTTTGAAAGAAAACCTCAATAAAATAAAAAAATAGCCTTTGTTGTCAGAAGGTGTAAAATGGACGTTTCAGCAGAACTTAGCTCACTGAGCAGGATCAGGTGGCTGAAAAACGCTCTGGAAACCATACAGCCAGAACCCAGTGGGAGTAAGCATCTCCTAATAAAGAGAAGCAAGTCTGCACAACCAATACAAAGAAAGAAACAACAATACTGTCTGCACCAGATAAACATTGCGGGGCTTTTGGGCTTGTTAGATGCAGCTTAATCTGGGAGCCTTTTCGGGGCTTTGTGTTGCATCTGCATGGATTTCGCCTCTGCCCTTGAGAAAGTAAAGCCAGAGTCCCCTGTGAAAACCAGGTCAGACAGGTACCACCACGTCCTGCTGTTCATCAATTGTCCTTTCCCACGCTTTTAGGACACAAACTACCTTTTTCTTTGATATATACACAGCTTCTGTACTGACACATGCACATAAAACTTGGCTGAGGTAAAATCTGCCTATTCACTACAAGCTCTGCATTTTACCATTAAAGCTAAGGAAAAAATAAACCAAACACAAAGCAAACCGTAATGGGAGCTCCACAACACAGAACTACAAAGCAACAGGTGTCTTTGGAAACAGATTTTCACATGGAAAAACACAAGAAAATAAATTAAAAAGCACAAAGACTAGAAAAACAAGCATTGTTCTTCAAAAAACAAAACAACTCAAATCTAATTTTAAAGAGCACCCAAAACCAGAAGACTTAATATGTTACAGTTTCCAGGTATATGAACAAAAGCAAGAGATTGGATATGACCCTTTGTTGTATGTCACTTCATTTAAAAATGTAAGATCAACATAATTACTTAGTAAATGGGTTCACCTTCAAAAAATTCATCTTGGATGATATTTTTGACACAGTTTTATTAGTCAAGAGAATTTAGAAAGGGAAACAGTGGAGTAAGAGAAGCAATACGCAGATGTTATTCTGACATGTACTGGCGAGTGTAATAAAAAGTTACTTTGTCTCCACATTACTACCTGAAAGTAGACCTCGATTATTTATTATTTATGCAAACAGACAACAAATCACTTGTCAAAGTGAAAAATAACTAAGCTTCATGTAAATGGATATAAAGTATTTCCAAGGAAATTATAATCTCTTCAGTGCCACACAATTATGCATTTATTTTCTTTTGAAGGAACCACTTTGCAGCCCGTACTGGGTTTCCTTTTAGATTATGTAATTTTATTGGTTGTTGAGTCAAAAGTAGAGAAACACAAATGTTTTGGCTCTAAGCAGGGACAGTATTATTCCAAATCATAAGCAATCACGTCCCGTGATGGACTGCCCTGCTGGAGCAGCACGTTTTGTAAGAACAGAGTGGATGATGTGGTTTTAATACTACCAACACGAACATCTCTGTTCCTCACACCCAGCTGCAGTGGCCCACAGCATGGACGGTCTGACTACAGGCAAAGGGTCATCTCACACGGCACGAGCAGCCTCCAGCATGGATTCAAAATATAAGAAAAACATTTGACGTACTTGGATCTGACAAGATTGAGTCGGTTTTCGGCAAAAATTGGTCACAGCGGACTCCTTGGTAGCCCTCTTTGCACCTGAGAAAAAGGGGATAAATGACAAACATACGCATGCGGTAGTAAAAGGTTAATTTTAAGGTACCAAATCAACCGACATTCTCCCTGCCAACACTGCGAGGGACTTGCATATCTAACTTATTTTGACTATAGTGGGAGCATGGTTATTACTGGAACACAATGGAAGCAGGTAAAATAATTTATATTTTAAAAAAAATCCCCTCAAACTTTTTGATTACTTTAGAAACTATGAAAATAAACATTGTTTTAGCATAACCATTCTTTTAAATATCAATTCAGTGAAACAATCAAAGAAAAATCCTCTATAAAAGACATATTTGCAAATAAAATAAAATCTTCAGGTAATATAGCACTTTATCAAGCTTCCATACTGCACAGACCATGAGACAGACAACTTATCTTTGGCTGTCTGAAAAAGCAGGGAACAGTTAGATAACCATTAATTTTAATACCAGTTTATACTGTGCTTAAAAGATAAAATGATAGACTACATCAAGCATTGTTTGCAAGCAGGAAGTTTAAGATGCCTGTGAGATTAGATTTTAAAGCACATAAACCAGAATACCCTCCTGCCTCAACAAACAAGAACTGGCTTTGACTGAGATGGTAATACTATTTATCTTGAAGCCTTACTTTGAAGAAATTCCATTTACTGCTTTTGAACTGTTCTCAGAAGTCTCATTTCAACTAAGCGTATCAGAATCAGATCTTTAATTATTTATTCGTCAAGCAGTTTTTCAGAGAAAAGTGATGGACACTTTAATTATAAATGATAGCAACAGGGATTCCTTATCTCCCAAAGCTCTTGCACATCACATAAGCAATATGCTCAAATCAGCATCACCACCTTTCAGTAGGGTTGACAACTGCAGCTTGAATGACGTGATAATGTCAGGAGAAGTTGTTATCTGCTCCTTCACAATGTTTTTACTCAGGCTTCCTCTAAATGTTGCCTTTTAATATGCTTTTGGTTTAATAAATTAGTGGTTCAATGAGAAGTGCATCTCACCAGCATTGATTAAGAATTAGTAAGAACACTTGTGAGCAAATATGTAAATTGTGTTCCCATCAGACCCAAAAATGTAGTAAAAATCTACAGTAAAACAAAGATTTAAAAGCCCCATACATATATTATTTCAAGACCTCCCTTTTGGCCTTTCTCCCTGATGGATATGAGGTACTACTTTGGAGATCAGTTTCTTTCCGTACTTGCCTATCTATAAAATAACTCTCTTGAAAAAAAGCGTTCAGGTTTTGTTTCATTCAGATCCCAACACAGCGGTCATAAGTTATCAGTCAAGGAAAAAAATGTTTTATTAATTAAAACCGTCCACTAGCCAGAAAAACTGAAGAAGTCCACATATACTCAGACACTGCCGCACGCATCTTTTGCCTCTGATTATGAAACATCAGAAGCTACCTCACATCAAACAAAAACCCTTCTCCACAGACTTGAGAGGAGCTGGCAGACCTCATACCAAAGCTTAAGAACAGCCCACACAGGTGGGGATTCCTGCCTTTCTGTGAGCATTTTCTATTAACTTTTTGACACACATTTGCACCTGCCTTGGTTATAAATACCACATTACAGACTTAAAACCCTCTATCCTAAACTGTTTATCATAAAAGCGTGTGAGGAGAGAGTCACGGAGTGGTATCTCCTGGAGGAGCTGTGCCAAGTGCTCATCAGTGTCCGTGGACATATTCACTTACCTGTATTCTGATAAACATGCCACAAAGGGAATTAGTTTCTTTCAAAATTTAGTACAGAGGTGGGTGATGTATCAAAGAATAATCTTCTAATGTAACACCATAACCTTACACTCAGGTAATATCTACCATGGTGAGGTGCCTTGAATCCTGTGCCCAGTTCTGGGGCTGTCAATACAAGAGGGACATTGAGGAGCTGGAGCGCGTCCAGAGAAGGGCAACGGAGCTGGTGAAGGGAGTGGAGCACAAATGAGAAGTGGCTGAGGGAACTGGGGTGGTTTATCCCGGAGAAAAGGAGACTCAGGAGGGACCCTACTGCTCTCTACAAGTCCCTGAAAGGCAGTTGTAGTGAGGTGGGGGTCGGTCTCTTCTCCCAGGTAACAAGTGACAGGAGGAGAGGGAATGGCCTCAAATTACACCAGGGAAAGTTTAGATTATTATTAGGAAAAAATTCTTCACTGAAACGGTGGTCAGGCTTTGGAACAAGCTGCACTGGGAACTGTTGAAGTCACCATCCCTGAAGGTATTTAAAAGCCATGTAGATGTGGTGCTCAGGGACATGGTTTAGACATGGGTTCGGGTTAACCGTTGGACTTACTGATCCTAGAAGTCTTTTTCAACCTCAGTTGTTCTACAACTTGATGGCCAAGCACAGCTTGGTTTTTTAAACTGCATTAAGTTTTTCAGCAAAGATAAAAACTAAGTCTTCTAGTTCCCTGTCTTGGGGTCCAAACTGGCACAATCCCTTAACAAATTCTTTTTTAAAACCATGAAAGCAAATAATAGCAATAACTGCTCTGCCATTATGACACCCAAGTGCAAACTTTTGAATGTTAAGTCATTAAGCCTTGCAGAATATACATTTGACAGTTATAATGCCACAATATGATAAAAATCAATCATGTTATGGCATCCCATAATCTTAGCTAAAGCATCTGCCATCTGTCCTAAATAGGCAGATGTGATATGCACACACGCTGCTCATTGGTGTCACACCTCTGTGGAAGGAAGCACGACAAGCCACCGCAGAACACCAATTAAAACAGCACTGCTGTGACACATACAGAAGTTCAGGAAGTCCAAATGAGGTCACTCAATATCGCCATATGCAGTGTGAATGATCACACACTTATTTACGGATGCATTAAAAAAGCCATGAGTTATCAGGGAAACCTTGAGAAATGCTTAGGTGCAGCTGATGGTTTCAGAAATGATTGCTTGATTTTGAGACAAACAAATGTTTATTAGAGATACTGCTAAAAAAAAAAACCAACAAAAAACCCCCCCAAAAATATAGGAAAAAAAAAGAACCTGGATAAGATATTGCTTGTCTCTGATCTGCATGTGGGACCCCTGCAGCAAAGGCTGGAAAGGACAGCCTAAGATCTATTCCTGCACCAGGAATGGCCTCTCTGCTGAAGCACTGCACTGTATGAGCAGGCTTGGGCTTAAGTGCAGATGATGGCAACGGGGTCTAAAAATGTTAATTACAGCCTCTTTGCAAAATAAATATGAAAATGGAATTCTCTATTTTGCATTCAGATTTTCACCCAAATGAGTGTGTCTGTCTAGGCTCTAAACCAAAAATATCAACAGGATTGTATTGAATGAATGAAATTATTTAAATCCTTCTGATTAAATGGTATGAAAAGAGAATCACAGGTAAAGCTGATCTGCAGCTGCTAAAATGCTTGCAAAAAGCATATCCCTAAATGATAAGTGCTAAATTCAACTAAGATTATTTTATCATGTTTTCTTCACATCTTTTTTTGGCAATGTACTTTCCCAGATGATTTTTTAAGGTCACCAGAAACAAAGTGCATTGTGCATTGCACTTTGTGAAGTCAGCCACAATGAACTCTGTGTGAAAACACACACGCAGAAACACATCTCTCATTCCTCCTGAGAAGGCTTTTTTTTTCCTTTTTTCCTTAGCACATTTGCAACTAAGTATTAAAAAGTAAGTAAAGTATGAAACTTTATTCATTCTCTCACTCCTTTTGCTAATGTTAAATAGTACTAATACATGTATGTTGCAGTCAAAGAGATCACAGACACCTTCCACGGACATTTTCCGGAACTGTTTCTTGTACAACCTTATGGATCCAAGGGAGATTTCAAATAGATGACTGTGTCACTCCTAAGACTAACACAGCACTCCAATGTCCTAGGTTTCAGGTTGGATACATTTGAAAAAGTAAAGTGAATGGGGGTGAGAGTGGGGCAAACTGCACAATAAACGAAGATGAATAATAAAATATATTTAAGACAACAGAAAGGGAAGAAAGAGAACCTACTCAGAAGACTTAGGGTAGGACATAAAACTTATGGCCAAGAAGCCAATTCTATCATGGTTTACATTTTCCCCAAACACTTCCATGTAGAGCTCCATATCCCTATTAAACCTAAATATTTAGTTCTCAAGGGACAGCAATGTACAGAAGGCAGGAAGGAGAGTGGCACCAGCAAACTGCAGAGGCTACGAAAGATGGCAATGCTGTGAATCCCCATCCCTTTCCTCCTTCCCTGTGATATCCATCCATCTGAAATGGAAACAATTCTCCTTCTTCCCCAAATGTGGTGATCACGTTGCCGCTGACCATGTGAAGAAGTATGCAGAAAATAGTTTCTCTGCACAAAGTCCAGAATTTGGCAAACATAAAATATATATGTTCATCTTAATTGAAAATTTTGAAAACGACAGTTGGCAGCTCAAGGACAGACTACACTAGAAGAGAAAGCTCTATAACTCTACACCAGGAAAACAAGCATATCCTAGGCCAAAGGTGATTTGTGACACTAAAAAAAAAAAAAAAAGAAAGTCTTAATAGTGCAGTGCCCAAAAGATTAACTTATATGAACTTATAATCTGATTCTAGCCTCATAAAGAGGAGTAATCCAATTTGAAAGATGGAATTAATAGTACCTATGAAAAATGAAATTTAATTTTTGCAGTGAATCCAAATCAACACACATTTCCTTCCCCTTGTAAAACTGCAAATTGGCAGTCTCAAAGATGATATTAATTAGAATGATCCATCTCAGTGGATCAGTTGCAAATTATTTTCTCCTGACACCATTATATCACTGTACTAACATTTAGATGCCAATAAGAGAACATACTGCAGCTCTTCTTTATTCTCTAAGAGAGAAATCCATGATCATGATAAAGAAATACTCTAATCTATAAATTTTGATCAAGTATTTATTCTCACACAGAGAATGCAATACTCTTTTTCCCGAGTCAGAGTGTCAGTTATACAATAAATCTACAACAGGAAGCCATGACATTATACAGGCCATTGGGCTGTCCCACAGTCTAGCCTGAAATATGCTGTAAACAATGAAAAATAATTCCTTTGCTCTGCAGGTGAGCTAAAGATAGATTTCTGTGCCTGCAACGAGAATGACCTTAACTGGAATACACAGAAATTTATATTTATTATTGAGATTGTTATTAAGTGAAGATTTTATTCACAAGGGAAGAAAAATTATTCTTAACAGTGAGGGTCAGACAGGATATCTTGTCATTTAACACATGCAGCCAGTCTAAGTAGAAAACAGGCTTCCTTGCTTCCACAGGTCAGGCCATCAAATCACGAGTGAGAACACTGCTCAAAGCCAGAGAGAAAATGAACCCTTCATAAAAATCCATAGCTTGCAGTCTGCTGGTCAGGCACCCACCTGAGGTGTGAGATTCACATTCGGTTTTTGGTATGGAAATAAAGCATTAGAGGCTTGAAGCCAGGTTTTCTATATTGCAGAAATGTCCTGATCATTTGAGTGTTGTCTATTCTGAGAAGGACTGCTCCTTTCTTAAAGTTCTACCCCTATGGTCTATGTTGTGCACAACATATAACCTACTAACTAAAATTAAACTAAATGCAATATAAACACATAAAAATACACTAAATAAAAGTAAAATGAATGCATTTAAATGTCATTAAAAAGAACAAACTGGGGATCCAATAAGGAACTGGCTAAAGACACACTACTTCTTGAACATACTCATGAATCCTGTCAGATAAGAAGGCCTGAACAATAGTCCAGGACACTGGATTTTCCTTTTTTTCTTTCAAAAAAGTTAATTTTAGATAATTCCCACAACAGAGAGGCTACTTACTGTACAATAAAGGTTTCATACCAGGGTTTGAACATACTTAATTTTGTTAAGACCTTGCAATCCATTATGTGATTAAGATAGTTATATATATATCCACATCTACATATATCTGCCTTTTCTTTTTCTTTCCTTAAAGAAGTAGTACAATTCTTATGGAATGGACAGCATCAACTTTAAAAAGAAAACCAAAAACCCCACTTGTCTGTCAGTTTTCTTTAAAAATGTTATAAACATTAAAAATAAGTAGAGGAAGTAACCAGAAAGGACCTTATCTTGAAAAGGCAGACAAAGAATAGTAAAGAAAGGGGTTTTTTTTTTTTACATTATTTTCTGTAGAACCAGGCCAGCTGAAACACTCTAACATCACAGAGCAATTATAGCCAGACTTTTGGAAAAGTCATATTTATGATTGCTACAATTCACCATGTTTATCAGTATGCAAATTGTGTGGGCAGCTCTCTGAAGCAGGGAAGTTCTGTTATGCTCTTGGAGTAGATGGCATAAAGATTAGAGGTCACAGCTACAAAACCCTGAGCCATTGCCCAGAATTAGATAATAAAACTCAGCTAATTTGTTGACTCCAGTGTTGCAGGATCCTTTAGCCTTGGAGAAACTAAACGGGGACACGTTAGTAAATCCTCTGTAGGAACCACTGAACTAAATGAGGCTTTTAGCATTTCAAAAGGAGTTATGTGGATTTGACTTAAGTGCCTCACGCATAATTGTGCTGGAACTACTGAATTATCATTCCTCTCCTGATATAGGTGGTCTGCCTTCTTTGTCTTTCCTAAAAGGTAGGTCATAAAAAGAAATAAAATTTAACAAGATATGTTAGTAAAGCTATTCAAGCCATCCAGACCTATGACAGCTGAACTACTGATAATTTCCCTTCCCTCAACAACAGACCAATTTTCTTTAATTTGAAGGTGTTCCCTTACAAAAACAAAGAAAGAAGAAAGTTTCACGTTCTTAATCATTGCACATCGCCTAAGCAGAATTGTTACATAATGGTTCCAGACTACTGAATTCACTTAAAACTCAGGTCAGGTTTTGCATCCAAAGATATATAAATATATTATTGATACTTACTTGCTATCGAATTCACTTGTGGCATATCCATGCGTAGATAAACATTTCACACTAATACAGAGGCTTTGTGCTTTTCAAGGGATAAGAATTACCTTTGCCATCTGCCTTAATCTCCTTAACAACAAACTTTCATCTGGAAACCACAAAATGCATTAGAAACGGTCTGTGAGTATCACCTAATGAACCAAATGTTTAACCAACTAACTGAGCAATCATTTCTTTGCTGTTTCGAATTTAACCAACCAGAAAAACTGAACAGCTTTGATTAGGTTTTTCCGCAAGATACCTCTGTGATCAATGACTTACTATGGATGATAAATGAATATAGTCTTTCATTATGTATGCCATTCATCAGCTATGAGAAAGATTTTGAATAAATGGAGAGTGATTTCATACCATATTCAAAGCCTCACACAGCTAAGGCACAGATGGAAGCCACATTCAATACTTGAAAAAAAAAAATGAAAACAAGACCCTTGCTTTATATTATGCCTGCCCAAGATTACCATCTTTATAAATAAAAACCCTCCAAAACTCTTCTTGAAAACATCTGCCAGGGACTAGACTTAGGTAGAAAAAAAATCTAAGATATCAATAAAAAAGGACTAAAAGATGTAAGATTTTTAATTGCTCTCATGGTGTTTGGTGCCCTTCAAGAGGCCATTCGTTAAAGAAGGCAATTATGACAACAAATGAGGAAATTGCAAGGAAAGGTGCAAACTCACTCCCAGGTGGCTGAACAGGTTTACTGATGTGTCTCTTCCCACTTTCCTCCCCGCAAGTTGTACAAGCCCAACATTAAAATCCTTTGCTTCCATCTATCTACTTAATAAAAGCAACAGCTCTGGACTTTTTTCAAGAACTGTCAAATACATTTTTCACTTTATTACATTGAATATTTCCCAATTCAAAAGTAAGAGCAAAAAATACTCAGAGAAATTAAATTGTTTTGTTTCAAGCCCAAGCTAGAAGTACAATGGGTCCTTTGCTTATCATGACAAAGGCATGCAAGATTTCCAACCTGGCCCGGCAGAATCAAGACCATTTTTCAAATTGCAGTAAAACTTTCTATTTAAATTTTTTGACAAAGTTTAAAATACACACAAGAATTCAGATGCTTGTCTAGTAATAATATCTGCATCGAATACTGCTTGTCACAGACTTCTCTGCTAAGAAGCTCAAGGTCACATCACGCCAGTGCTTACCTACAGAGACAGAGTGCCTCTGCCAGGAACTCAAGACTCCTCAGTAATTCAGTGAGCTATTTGCTTTGTACCTGTTTTTATACCTGGTTTGAAAAACATAATTGAAGCCACTGAGAGGTGTCAGTTAAAATATCCTTAACTACTACCAGATGGTCTACACAAACGATGCCCTCTGACTTTATGGCAGGAGATAAACATGCCTCTGCTACTGTATTTTATATGATCTGCACATATTGCATTTTAGAGATAAGAACAATTTGACATGCAGTATAACTGCCTACCAAAGTTCAAATACAGGAACATTTTCCAGAATAACCCTTCATTAACATATTTAATATAATTTAGAACCCAGAGAAAGAATAGTTTTAAAATTCAAAAAGGCCACTCTCTGGAGATACACAAAGTTACTGACTAAGAAACTACAAATCTCTAAAGTTGCCCTATTCTACAGAAAGTTTTAGTCTTATGTAGAATTTTTTTTTTTCCCCTGAAGAGAAAACTCTATGTATTGTAATGACATTATGGAGTATACATTACTATGTAGATTTAACCTTCTGAATGAGTTTCTTGTCTGAGTTAAAAGAATCCACGCCATAAAAAAGTACTACCTGACACTAGGGAGTAAAGTGTTTCTGTCCACAAGTTATTAATGCACCTCAATAAAGTTTCACCAGCCAAGGTATTTGCAATCAAGTAGGGTTTGGATGAGCATGTTTCAGACTACAGGGTGTGTATTAGCTGCAGGAAATACCCTTGATTACAGACAGTACCTGACCCATCACTGACATTATTATTTATTTGTGCAAAATGGAAACTTTTTTCCAATGGAAAACTCGAAATGTGGTTATTTTCTATAGAGGATAAAATTATGCACAGAAAAGAACAGCGTTCACAAAAGGACCTACTACATTTGAATGAACAATTTTCATCTCTTGTCAATACTTTTTTTAAAAGTAGGCAGTTGCATCAGAAGCCACCCATGCTCTGCCACCACCTGCCAAGCTCAACAAAAAAGGAAAACTTTGAGAATTGGAATATTACGAAATAACAGTAACTCCAATAGGTAGCACAGATCGGACATGCTTGCTGCTGGAACATACTGGTCATACATACAAGACTCTTCCTTGGTTCCATTTTCAAAATAATGGCAGCAAAGAGCAACAATCAGGAAAGCCATTATGTCCCATTTAAGATCATTTTGTGGATTAGAATTAGTCTCTGACAAGACGTCCCTATGAAATTTGAGGAATACATTTGCTTCTCTTGAATTCCTAATCATAAATCAACTGAACTGAACTCAGCTATGTGCTCCTGATAATTCTCTTCTGAATTCAGGTGAAAGAAAGGCAGCACAGTTCACCCTGCCTGTAGGCAGTGCTACCAAATCCTTCCCATCACATACACACAAAAGGAGCAGAACAGGCCATTCTGATTGTATTCATTCTTATTTCAAACGAACTAATTTCTAAAGACTAAAACCTTTAGGAGGAAGAAAGCAGAAGTTGCCTGCTCAGCAGCTGTGCTGCAGGAGCCACCCCACTCTCCTCCTGTGTGACCTCCTGCCTGTTACTGAACAGCACCATCCCTCCCAGTGCTGCTGGCACAGCAGTGTCACAAGATCAGCACAGCCTTCCCCATGGCTGGAATTTTGTGAGGTGAAATTATCAAGAGACATGCAATAATGATGGCAGTGTAAACACTAAAGCCATTTGGGTAATAAAATAAATATACCTTTGTCATTTTCTGCAGAAAGCAGAAATTGTGTATTGTCAAGCTCACTATTCACTATGTTTTTCTTCAGAGAAAAAATATTGAGAATTTTTATAAAGTGAACTATGTTAATGAAACATGCATTAAACATTGATTACAAGGAAAATTAGGATATTCTAATTTTCTTTTTTAGATGCAGCTTCTAGATTATTAATATACCAAGTAACAACAAAGCAAATCTTGGCATTTCCATCCACTGTTACACAGGATATGAGTCCCTTTCTAGAAATAGGATATAAAGGCTCCTTGTGTTTTGGAGCACAGAACAGAAACATGCTGGCTTTGGCTGGAGTAGAGTTCATTTTCTTCATAGTAGCTGCTACAGAGCTACATTTTGGATCTGTGCTGGAAGCAGTGCTGATAATACAGGGATGTTTTCCTTACTGCTGAGCAATATTTGCACAGCGTAAGCCAGGCTCTTCTGCTTCTCGCACTGCCCTACCACTGAGGAGGCTGGGGGTGCACAAGGAGCTGGGAGCGGACACAGCCAGGACAGCTGACCCCAAGTGACCTAAGGGACATCCCATACCACAGGGTGTCATGCTCAGCAATATAAAAAAGGTGGGAGAAGAATGAAGAGGGTGACATTTGGAGTGATGATGTCCTTCTTCACCAGTAATCATTAAGTGTGGAGATGGATGGAGCCACCTCCTGCCGGGGGTGGCTGAACACCTGCCTGAGGATGGAAAATGGTGAATTCCTTCCTTGTTTTGCTCTGCTCACGTGCAGGGCTTTTGCTTACCCTATTAAACTGTCTTTTTTCCCACCCACAAGTTTTCTCCCTCTTACCCTTTCAATTCCCATCCCGCCACTGGGGGACGAGGAGGAGCAAGCAGCTGCAAGGAGCTACAGTGTGGGGTGAAAGCACGACAAACATGAAGGGAGGAAAGCCTTGTGTCAATGACCTCTGAGGCTGGATGGTGGATATCAGCCAAACCACAGATATGCCGAGGCCAGGACGGGTACGTTATCCAAGACATGCTCAGCTTCACCACCTCAGCTTCAAGAGTTTTACTGTTTTTCCTCCTTTGTTAGGGCCTTAACGCTAGTAATGCCAGAGAGATTCAGAGGAAAGACTGTGCAGGTTGGTGTGGAGCAAATCTGCAGACAAACAGGGGCTGCTGGAAGAAACTTTGTCCCTACTACTCCCCTGTAATTTTCCACCTGGGCAGACAAGGAGGAAAGTACTCAGCAAACCAGAAGAAACTTCAAGGCTGCCTCTGGAACAGAGCATCCCAACAAGAGACCTGCAAACAGCACAGGTGAGGGCTCCTGCAGGTACAATTGCCAGCTGAGTGCCCAAAAAGCACTTCGAAACCAACAGTTCTGCACTTGACCCGGGTCTTCAACTTGCCAAAGAGACAGCACTATTGTCTTTATGACTTACAGGTTAGTCATATTTCACTGTCAGAAAAACCACCGACTACTCACTTCAGTCTCATCCCTCTCTCTACCTCTCTTGATACCTTGTTCAATTCTCTAAACATCTCAGAAACTAAAGCTTTGGTTGCTTCAGTATAATGTTATAGTAGCTTAGTCAAATTCTGTTTATATCATGGCACAGAGGCAGACAGCTCAACAGAGATCACTACCCACAAATTTACCGCGCTTTTTGGTAAAATTTGGCAGCCCAAGGCGTGTTCCATGACGCAGCAGTTATTTTATTAGGGTTAACTGAGTTAGCTAATCTAAGGTTACCTTGGACATTTCATTCCCTTTGTTACAGACTGTTCTAAATAAAATATTGCCACCCTTGATATTTTCACACAGTTGCTATTTACTGGTATTTCTCTCCTCATAACTGCACAGCTAAATAACTACATTTATATAGAAATTGATTGTTCAAAAGTCAGAACAGTCCTGCAGTGAAACAGTTTATCTCACTTTTGTGCATGGAATTGATATATGAAAATATTTCTACTATGACTAGAGTAATTAGTCTATAAACTCATTATCATTATACGTTTACCTACGCCTCTAATGAGGTATTTTTCCCCAGCTGTAAGTAGTAAGTTCCTTTAAACATCATTAAGTAGATCAGTAAATAAAAAATGACCAGTCTTGCTTTTTCCAATAATACCAAATAACCTTTTCCTTCTTGGTTGTCTTTACTGCCTCTCATATTTATTAGAAATGAGACGCTCATTAATTTTATTTATTTTTACCAACTCAGCATGTTTTTAAACAGAAAACAGCTCTGAAAAATATCCTCCTCATGTTTTGCTTATTGCTGAAATATGTTGGCTCTTCCTTTTAGAAGTTTTTTGCCCCTTTACTCCCCTCCACTATTTCAATGATCTACATGGTAAATTTAATTTGGATTCTATCCTGCTAAGATGATTTATTGTATATTTTTCATACAAAATGATACTTACATTTTGAAAAATGGAAAAAGCATAAGACCTGCTTTACAGCTATGCTATTCCATTTTGCAGAGAAAAAAATAAGATTCAGTAACATAACAATGGCTTATTACATCCACTCGAAGAGCTGAAACCCACAGTTCTCCAGCCCACATGTGTTCCTACCAAGAGCTTAGTGGGGAAGAAAACTTCTCAAAATATATGGCTAATATTTTAAAGAAACTGGAAAGATAACCAGCATAAAGTGAGGGAATCCAGGTACTTGTAGTTTAAAATACTCTTCATTTACTTCATACAAGTCTGAGTTCAAGATTCATAAAGAAAGAAACATCAACTGCACTTAAACTTGGTATTGCTTTCAATTTATTTTGTGCTAAACGATCTATAAGCATTCACATGGGACTTACAGTGAAATTGTTTCATTTGATTTGATATAAAATTTTTTAAATGGACCCTGATGCAATAGAGATTAATACAGCTGCGTTACCAACTTGAAGTCAGCGCAATGACTAAACACTTGAAGTCTTAAAAATAACATTAAGGAAGATACACACTGCTCTCCTTTTCTTTTATACACTTATTGAACTTCTTGAAGATTGCACAACTGATTTAAATCCATGGGTTTTAAATCCACATTCACATTAATTTGTTTCTATTATACCTCTGGAGTTAAAAAAAACCCAAAATGAATGAGAGCAGATATCTCAGGGGCAAAAGTCCAGTTAAAGCTGAGCTAGAAATCAGCATTTTAAAGTCTCAGGTTAACACGATCTAATGTAACTCATAAAATGAAGTACTTAGGTTTGGTCTTAGCCATTTTGACATGTCAGCTCCTGGATTTATCATTTGACTTAGCCTAATTACAATTTAAATGTTAAAAAAGAAAAAAAAAAAAACCAAAAAACCAACAATGAAGAAACTTAAACCCATCTTGGCTTCTAATATTAGGAAATTGATATTATTCCACTAATTTTAGACTATATTTCTTGCATTACAAAGCATATGACTACTACACAAAAATAATATAAATGAGTTTATCCACATTAATTTTAGCAGTCAGACAGGTAAAAATATTTTGTGTATTCCAAACAATCCTTTTCAAGAGTCTCATTTTTGATGGTAATCATAAAGCAAAGAAAATTGTTCATCTTCATCATCTACAAAAATATCTTTTTGGCTTCATAAAAAATGGTTTTCCCAGATATTAAATGTAAAATTATGCCTTATTTAAACAAACTCAACCTGCAAAGATTTACAATTTAATATAAAGGCTTCTGTCTCTAGAGCCGTATCACAGAAAATTAAATCCATCAATCCTGAAAATGTTTTTTCCTTTGAAACTTCAAAATCTACTCCAGTCAGGAAAAAAAGTTTCAGGTAATTAGAAGAGTTCTGCATACCTACCACTGCCAGTAACCTGAGTCCCAGAGTGCGATGGAAGGGAATCAGTGAAGTGAATAAGTAATACAGGTGTGTCAGGAAAGAACTGCTTTCTTCAGCGCCTTCCTGGAGCTCGCCTTTGGTAGGCCAAGGCCCTTCTCTCTCCTCCTTTCCCTCCGCTTTCTGCAGGTTGTTTTCATCAATTCTTGCAGTCTGGGAAAGAGAATCCCCGGTAGCAGGTTTGGAACCCTTCCCCCACGCTGTACTTGCAAACTGGATTAGTTCATCTCCTCCTCTGCTCCACAGGCTGCCCAGCCCACCTCAGGAGCAGCACAAGCTCCGAGTGCCACCATCACCTACATGGCTGAGATCGATCCAGAATTGCCACTCTCCAAGAAGAGCATCACCTAAGGACTCTCATCAACAGCAGCAATCTGGCACGGACGCAGCTCTATGGGGACTAAAGCACTGGGCTGTGTCTGGGATGAGCGGAGGCTGAGAGATGACTGAGCTCAAAGACAAGGCTCAAGAGGGATGTTATCGATGTGCAGAAATGCCAGGGAGGGAGGGGAGACACCACCAAACACAGAAATCAACTCTTCTCAGTGTTACCCAGTGAAAAGACACAAGACAGTGAAACCACACTGAAGTACAGGAGACTCCATTTAAACACCTCTGGTTTACTGTGAGGGTGGCAAAATACTGTAACAGGTTGCCCGGACCATGCATCATTTGAAATATTCAAAACTCAGGTGGAAAGTCCTGAACAGCCTGAAGTAACTGATCTGCTTGAGATGAGGCTGGACCAGATCATCTGTATAGGTGTCTTCCTACCTTAACAATTCTCTGATCAATGAAAAGATCATTTCTCTGACAATTACAAGAGTTCCCACAGTAAAAACAAACAAACAAAAAACCAACCCTCACACCAACCCCTTCTCACTTGACCCAGAACAAAATCTCCACAAATGAAATCAATTCTAGAGAAGCAACCTTTACTGAAGCCCAGTATATATCCTAAATCTCAGTATAATTGTTAACAATCATTCAGCATCATGAGACACAGATGAGAGGAAAACAGATTTCCATATCTGAAAAAAAACATCCTCTGCTTTTTAAGTAAAGTGCGCACATGAATCATGGAAATCAATCATAGAGATTCCATTACTTACTAAAGAAAGATCTAGGATATCTCTCTCTCTATATATATATTGTTTTCTCCTCTCTATGCCCCAGAGCTTGAGGAGGTCTGGTTTCATCACCATTGCTTTCAAAGTAACTCACCTCACTTAGAGCCATAATACAATGAATAAATGACATAAATGAAATGCCATGTACAAGCTGATTATATTAGTTCCATTTTTCCCCCTTTTTTATAAAAACATTTGAGGACTTTTGACCTTTTTATCCTATTTTGATTGATACAGTGAATTGTACCCTGAGGAGATAAAAAATAGGAAGCATGAGCTAAAGCAGAGACAGAGGCAAAGCAAAAGATTGCATACAGCTTGGAGAAAGCAATTTACAGCTAAGCAGATGGTTGTAAAAAACAAGCCATTTTTCTCGAGTCTAGTGGATGTGATCTGTACTAATTCACTACTGGAAAGCAGCTACCAAACCCATCAGTACAATAAAAGCATTTGTAAAACATTGCACCTATTTTTTTCAGCCACCTCTGTCAGAGGCTTACTGAATTCTTCCTCAAGACACTTATTTCAACAATCACCCACAGCCTTTCTGTATGTTCCTGCTATCTCTGTATGTGGAGCTGAGGATTTCAGAAAAAGCAGGGCCTTTGATGATTCATAGAAGGGAAGCAGCACTAGTTAGATTACAATGAAAGTACAGCAAAACCGCTTCTGAAGTTCACTGTACAAAACTGAGCTTATCCAAGCCTTAGGCCTTCCTTGGGAAGAAGGAACATGCACACAGGACAAAGGTTTCTCAGAGCACATGGAAATGAAAATAAGAATTAGTCTCAGGACTGCTCTTTTAATGTAGTCTTAGCTTTCTTCACCTTAGTGCTCAGCCAGTATTCACCATTATCTTAGGGAAAGGGGAGGAATCAAATTTACTGCATAGCCTTTCTACTGCTCCTGTGTTCCCAGTAGCAAAGGATGCTTTCTGCCGTGTTTCCGTGCACAGGAGAGGGTCTGTGCACACACGTGGACAGTCTGTGATGTCACCTGAGTTTTACCTGGGCTCCTACACCCCCAGCTCACCTTCCTGCAGCAGGACTGAAAGGCAGCTGGGGTAACCACTGCTCTTCTCTACGAAACTGAAGCTTGCCTAGCAATCGAATGCTAACGTAATGCAAGTCTCACAAGCTTTAAGCCCACGATCTGTTTTTCACTCCCATCTCCCTACCACACTTGTAAAACTTTTAAAACTGATGCTGACTTCCAGCCACTGCAACTGAGACTACCAAACAGCTCAGCACAACCTCGTTTATCTTCATGAGGACAAACAGCAGTGCTCTCGAAAGACTTTTGGCACTCTAATCCCCTTATCAGTTTAGCACTTCCTCTTTCCTCCCCAGCCCACCACCAATGTTTACGTAGCTCCTACATGTCCCAACGTTTGCCTAATTCAATTTTAGAAGGACAATATTACCCCTCAAGCATTCTGCTCTACTTTCAGATGCAGCCACAGGAGCTGCTGTCTGGTGGTGGGATTTCAGTTAATTAAATCAGTGTTTCAGGATTTCTGGCCATCTGCTGAGACGATAAAACTTCCTTGCTATGGCAGAGAGGAAATGTGCCCAGCTGAGCTGTCCTTACCAGTGCAATGCCTCTTGAGTGAAACCACTTCTTCACTCTCAGCTTTCTTGACAAGCAGCCTGGCAAGACCTTCCTGAGAGGAAGCAGCTCAGGCCAAGGCTGCTCAGGCTGCTCTGAAGCAGAATTCAGGCTATGGCCACCTTGACATTTTGGCACACCAAGTACACTGTATTTAACTTGAAAAGCTTTAAGATTACAGGGGCAAATATCTTTAGGTGCAATGAAGTCTAAAAATTAAAGCATGCTGTGGACCCACACCTCCCATGAGAACATCAAGTTTTGGGAATTGAACGAAAACACACAGATGCAGCCAGCATCCCCAGAGCTGTGGTCTGACTTTAATGCCTTCTCCTACAGCCTGTACACCGTGCTGTGAGGCTGAGCACCTCCACCGCTCCGAACTCTCAATCACTGCAATAATTTCCTTATGTGCTGCAGGGTGGATCAGGCTCCCTTACTACTTGGTGTGAGACAGAGCCAGACAACAAGTTTAAAAAAGAAAAATACAACTGTAGAGAGAATGAAAGACTCACCCTTTGGTTTTCTTCCCTTTTTATGCTAGCGCTGTACTAGTTGTTTGGTACTTTATTACTTTTGTTTGCCTGTTTATGCACCTACTTGAGCTCTCAGTAAACACAGGTTTCACAACTATAAATAAAACATACATGAAATATGTTGCTGTCTACAGTTTCAACTCCCTCTGCATCTTCCTAATCTTCTGCATTTTATGCAGCCTATGTTCTGTAAACACAGATCCTGGGGCAGTTCAGTACTCTTGTGGATGCTCCAGCAGAAGAGGACTGCTGTCATCTCTATTTTAAAACTCTGAACAGATGTTTGACTGCGCAACATAACAAATAACTTCAGACGAGTAAGATGAGATGATCTTTCCAAGACATTCATAAAATTCAACTATGGCTTTTTTTAATCCTGTAACTGTTCCAAACTCAAAAACTGAATGTTTACAAGGATGTGGATATTCTATAGCCTACCTGAATTTTTCTTTCCCCTAAAATATTATTCCTTAGGGACAGAGCCTATAAGAATTACATAAATGTCTTTTTAAATATATAATATCACTGAAGGTCCCAAAACAATGGTTTCAAAATTGTTTATTTAAACCACAAAAGGAACCCCCTTTTCGTGCACCTCAGTTATTAGTCCTTATTTTCAGAGCTCTAATATGTGAAGATCTAACAGTCAATGGAACTGGCACTTGGCCCCAGAGGCTGATCTTGTCACACTCTGAACTTACTTTCTTGCTCCAAAGAAGCACTCAACCACATCTAACTTTCAGTGTGAAGTTTCAACAGCAGCACTCCCACACCAAAATTTAAGTGATTTTTGGAAATGCTGGGTGAGTAACAACCCTTATATCACAAAATATTTCCTAATTATGAAGTCTATCCCAACTCTGTACAGGACAAACTACAGCTTCCCTGAGGAAAAAAAAACTCCAAAAGCCTCTCAAATTCTCAAAACTTGATGCAAACGTGTCCAGTACTCATTTATCCTGAGAAGTGCATTGTACACATTTATACAGACAGGGAGCTCCCCACTGCTTCAGAGAAGCTGCACAAGACTCCTCTTAATAACAGTGTCTCAGTACAACTGAAGTCATACATCTAGGACTTAACACTTAATCTGGGGTCTAGATGGACTGTATTCTAGGTCCTTAATCTAAGATTAAGTGGATTGGAGTTCACAGCTATTTCCTTACTTATTTCTGAATTTTCTATCAGAAGAATAACCTATGATTTCTCATATTTATTATGCAATTTACCTTGCGCAGGTAAACCAGAAAATTCTCATCATCGTAGTCTAAGCTCGGCCACTTTCTAGTGCTTAATCAGTAATCTTTTCTTTTTCTTAATGAAAAAAAAAGTCATGTTTACTTGTTTTAAATGAAATACTAGCTGTATTGATTGAAAATGGAGTGAGATAACACCACCAGGCCTGAAACACACAAATTTAAACTATGCAAAGGATTTTAAGTCTTGTGAACGAACTCAGTGAAGCTGGTTTCAGTATGAATACATGGGTATAGAAGCTCAGAAGTGCACACTATGTCGGGGCTGTAAGAGAATTTCACAGAACACTTTTAAAGGAAATAACAATAAGCCCAGCCAATATTGAAAAGATTCCCAAGAATGCTACAACTTTTTATAGAACCTTTTATTTACAAAACCTGTTTTTTTGGAGAATGCCAACAATATCACTTTTTGCATCTTTTCATAACAGAGAGATTTTCCCTGCTGTATATAATTTAAATTAAAACATCACATATCATAAGGTTCATGCCACTGTGGCTCCTAGGATATCAGAGGCCCAAGAATAAGTATCAACAGATTTTCTTCATAAAGGCTGATATCCAGAAACAAGCTACAGTCCAGCACTCATTAGACATACACAGAAAGACAGTAAGAATATTAAAACATAAATACCTAGAATGAGGGTGGAAAGTACAATCAAATACTGGACTGTCATTTTCAGCTGCGACTGACCACAAGCTGGACAGTTGGCTTTTCTAAAACACTAATTTAAAGCAAAACAAAAAAAAAGCATTGGAAGGTGCGTGCAGCATGCCCCAGTGATATCCTAATCTTGGGCTGGGAACCATCTGGAACAGTTCCAGGAGATCACGTGCCAAGAACAGCTGGATAGGAACCAGCCACCCAAACACTTCAGTAATTCAAGCACGCATTCATACGTTTTCATTGCTCTTTAAAATATTTATTCATATCTTAAATGAAAAAAAAAAAATCATGTCAAAGACAGCTGGATTCCTCCCTCCCACCCCCCCTCCAATTTACATCATTGAAAGATTTGCTGTTCTTTATTCCTTTTCAAATGCAATATGGATACACAAAAGTGCGAATTTAGCACATCGAGGACGTTATCTAAGCAGAAAAGAATGGTGGGAGACCTCCCTCTTCCAGATAAATCTGGGAATAACTAATGATGAAGTTTTTTTCTCATTCTGATTTGAATTAATCCTATCATCTGCTAGGAGCCAGTCTCAGTGCAGCAATCCCCTTGTTCAGTAACTCCCAAAAGACCATCATCACCTGAGGCAGAATGAGACTCTCTGCTCTCTGCCTCAGCACTAACCAGGAATCACTGTGGAAAATGGAGCACAGACTGATTCTCCATTGCTACTCTGAAATTATCACTTGTCTATAAAGAAAACGTACTTTGCCATTTACTCCTTTTCCTAAGAATGACAGTCGTATTTTAAAATGCTTTCTGAGGAAAAAAAAATCAACAATAAATCCTTTTACATGCTTCACAGTTTTCTTACAAACTTTTTCAATCAGAAGTCTCCAGCTCAGAAGTTCCACCTACGTATTGGGCTGGAGAACATCCTCTCAATTTTTTCCCTGGGACAATTAGGAATTATTGACATTCTTGCTCTATAAGAATTTGTAGAGAGTCACAAAATAAGACCAGGTTGATTTATGGATTCCTGAAGCCTGGAGTTGCCAATCTGGATAGCAGAAGGCAAAGAAAAGAATCGCCTCACTGGCAAACAATTCTGGCAGGACCACTCATGTGGCCACCAGATGTGGTCACCAGAGCCAGCATCTCATTTTCTCCTTTCCAGCACTGATTTTCTTGATTAAACGACTTTAATATCAATTTTGCCTGTACCAGTGCTTTCATTCACCTTGGGGTTTTGTTTTCTTTTAAGCTGTGCAACAGTGTAACAGTCCCAATCATTTAAATGACACAGATACTTCAATGTGGAAGGTACGACCATTATATTAATGCAATTTCCAGATGGATACAGAGCCCAAGAAAAGAAACTTGAATTCTATTTGCTTAAAATATCTGGTAGATGTGCCCTAAATTTTGACATTAGTAAGAGGCAGAAAATAAAATGTTGAGTTTATGCTTGTCTCAGAGCACTTTATCACTTGCTTACTAAAAAAAAAAACAAAACCCAAAAAACCAAAATGTGTGTGAATGAAAGGAAAGCCAAAGTAGGAAGCTTGTTTGGGCAAAATACAACTTCTTTATCACAGTGCCGTATTACTGGAGGCAAATTAAATGAAAACCAAATGCAAATCAAACTGGCAGTAATGGAAGACTGGCACCCAGTAATCAGGAGAATCCCCTTTTCCAAGGGTTTCCTAGAATTTCACCACAGACCCAAGGCAGCTGAGCCTCCAGTGCACTGCAGCAGAGCTTTGCATGCCTGGGTATGATGACAATTACATGGTAATTGCACCAAACACAGACAGGCTGCGCAGTTATTATTAAATTGGCATTCTGCCTGTGGCAAAAGCGGCATCTTTTTCACCAGCAGTTCTAACTGAAATTTAAACTAGCTGTCATATATATTTATGTGTATTCATATATGCATACATATACACACACACACTCCCTCTACATTTTGAAAGCACGTAACTCTTACATATATCTCACAAAGATTGGAAAAAGGAGAAAAATCCCTTGTGTAAAGGACTAACATGTCTCTGGCTTGCAAGCCATCAACACGGTTGTAAATGATTTAAAGACTTCTGCAATTTTGCAGCAGGTGTGTAGGTTTACATACACAACATCCATAAAAACTCCCAAAACACTGAACTGAGAAATACTACCCTATCATTGTCTTCAATAAAACATAAAAATACTTCATCCTGTATTCTTTCTTCTTGAAGAAAACACTTTATAAGGAGAAAGTGCTCACAATTTACTTGGCAAAATAAAATTGTCAACAACCACCTCTCACTATCTTTTGTTAAATAAAGTACAAGTTCAAACAAGAAACCACCATGATGGAACTATGCTTAATTGATTTCTCTAAGGCTGGTGCTGGAGTGCTAATGATAGTTTGCCTGTAAGAAAATGAAACGATTACATTTGGGAGAAGCAGCGGTGAAATGAACACGTTCACAGCCTTTTGAGAAAAGGCAGAGAGGGAGAGACTTCCTGGCAAGTAATGGGAGTTTCATGTCAGTCAACCCACCCTGAGATTCATCTCACGGTGCTTGTTTCACTATTTGTTTAATTTTCAAAAATTATTTTCCATCAGCTCCCGTTAACGTAAGAGAAATAAAGGATTTCACGATGTCGAATCCATGTCACTACACAGGGATTGATCTCATTTTGGCATCTCTGCAACATGACACTGCTAAAAAGCAACAATGACTTCAGGATAATTAATTAATCCAAAGAAACACATGAATAACTTCCTTCTTCACTGACAATAATAGAAATTTAGAACACATAAAATATTCTCAGTTTCAACCTGAAATAAATATTTGACAATGGTATAAAAGCTATAAATATTTGATTGTTCTGCCATTTCTGCTTTTATCAGTTTCTATTGATTATCACTTGCACGTATCAATAAAACACAGCGTTGATTTGATGGTGGCTGTTACACTTTTGTGGTTTTATCATGAAATGTTATTCCATATGCAGCACACGCAGGGATACAACAGTGCTAATTGAAAAAGACAGCAATGCCTGGAAAGTCACCCACGTGCAGCTGCTTAATGCCCTTTCTGCAGTCGTGAACCACAGGACCACGGAGTGTATTTCTCTAAAACTCCCACCGCGTTCAGCCCGAAGAGGAAAGAATGGGTAAAATGAAAAATGTAATTCCCCATGGGCAGAAAGGGCTGCAATCATGCAAAGAAAAGATTTTACAGTCAGAGCAACAATACCCTGAAGTGAGAATGAATACCCCACTCTATTGTCCATGCACGTGATAAGAAAAAAAAATGTTCTCAGATGAAATGAGTATTCAGACTTCTTTATATATCAATGTTATTAACAGATTCAGAAGCTGCATTTTTTGCAGAGAAGATCCTGCATCCTGGCAGAATAATCCCTTTCAATATTACAGATCTATTTAATAAAGTTCTTGTATATCTGGATTTCTACAAAGCATTTTATATAATAGCACCTAACATACTTATTAAAACTTTCCTTGTGTGGCAGTAACTACTCATGTATTAGCTTGATTAAGAGGTGTCTCAGACTTCTGCAAATAAAATCACTCAGGTCTTCTGCCTGACTGGCTGGCTCTTATTTTTTGAGCTTGTTTGAGTGGGGGGAAAAAAAAAAAAAAAAGGAGAGGGGGCTACTGAGGCACTTTAAAAATAAATTAAAAAATAATACTCAAAATTTTGATGATGAAAAAAAATAATGGCAGAACTAAAGCAGGTGTCTTAGAAGGAAACTGGAGTTAGGTTAATAAGAAATTATAAAAATTTTCAATTCCAACTGAATAATAAGATTTTATTAAATTTCAATTCTGAATTAAATTCAATTCTGACTAATGAACCCTTTTATAGCTCTGAAGGAGAAAATCATAGCATTAAAAAGCCTGCTCTCTACATTGGAACTACTATACTGAAATAAGAAAGAAATCGCTTGCATAAAATCCTGTAGACAACAATGGCAAAAACTACAAGGGGACTCGATCTCTTCTTTCCAGTAAGTTTCTCTAAATTCTATACTGCACAAATTCATAAAATTGGTACAAAGTTTACAAGACAGAATAATAATTATGTTTTATAGAAATGCTGGAAATAATCTATTGCTATATAAAATGAAAGGAATCTCACTGCAGTTTAGCTAGCACTGTTTACAGTTGCACAAACACTTAAAAGACATTTATTTGATGCACCTTATTCGAGTTCTAGATTACTCTTCTCACACTTTGTCTCCATCCAGGAAAAACTGCTGCCAGAAACTTCCAACTCATGTCAGAATTAGTCCTTCAGACTGGGCTTATGGAAATGGCTGCAAAATAATCTGATTTGTTCATTATCACACTCTGAGGACGTTACAGAAAATAGGCGCTAAAGGGTTATAATTGAAGTTTTAGTTGTCAATGCCCTTAGCCAAGAATTTTACAGAGACAAAAAACATCACCAACTACCTCCAAAGCAGCTAAGATTCCATAAAGAAGTAAATCTTAGCCCAAAAGTCAAAGTCTCAAAAAGTCTAATGTGTTAATAAGTAAAGCCACTAATGAGAGTTGATCACTACTGATCTGTCATGTCAATTAAAGCTGAAAACAGACTTAACCACTGTGAAATAATCCCACATCTTCAAAATTGCTTTCCTGAGTGAATATAAATTCAAAGAGAAGACTAATTTAAAATGATTTACTTTAGGCTCCCTAGCATATTGATATTTCCTCTGTGTTTTTGGTAATTTCAGTCCTGTTAAAACAGAAGGAAAAGGTTAATGCTCATATGTCAGCTGACAGATCAAATCAGCTTTGCATCAAATGGCAAAAAGAATGGTTCTGTGATATTTTACAGCTCAGAGAAGGAAAAATTTGAATCAGCTTAAGTGAGAGCAGTAGAACTGGGAAAGGGAAGGCTGGGCATATGAGGAGGCACAAACCTTAGTAGATAATAGGAACTGCTAATGAAAAGAAAGAAAATTGTGCTTGAATCTCTTTTTTAGCAAAAGAAAATGAAGAGGTAGAAAACATGTAAGAAGGAGAAATGATAGTATCAGGAAATAAAATTTGAACTTCAATGAAAAAGAAGAAAAAGGAATCCATTGCAACACATGGAGGCAGTAATCAATGAGAAGTCAACTTTCCAATATTTTGAACTGCAGATAGAATCCTTTCTTTTAGCTCAGAAGTATTGAGGACCGAACGAATTAAAAACAAAAAGAATAGTCAAGTCCTACATTTGTTCCACAGCTGTGACCTCTGAACACAGACAGTAAAACCTAAGCAGAAAAATCCTCCATGAAATAGCTTGTTTTGTGTTCAGAAAGAGCTGTATTTAGGAATCAATAAAGGCACAAGTTTCCTTAATGTAGATGGATCCCACGTCCACCAGAACACAAACTGCTGCAAGATCAATGCTTCAGCCTCAAGTGTCTCCCAGAACCACAGAATGGGTGAGACCCCAGGAGGGACCCCAGGAGGGACCCCAGGAGGGACCCCAGGAGGGACCCCAGGGGCTCACCCCAGAGCACAGTGCACAGGAGTCTTCATGGACTCACGTTCCCTGTTCCCGTCACTGGTATGCAAAATGACTGAACTTCCAGAGGGTATGAAACTCATTTTCAAAACCGAGGGTTTAAGACCACCTGGTGCAGAAAGCTTATTCCTTCCTAGCCATTACATACAACAGAGCTCAGGATTTTTCTACAAAAATAAAAATAGCCTGGCTCCTACAGAGCCCTTGCTGTTGCCTGGCTAAAATTGCTGCAGAGGAATTTCTGCGCCCTTTAATAATCCCAACAGATACTGAAAGATGGACGTGTGAGAGAACAGGGTTTTGCCAAGGTTTATTTCCCTTTCTTACTGACATTCAATAAAATGAAAAAGTGACATATACTGGATTAAACGTCCTAATTGTATTCCATGGTTATGACTGTTTCGGATTAAACTTGTTATAAGGATATAAATAAAACAAGATACGTCCCATAGAAATGGACCTATCTTACATCTTATTTTTGTCACGAAAGCTCAAGAAAGTAATTATAGAAGATTTGGAAAATCTCCTACACTTTATAGTTCTGCAAATCCTTCTTATTTACAGTCTCATAGTCTGAGTATGCAATACCTTATGGAGCAATATTGCCAATTCTGCTCGTGTTTTTTTCCTATTTTTTAGCTCAAAGTAATGGAGAGTTCAAAATTTCTCACTGTGCTGTATGACCACTCCTAAGTATTTTAATTCCATTCAAAAGTATGCCACATTAGAATTTTGAGATTTTTTCTTTTTAAGCTGTTACTCAAGGGCAGTTTTCATGCTATCATTTGTCTATCTTATCTCTTATTATTTTTATAATCTTCATTATATAGAATTTTAAGAAAAAATATAAATTAGGTTTTTACAAAATAGGTGTTATAGCATTTAAATAAAGCTTCAAAGGGTTTTTTTGGGGTTTTTTTTTTTTTTTAAAAAAAAAAAAAAACCCCAAAAAAACCCCAAAAAAACCCCAAAAAAACCCCAAAAAAACCCAAAAAAAACCTTTTAAAAATTTTTTTTTTTTTTTAGTCATCTACATGAAAACAAGAAACAGATATTAAAAGTCTTGGAAACACTGCCATAAACCCATAAACTATGAGATGTATCTTTTAGCAATAATGCTCCAAGATCCCAAAACTAAACTTTACTCTCTTGGCTTGAAACTAAAACCTGTCAAGATACCCTGACTATAAGGAAAGGTGACAACAAGACAAATTCAACCCAAACATGGCATGGTAGTACAGCTGTAATCAGGGTGAGGTCGGGAATCCCAGGGGAAATTTGTTGTCATTAGAAACACTTCTGACACCAAATCTGTTTTCTGTTCAACATTAATTGCATTATCTCAAAAACTGCTTTTTCCACATTCTCTTCCTGAGAAAAGCTCAGCACTATTCTGGTCCAAGAGGAATGACAATCTTCTACCTCTGGCTTCTGGAGTCAGCCAAGCACACGGATGTAATTTTTCTTTAGTAGGACAGCATGGAAGCAGTGTTAGAAATCAACCAATATAAATAAAAAGTACATGATACGCAAAAAGTAAATATGCTTTGTTTTTCCACGTTTCTGCCTTAACGCTTTTTTTTTCGTAAAAAAAAAAATCAGCTCTGACTTTTAATTTTGTGGTTTGCATTAACTGACATCATTATTGATATGATTAACCTCTTACTGCATTTCTGTTGACCAAAAAAAAGGCTCATTTATAGCTACTTTTAATTTTGTGGTTTGCATTAACATTACAATATCATTATTGATATTGTTAACCTCTTACTGCATTTCCGTTGACAAAAAACAAGGCTCATTTATAGCTACACTCAATACCATAGGGAAAAAGAGAGAAAAGGTTCTTAACTGAAGATGTGGTGACACTGAACTGGAATATTTCAACAAACTTTAATACAGCTTCCATGTAGGAATCACCCTAACAGGAAAATAGGAGTCAGGTGAAAATACACAAATACAACTGTAAGCTGATCAAATATAACTGTACTCAGAGAAAAATTTTGTGAAATATTCATCACTTAAGTCCTGCTTGCACCCAAGAAGAGGAGTTACTTTGCAGAAGGAGTCTACTGCTAAAATGATCCAAATATCCCTCTATAATCCAGACGGAACAACCTGCTAAGTGAACAAGAAACATGATATACACATCATATATAAACACCACCAGAATTCCGTGCCTGAGCCCACTCCAGCCAACCAAAGGAACAAAACACTGAAGCAACCACAGGCCTGAGAGAGAAGCACATCTTATTTGGCCAGACTGGGAACAAAATAATATAACACTGATGTCTTTCAGTGCAACCTTCTATGACTAAGAGCCTGAACTAGCAGCACGTACAAGCAAAATAGGTATTTTTTTGCTCTGTGAGCAATTTTATTAAGATTTCAGCCTTGACCCCTCCGTTGTTGAATGAATAAAGGGCAGATCATTTTAAAAGGGAAAGACAAAGTGAATGAAGTAAAAACAAAGTAAATCTTTAATTAGCTAAGTCCTCTTTTGTTGCCTGGTTCGGGCAAAAGCACTAGACCATATGTTTCCAGTGTCTAAATCTGCCTTCAGGTTTCAGATGAATATGTCTCTGTGGGGCTGTTTCTGTCAACGGCAACATTTTTTTTTATGGCTTAGAATTTGCTTGCTGGCAGCCACCTGCTAATAACACCACTGCAAATTAGTAGGGTGCTTGGGAATTTGGACACAGATTAAAAAGTAATTGAGAGGGTGGACTAAATCACATCTAGAAACCTTTGTATCCACTTCAAGCTACTTCCTTCTTGTTTTGGAAATAATTTCTCTTTAGGACACTCAAGCCATCAATTACTGAGTGGAAACATGGGCTGTTTTCAGCTCTGTAACTGAGCAGTTAGCAAGCTCCCTTTCCAGCTCCCGCTCCCCCACTGCCACGCAGAGGTACAGCACCGATCACTCAGCGGCCGGGACACTGTGAGTATCAAGCTGTAATAAATGCTGATCTCCTCCACGTCACTGCAAGGCCACAGCACATGTCGAAGATGTAGAAATCTAACCATGACAGGACGCTCGGGTAACTATGGCTGAGCACAACACACGACCTCATCTGGCTCTGGAGACCTGAGATGCTCCCCAAATAAGTCTGTCTCTCCTGGCTGAAGTCTCTTTTGGTTAGCTCCTGCCAGTTACTGCACTCCTTTCAAATCTGTTCTGACTTGTTCAGCCTTGCACTCGGCCAAGGAGCAGCACTCACCAAAGGCACCATCACATCTCTGGATTGATGCTCCCAGCACTCCGCCAGCCTCCTCTCTCCAGCCTCTCTCAGCCACAGACACCCTGTGCCCATGTTCGTGATTTACCCTGAATCTCACCAAGCCTCATTTCCCGCAGAGCAGATGCGAGTGACTGTGAGCACTTGACAGAAAAGAAACTGTGAGGCCTGGGGAATATTGAAAGACCATCGGGGAGCCTTGGGTCTTTTGTCTTAATAGTATTCCAAGGAATAGAGTGGCTTTGTAAATAACTGAAAAGGGCAGTTTCCACAGTATTTAAGTTTCATACAACTGCTATTAAGTGACTGTAGTTTGAAAAACAACTCATGTGAAGTTCAGAAACACTTCAGAAACCTAAATAGTTTGATGCTATAGGGTAGCGGTTGAAGTTTTTTTTGTGTTGTGTTTTGTTTTTTTTTCCCCTGTTAAAATCTAAAGGTTTATCCTCCTGTAATAGGCAATAATGAAAAAGAATTCTTTAAAGGTCAGCAAGAAATGGTCTGTTTTTACAGAGCCAATGAAATGTAGCGGTTTTTTTATAGCCATTGATCTTTGTGGACTGAGGTAGCTCTGGATAATGTTTATTTTTAGCTATATTTATGTAATAGTTTGTGTAACACCTGCCCATAATAATAAGAAAAAACCACCGCTGTTTCTGCAGTTTATATTGTTTTAATGATTGGACACAGTTTATTTGGGACAACGCCAGTGGTTACAGCAGCTCAAACAGCACTCGGGTTTATTTCAGCAGATCAGTGCTGCCCTGGGGTGCAGTAACCCTAAGAGAACAGGGACCACGGCTGTGTGTGACCCAGCCCTCAGCCCTGCTGACTGAGACACTGCTGCAATGACGAGCCCCGTTTCCTTAAAGCACGGCATTACAGCGTCCTACAATTTACACCTCCATCTCGAGTTCACTTTTCCCACTTCCACCATGACAATTAAAAAATTTGAGAGCAGCAACGTGCGGTTTGCTGAAGCAAAAGCAAAGTCTTCCACCCTCAATCGAGGGCACGCTTCAGTTTGGTCTGCTCTGCCTCCACTGCAGTGCTGCTGCAGCACACAGACCACAGAGGGTATTTACAACTTCCAGGAGGGGTAGGGACCCCTTGGGTCAAGTAAGAAGCAAGGCCGATTCAATGTGCTTTCATCTCTGTGTACACTAGACTTTCTCTCAGAGTTTTCTTTAGTATTTACTCTTTCTCACCTTTGGAGACCTTGTGTATCCAAACGAATCTGAAAAAGCAAACCTTACTTCTCAGAAGACAGCGTTTGGGTTACTTTTGGTTTAACTTGGGAGAAAGAAATGCATCTCCGATTACTTTGACAAAATCTTTTCAGGGAAAAGACAATTTATAATTGACACACAAAGAGCAGAGTTAAAGACATGGATAAAAATGGGAATGCCACCTTACTGAAATACAGATAGGCACGTGGGTCATATTTAATGACTCAAATAAGCTAGATGTAAATGACCATTTAAGAATAGTCTGTCAGACATTAGGATATTTTACCTCTGGCCCTAAAGATTAAGATTGTGGTTTTAAAGCTCAGGTCCCAGACTTTCTTTGACTGAATCATGTTCTACCTGGGAAGTTTTAGAGGGAGTCAGAAACATGCCTTCATCTTCATACAATAGCATCAGAGACACAAAGAAAGAAAACTTTGAGTGCTGAAGTTAGTTTCTATTATAAATCCTTGCACACAAAGGTTTATTCTTTGCTAATTATTGCCTTATCTATGATGAAATGAATTCATCTGTAGTAGTAAAAAAATATTTCGGTAACACGGCATGATTAACATTTAACTCCTCAAATCAGAAAACAGTGAAAATTGGTGCTAGAGTTTAAGTGGGTACTTAGCTGAAAAGTAAATGAATACAGAACTTTCTCACTGCAATACAACACACATTTGACTGTATTTCCATGATCATTATTCTTCAAAATACTGACATTAAGAGCCATGCAAATGACACCTTCATTTTCTGTCCCTGTACTGCTCTTCTCTTACATGATTTTCCTTGAATTGATCAATTTACTCTACAAATTCTACACAAACTTTCACTAAGAATGTCAAAGATCTTTACAAAGTGAATTAATCAAATAATCAGAGCATCACGGTGAGGTGTTTTATGCACAACTACAGAAAAATATGAATGCGAATCTGGAATACATATAAAAGGAATAAATTCAAATGTCATGATAAAAATTGTACATTGTAATTTGGATGTAATTGAGCCTGAAAATTGGTGAGGACATAAAAATAGAAGGGCTTTAGCAGGGGCTGCATTTTTGTTAAGAAGTAATCCTTTATTTCAGCCACAGTACAAAATGAGAGAAAAATAAGGGAAATAGAGCTCTGTGAAAAGTCATTTCCATTCTTTATGTGATGGTCTTAAAGCGATCAGCAAAATCTATATCGTGAATAAAATGACTCCTGGGTACTTTGAACTGTGTAGCTGATTATGGACTCTGCTTTACTGTTCACTTGTTCACCTTTTCTAAATCTCTGCAAGGGCTGGTTGTGCCTGCAGCTCCCCTACAGCAACACCAACCGGGGAGGGCTCCTCCAAAGGCAGCGACTTCAGGCGAATTTGGGACAGCAGCTGCACTGCAAGGCAGCCTGAGCATCTGGCACTCATACAAGGATAAACAGCAATCATACAATTAATCAAAATACTACCTATGGCCAGAGGCCTCAGAACCATACTCGTTACATTAAGTACTGACCTGTCCAGAATGCTGAAGTGGAAGAAACAGACCTACCCCAGCGGCAACCACACAATACAAGAAGGCATGGAAGACACTACATTATTTCATTTATAACACTATAAAATGAAAATTGCTAATTAACTTCTCAAATATTCTCACAAGTGTTGATATTTAATATACGACCCTGCCACAAACATCGGCCAGTTCAACATGAAAAAATACAGCCTGCTAATTCTCAAATTCAGCATAGAAGATTAAGAGAACTTAAAATTTTTTTTTTCAAGTGCTATGTTGACAGGTATGAAAAAGAAGAAATGGACAAGTTTATGCTAATTTTTTAAAAAAAACCTATTTCTTCTTAAGTAATGCTCGGTTTTTACTATAAGGAGATAGCAGAAGTTTTCCCTATCAGCAGAAAGGAATAAAACGTGAAGGAAACTTCTAGAATCTATAATTCACCTTCTGTTTCTGCACATCATTGTCTGGAAAGTTTATGCAGCTGCACAATTGACCAGGTAATGGGTTCAAGTCTGCACCACAAAGAGACTTCTGTCTCAAGTTATAAATCAAGACTTTTCTTTTGCTGCTAAGGTGGAGTCTTTGGTAGCTCAAACTCAGCTTGTACATGCTTGACAGATTTCTCATCAGAGCTATTAGCAAAATATTTATGAAAAGTATTACAATGTAAGAGGCCTCATTTCAACAAAACTTCAAGATCGGGAATTCAAGAGAACTAGTTATTTTCTTTAAGTGATTTCCTTAGATCAGGATCTAAAATCCAACTCCCAGTCCATGGCTTCGAAATATGCTCATGGTAGACTTTCCTTTACCTCTGTGTGCTGTGCATATCACACACACATGCCTTTCTAACTTTTCTTTATTTTGGCTGAAAGCAAATGATCATAAGTATTCCATATAAACAGACTTATTCTGGAAAAGACACAACGAAGTGTGTATCTCTACACAGAAACCTTGTTTCAGGTAACAGTACCCATTTTCAAAAATATGTTTCTGATTCAGCAAGCTCTAATTATTTACTCCCCAAACCAAAACTATTTGGCATCACATTCATTGTATGAGTGAGTTTGTGAGTCACCATTACTCCTCCTGCTTTTCTAGGCACAGGCAAGCTACATCCAAAACATATTCACACTCTGCTGGCCAAGAAAATCATTGATGGAAAGCCATACAGAAAGCGGGGACTCTGTACTTCAGCACCATACTACACAAGTAAATGTGTTATCTGGAAAGCCCTGACTAGATGTGCTTGCCCAAAAGGTGGCAATAAGAGACAAAATGCTTCAGAACGATAAAGCAGTTCTGTAGTTCTCTCTTATTTAGCACCTCTCCCATTTAGCACCATTTCTGCTCTGCAAGGCCGGGATGCAGGGAACGGGGCATGCTGGACCTGCCACTGTGATCTACCATCAGATATGGTACATCTGGTGAAACAGCAAGAAGAAAATGTTGGTTGCAGGTTTATTTCACAAACCCTAAAACTGCAGAAATAATTTATTTCTGTTGCAAAACTACTACCCACACACTCTTCCCCAGCTACAAATTTTGGCTGCCACAGAAACCCTGTCTCGCCCAGAGCTCTGAAACTCAACAGTGGCACCCAGTGGCTTCTCTTTATGACATCCAAGAACCTACAATGCACCAGAGTGGTTGTGAAGCACTTAAAAGCAATGTTTTGTTTAAATATATGTACAAATTATTCTCATTAAAAAAGGCTCTGCTATCTCTGCCCCCTTTTATGAAGTTAATTTTCTCATTTCGCTTTTCAATTTACTTCATGGTCTATTTTCTTTTGCTTGTTTAGGTTTTTCTTTTTTTTTAATTTTATTTTATACTACATCTTTCTAATCAGCTGGCCATTATTCTAACAGTCCTTTTCTGCTCTGTACAACAGTAGTTGCTGATTAAGCCTTCCCTTCTGTTTAAGAGTGTTTTGGATTCTTTAAATGTGTCCAGTCAAAACACCAGGAGCACTAGAAGCAAATTCTGCATTTTAAAAATCAAATAGTAACATAACAGCTAATAAATACAGAGACTGATTTATTAGATTAAAAAAAAAAAAGAAAAGAGAGCTGCTAAACCCTTTTTCTATTCATTAACGTGCCAGATCTTTTCTAGAACCCAAAGGTGAATTCTTGTTCGTAGGAGTTTACAGGTAAGACAGCAAAAGCATAGGTGCTAAAAGTATATGCCAAAAATATATAAACCTGCATAAAGATGATGTACACATCATCAGTCTTATCCTATTAAGTTGCATTTAGATGTGTATTTGTTCTAGGGTTTAAAAATTTACCATCATCCTTGAGATCAAGCTTTAAGCTCAGAACCCAACATGTCAGATGACAACAGTGCACACATATCAAGGAAAATCTCTTCTGACAACCTCAGCTCTGAATTTACAGTACAAAATTTGCATTTATTACTTCTACATATGAAGATGCCAGGCATACTTCTGCTTCTCTTGCTTCGTATCTGATTCCCTGAAACATCCTGCTGTTGTTTTCAAAAAGCTCTTGCATTTAGAGGAGGACATTTTAAAATATCTCATCATCATCATCAGTATTATAACAGGACATTGGGGAAGGGCTCTGGAAAGCTGCTGAGGAACATAAACTGGTAGAGGGGGTGGGGGGCTGTGAGAGTATTCTTTCTTCCCTAAATTTTACAGAGCATAGGAAGCTGCCCACGGTTTTAGCTGTGCAGGGCAGTACAGCTCCCTGAGCAACAGAAAGCCTGCTTGCAAAAAGTACACAATTCACCTGCCTGTTCTTCAGCAGGTCGAGCGGCCAAAGCCTTTCCCCTGGAAGCTGTGCTTCACTGATAACCACACAAGAAAATAAAAATTGACCAAGGTTTCCATGGACACTGACTGGAAGGAAACAGTGCCTTGGTGACAGAGCCATTTCTTCACCGAGCGTTCTCAGTCTCACTGCAGGTATTGAATGAGGGAAGCACCACACTACCTGAAAGCAATGAATTAATAATTAACCCTCTGAATAAATATTCAACTTCTCTGCTACGCCACCCGCTCCAGCATTCCCCACAAACCTGACCAGTGAGAAAGGTGCAGCAGGTAAGAGTTCTGAGAACATCCCACTCTATTCCAAGTATACATAAGGACGTGATAACAACTTATCATATTATTAAAAATACACAGCCATATATAGGACAGCAATCTAAGGAAACACAGAGCAAGTGTGGTTTATATAACTACCAAATGTTTTGGACATATGGTAAAATATTGGGCAAATACCTAACCATTTTAAAAATATTTTCCTGGAAAAAGATGCCTCTAAATCCATTGTAACTCCTTCAAGCATATCCTAATTTTAATCAGAACTTCTGCACTGGGTGGAATGCTTCTTGCAGAATAAAAACAGCCAAAACAACCAAAACATCAGAAATCAACGATGATGTAGAACCTGGGGAGATGAGGACCTAAAATCACAGATTTTCTGGTGTAAGTGTATAATGTTACTGGCCAGCATTTCTGCCTGCCAAATCAGTAATCATCTAATGCAGATAGCTGAGGAAAACTATTATTCCAAGAAGTCCTAAATTTTAGATGTTAAATACCACAGAAAAACAAAAGAAATTATTCCAGGCCCCAAGCAAAAAATATTTCATTTTCAACTGAGAATCTTAAATAAGAGTTATGAGCTTAAATGCCTCATTTAATCCGAATCCTAGCACACGATGGTGGCATAGCTCTTACCTATGATCTGAGAAGATGCTTCTCAGGACAGGAAAATTCATCTCCAGATTCACACTGGTTTTGTAGTCCCTTCCCACTTCAAATCACACCTATTTGCAGTGAAATCCTGGTAATTATTTTAGTATCAGGAAAGGTGAAGCTGGGATTCTTCTCCATCCTCTATTTCCAGCACTCCACCTCTTCCTAGTCGAGAAACTAAGCCTTTCTTCCTCTCTGAAAACATCGTATTTCAAAGGGGTTCATGAGGCTGCTTTGGCAATAGATGCCACACTTCCAGAAGCTGGGATCTAAACTGGAAAGTATAAACCCATGTTTATTTTTAAAAAGAAAAAGCATTAACTTTCAGATATGTTTTCCATATGTGGCACTGCTGAATCAAACAGTCCCCGTACTTCAGATCATTTCTGCAACCTCTGCCTCCTTACACTGGAATACTGAAAACCCCCGAGGTCCAGCACACACCAGCAACCTCTGCCCTGGGTTTTCAGGGGGCTGACAGAGTTTGGCTGGGTGAGGTGGTACAGAGAGGTTCACTTAGCCAAAGGTCTGGGAAATTAGAGAAATAAATCATCTTCAGTGTTTCTTTACTGTCCACAGTAGCTCTGAAGTGTAACTAAAATTCAATGATATAGGTCCTCCCTGCCCTAAAGTTATGCAGCAGCTGTTTTACAAATGCAGTTGTTTTGGCAAATCCCGTGCATTTGGAATAATTATTCCAAATATTGATAGCAGTTCTTTGCTATGATTATAACCAAAAAAAAGTTATTTTCTATTACTAGATATTTTTCCCTGAACAAGCTACATCAGTATTGCCTTTTCCAGCATGAAAACAACACTTTATAAACACCTCTCTAAAGCAGGTTTGTGGACTAAGCTGTCAACCTAAAGGAACTTAGCACACAGTTCCCATTGAGAGGCTGTGGATTTTTCTGAAAAGCCAAGTCCCAAACTAGCAGGATCCCATAAATACAATTGCATTTGTAAAGATACATACAGATCCATGCTTTTCTTAAATAATAAGTGTTGACATCACAATCTCATTCAAATCACCAAATTTAATTTAGCTCCTGCTTTGCACCAAAGCACATATAAAGAAACCCTCCATCTGTTACTGCAGAAATTACTTCTCTCCCTAAAATACCTTACATATCCACAGAAAACCAGGCCTAAATAATGATTCATTGCTAGATTAACTGCAAAAGCCTGCTTTAGTATCTGCATGTAAGCACTCAAAATACATTAAAACATCCAGTGCGCATTGATAGGATTCCCAAAGGCATCCCGTTGGAAAATGCCTTCTATTAAAGTACTCCCCTTCCCAATTAAGAGCCAAATGCAAAATTCAATAGGTGTCCAAGAAGTGAGAGGGTACAAATAAAAGAACTGTTTTCTCTTACGTTGATCAGTGGATGGCTATGGCTTAATCTGCTCATTAGAAGAGAAATAGCTTGCCCAAATTAACAGATCTAGTACCTAATCTGTTGTACCACATGCACTAGCCTGTTAGTGAGCAAATTATGGGCAAATCCAGAGACCCACACACAACAGTGTGCTTAGCAAAGCCATGCCTTCCAGTAGCTGCACTTAACTATGAGCTACAGACATCTCAGACACCAACAGTTTGCTCAGTTAAAGCCTCATTTTGTTCCCATGCTGGTTTTATTGCATCTCAGAATGACTTGAGCTCTTGAGAATGTGATCCAGCCCATTCTTTCTCAGGCACAGCATCCACTAGGTTCAATTCGAGCAGATGAAGAGACGGGTGAAAATATTAGTGGGGTGAGAAGAAAGCAACACCAAACCTCTAAAAACTCATGATGCTCTCACTCAGGCTTCTCTATCCCCAGAGAAAGATGAATCAAAAACATCAAAATATTTTTTTTTGTCATGATTTATAGAAGTCTTATTACTGAACAAAGTACAGAGAGAGTACACAATGTTGTGGCAATCAGGTGGACCCACTCATCTGCTTTCCTAGCTACTGTTTCTGCCTGCACTGTGTCCATCACTGGATGGCTGAGGACAGTGCCAGCAGCCTCAAGGAAAGGATAAACGGGTGGCACAAAGCTCTGATCAGCTCCTCCGTGCCATGCCCTGTTAGCACAACTGCTGTGACAAACCAGCTACACACTGTGAGAGCTCAGTCTTTAGAAATGCCAGCATGGAACTTTCATGAGTACTAAATTCGCTTGCAAAAAGGAAAGTCTTCAAGGCTCCCATGATGTAACTTTGTCTGTTGAAGATGTTGATTCAATATGATGGAAATGTTTCATGCATTCGTATTCATATCATATTCTTAATGGCTCCAAAGAGTTATTTAATGTCAATTAAATGCTATTATAGTGTCAAAGGGAGTTCATTTTCAATAGATATTATTCTTCCTTAATACTCTGTTGCAGTAGTTCTACACTTTTCTTTCAATAATGGTACAGCAAAGTTAACTGCCTACAAATGAACTGAAATAATGAACAATGTAATTTTGTTCCCAAAGCAAATTATACTGGCACTTGTCTGTCTGCTTCTCCAGTCTAAACCATGGTTTCTTCTCTTTATTTTCCAATGCTGAACAAACCACGAGGAGCGACTACGTAAGAAAATGCAGTAATATATGAACTACTGTCTGAGTAGGTCCTCTTTCTGCTTGCATGATTTCTAATGATGCTTCTACACTTAGCTACTAAGTATAAATTCATTCTTTTTTTGTGTTTTTATTTATTAATGTTTCATTCTCCTACACTTCATCTGGTTTTAGACTCTCTCTCATTGTAAGGATTCCTCTGGTATCTTCCTAGCAGTCTCTTGCTTCCTGCTTTAATTAACAAGTCACAACAGCAGCTTTCCTCAGTTTTCCTCCCATTAATTGGAAGCCCATGATGTTACATCACACTCAAATGCCGTTTTTTGAGCTAAATCTGGTGTAATACCTCTTTCATCCACTCCTTGCATTGAGACTCTCTAAGAGACCTGTGCTCTGTGTAGATTTATTTAACTAAATCTGTGCTTTTCGACAGCTTTGTCTCAATAGCAGGACACTGCTACAGCCCAGTACTTGCTAACCAGTCTCCAACGTGACACGAGTTTATTTTATTTATTTATAAATGCTTTCAGATTTGTCTCACATCTGTTCCATGTGAATTGGCACAGAAATTACTGACCCTGTGGTGCAACAAATATGATTGAAAAGCATGAAGCTCTTTCCAGGTTACATTTGGTCTGATAGATGTAGGTTAGATTGACAGGGGTGAGAGAACAAGACTGAGCATTTCTCTTCTCCTGCAAGCCCTAGAAAAGCCTAGTTAAGTGAGAATTTCACAATTTGCTGTCCTCTGTCACTGCTAAAAGACGTGTTTCAAATACATTGTCAAATACATCCTCCTTTCTTATTTCATGTTCAGATGGACCTGCTTAACATAGAAATGCACCGCTTTGGAGGGTGGCAGGTGAGCAGCTCCTGAGAAAGGGTAGAAAGGGTCAGTTTTTCTACCTTTGAAAAGGTAGAAAGGGTAGAAAGGTCTGAGGTCAGAACACCTCACTCAAAATACAACTGCCCGGCACCACCTTGATTTTCCAGCAGAAATCACCATGCTTGGCAGGAGAAGAAAACTGAAAATTAAGTCTCATACTCACATATCAGAATACTTCTAAACTTCAGGTTAATTAACCTCAAAGCTTGTGATTATCCTCTCTCCTATAGCTTAGACAGAGCTGCTGTTACCCCTTCTACCTCAAGAACGTCACATATTTGAGGTTTCACAATAAGTGTGAGCTATTATGATGGGGTCCATTCTAATTAAGTCACAAGCAATTACATGAAGTCTGACTATGTAACCAGGGCAATCGCTGTGTTCTGAGTTTCACCTTTTTTTACAAATATTTTGTCCAAAAGCAACTTGCATTCCAAGAACTTGCTCTCTTTTTTTTTGCATAAGACTTGGTGAAGGCTGTGCTGTCTTCCAACAGCCCATATTCCCAGAATTTTTGACTGGGCTTCCAAGACAGTTTTTGTCCCTGTTCCTTTCCAGCTTTTTTCTTAGCCTAGTACCTTGACTTCTACTCTTTTACTAATGTAGTTACTAACAAAGGGTTTCAACAATGCTTTATGCTGAAAAAAGTATAAATGGTACCTAGATCGCTCAGTATCTTGAAGACAACCTGTGTTTGCCTGAAAACCTCCCCAGTCATAGCTTGTTCAATCACAGTAATATATCATTTCCCGAGATGACTCCAACTGTAGCATGAATACATTCCTGGACATTAAGACACAGTAAAAACAAAGACACATTCAACTGAGAAAAAAATTCAATTAAATTAAAGTGATAGGTATTTGTAAAAGCAACTGTGGAACTCAGTTCTGGATACAAAACTGATGAAAAGGAAATGAATCAGGAAGTCACTCAAATATTTCTGCAGGAAGAAATGCCAAGGCATTTTGTATTTAACAGAGAGAGGGTACCATTTTCTAGAGGTGATTAAGGGTGTATGGATAAAGAAAGACTGCTCATGGTATAGCATGTAGCTAGAGAAACCTCCAAAGCCTGAAATATGCAGGATTAATACTGAATATTTCAACTATGATTTCACTAATTCAAAAGATGTCTTGCTGTCTTTTCTCAAGCAGGCCAGGATATACCAAGGTGATCCACGAGCTGACTTGTCTTTGGGCTATTACTCCTAGAAGTGGTGCTGAGAAACCTCCAAAGCCTGAAATATGCAGGATTAATACTGAATATTTCAACTATGATTTCACTAATTCAAAAGATGTCTTGCTGTCTTTTCTCAAGCAGGCCAGGATATACCAAGGTGATCCACGAGCTGACTTGTCTTTGGGCTATTACTCCTAGAAGTGGTGCTGAGTCTCACCAATGTGCACACAGTAACTTTGGCTCTGTACCTCAGGAGAGGCTTACTCCAACATTCACAGCACACAGACTTGAACAACCTGGACATGCTGGCTGCTACTTTATCATAATAACTATAAAATTCATGGCAAATATTTCAAATGACAAGAACTGTGATCTGCCTTATGCCATGCAGAGAGATTTAGCAGAAGTTAGTTTGTTTTTTTCAAACAGTAAAAAACACAGGTATTGCAAGTTAGTCAACCAAAAGTAATATTTAATTTTGAGACCATTCATACTCCTCTTAAAAGTGTTTATGTTATTAAATATTTGATTTAGTACCTTGACATTCCTTTCTAGTTTCATAATGAATTCCAAAAGCTCTCATTTCAGACACAAGCTACAGCATACTACAAAAGTGACAACAGTAACTTTACCAAGCAGTTTTTCCCAAACCAAACTAAACCAGCCCAATGGTGTTTCTGGAACTAAAGAAACAATTTTTCTCCTAAAAATACAGATTTCATTTCTCTATAAAGATCCAGACACAGGAAAGATAGGCCACAGTAAAGAGGGAACCCTCATGAGCTTCAGCTTTAATAGTAGCTTTCTCCTTCTTTTTTTTTTTTTTTATCTAGCATGCTGTCAGCCATCAGACAGCCAAGCACTCTCAGTGCTTCCCTATTCTTCCCATGTCAGTGGCAAAAATGTTCTATTAATATAAAAATGAAACTGGAAAGTAGGCTCTAATGCAGGCTGCCTTTGCACAGCCCTGTCAAGAGAACAGAGGAGTAGAACAATCTTCTGTACAGTCACAAACCAGATGAAATAACGAACAAAAACCTCCTCAGAAGAGCTCAAAGGGATTTGCTGAATAAAGACAGCAGCCATGCTGCTTCCCTGACATTTTATGAAAAGATGACCTCTCTGAAGATTTCAGATCTTTCCTATGAACAAACACAATTGTTCCAACCAGAATCCGAAAAGTCATGATTGCAAAAAGGGATAAAGACAAAAGGTTTTAACTAACTGAGTCTGTATTTAATGCCTTAAAATACTTTTAGCAAAAATATCATTCTAGCTCTTTGAGTCTTCACTAGGAAAAAAAGCAGCACATTCTACAAAGCACACATAGGCACAATACTAAGCTCATTGCAAATAAATACTTTTCTTTTAATAAATTCACTGTGTGTGTTAAAAACAATTTCTTAAGTGAATTCTACAAAATTACAACTGAAATTCTACGAAGTTTGCTTATTTTCCCACATGCTGAAGCACACTCTCACCTTTCCTGCTGCCTATCTTTTTGGAAACAGCAGTGATCATAGAATCGTGGAATGGTTTGGGTTGAAAGGGACCTTAAAGACCACCCAGTTCCATTCTCTGCCCAGCCTGTGTGTGTGTTGGGATTCCCCTGGTGCACACGGAGGACCTCCCCCTTGGCCTGCCTGGAATTCCTGAGGGTTGCACAGGCCCACCTCTCAAGCTGCCCAGGTCCCTGTGGATGGCATTCCTTCTCTCCAGTGCCATGTGCGTTAGCACAGACTCCAGGAGGATCTCCTCCATGATCTTGCTGGGCACAGAGCTGAGGCTGACTGGCCTGGAGTTTCCCAAGGTGTCCTCCTTTCTCCTTTAAAAATGGGTGTTAATCATATATCATAATCATACAACTAGGCTTTCAAAAATAAGCAGTTCAAGAGTTCCTTTCAGCCTCTGCTTATCTCAAAGAACATTAGCTAAGCCCTATCAAACTGGGTCAAACCATTGGGATTTGGTACTGCAGAACACAGTGCTACTATCAAGAAAGGTGATTCCATTATTTTTATTCACTTACCACCAGAAGCTCAGGTTTCTGATGTATGGAGTACGTGTTATTTTAATTTAAACTTATTACTACTGAATATCTGCTGCAATGTTAATATTTTATTGTAATACACAGAGATCTCCAAATATCTCAGGTCAACATGACTAAGAAGGCTCGAAGGAAAGTGGAAAAAAAACCCATGCCAAGAATCATAACAAGGGTTTCAGCATCTGTTGTTCTACTTGGTTTCCCATAGCAATATTTCATTATAAGACTGAAAATTACTCATGCATATTCTTTCTTGCCTATTATGGGCCTCAATTTTATGAAAGCCTCTCTAATTTAGAATGAACAGGTTACCTTTTATATTCAATGCAAAATGAATGACCCTTAGAGAATTAATCTCCTGTAGCTCAAATCTCTTTTAGCCATATAATTTGACAGTAATATTATTTCAGGAATATTTCTGGTTTTATTCTTGTGAAAGGCAATACCAAGGAAAAATCCAAAGAGACTGACAAGCAGTATGTATAAAGCACAGGCAAATAGAATACTGAAGAAAACAACAATCCACTAGTAATGAAACACATTGGCAGAGCACGCAGACATAGAATTCAAAAGCAAGGTCATGGACACATCTACTATGTTTTAGTGAAAAGCAAAATCTTTGTTTCAATGGCTTTAAGTCAGCCAATAACAAATAGGATAAAAAAACCCACCAACTTCAAGAGTAACTTACCATTTAAAGGATAGGCTTGACTGTACTTTGTTTTAAAGCATGTGCCATGTTTCAACATCACAGAAAGAGCTTCTCTACTAGACCTGGTACATCAAAATGTTCAAAGCTCTTAAAAAACCGTGCTGCCTTTGATTTTCACATTGAAAAGTATAACCAATGGCACGTACAGAATATCTATGCTACTTATTATCCAATGTGTATTTTTTGCATATTTTTAGAAGTTTAGACTGCTGGTTGAGCTTCTTTTAAATGCAAAGGAGAAGGTAAGGCTGTTTGTGTGTGTGAAAATGCATCCATCAGTAGGATTATTACAGTGTCTCTGGAGCATTAGCCTTCTATTTCCTCCTGAATTTGTACTGTGCTCCTAAAAATGAGGCTTTGTTTCAAGATTTGACTCCCTGATGCCATCTCAGAGTTAAATAAGAAATCTACATTCACGTCTGTACCACACACCATACAAAACTGTATGAAACTTACGGCAGTTCCTCCCTGGAGCTCCCGCTTTAGTGTTCTTCCTCTCTCTCTAGCATGAACTCCTCTGATCAGTTGGTTTGACAAGGCAGTAGATGAGTCGGGCACCTCAGAACAAACTGCTCCAGTCCCACCTGGCCATCGAGTCGGAGCACTGGCAGACAGCAGGCTCAGCCCCTGCAGGGCCGAGCCCAGCGATGAAACACGGAATCGCGGCATTACAGGACAGAGGCAACCTTCTTGATGGAGTTACTGTCTGAATGCCTGAACCCGTAGGATTCTTTCAAAAATCCAGATGGGCACTTCTCGGCAAAGACTACAGACTCTCCACAGCCTGGGAGTTCTCTCATCAGAAGTTGTCTTCACTGGTAAGATTTGGGCAGCTTTGCTGGCTCAGCCACACAGTTTTCATGAGGATAAGCACAGCAGAGACTGATGAACACAATGGTGGGACTATGGTGACTAGGTAACTAAATTTTTGCTTTTCCTATGGTTGAATCTGTTTTGGGCTGCTGCCTAAATTCAAGGAAAACAAGAACATAAAATATTTGGAGCTTGCATTTCTTTGTGCCTTTGCTTTCTGAACTTCAAGTCTCATGCACTTTTGTTCTGAAGCACTGAGGAAGCATTTCCAGGGCACTAAAAGCATATTCAAGTGCTGACATAAGCCGAGTGTTGCACATTGACATTTAGGGGATTGGAGAGTATCAGGCTAAAGCTCTTCTGCGTCTAGAGGGACTGATTTCAGCAGCACGGTTCTATCACGTGTTCACTGCGTTAGTCCTAGAGGGATCTTCCAGATGCATTCCTAAAACTGCCAGTGCAGCTGCTCTGCCAGCACAACTAATGGATAATATATTAACCAATTAGAACCTTTATAGGATAGGTAATTATCTGGACCTTTAAGAAGAAACTAGAATATTTAGCATCGCCTTCAAATCCTTGACATCTGGAGTCACAGACTTACAAATCCTCATACAGCTACTACAGGTGAACCAAATTTTAAGGAGTCTTTAACTATGAACCACAAATGGGCTAAAAACTACCCAAGAGGGAAGACTTTTGTTTTCCTTTTCATGGAATCACTATACTTCTGTCTAAAAAGACGATAAATTAATCTAATCAGAACACAAATATAATAGAATTTTAAGTGTTTTTTTCAAATAATCTTTCTCCAGTAATATGCAGTAATCATCTGCTACAATTATGTATAGCTAGAATTATTAAACATAAATGTGTAATGTCAATGTTTAATTTTGTCTGTTCCTTTTGTAAAACATGCACAAAGATTAACATTTTAGAGAACTCATACTGTAGATACATGGCAGAAACACTCTTAAACTGTCAGATTAACGCAGAAGAAAATCAGACTCTCATATTCTGGTCTTTTTTCTTTCCCACTCTTTTTATTTGGATTTAAGTAGCACTGTGATGTTTCTGTTCCACCTACCTGTCATCTTTGAAGCTGATTTTTAAATCCATTAACCTGATTAGTCAAACTAAATGGTAGTTTGAATAATAATTTAAGCCCAGTGTAATATAATTTGGAGAATACAGGGTTTATTTTAAAAGCTCACAGAAGTGTATGTATCTCTTATACATATTAAAACAGGCACAAGCATTTTAAATTGTAAGGCTAGTTCTACATATTAATTTGGTTCTAGTCAGAAATAGGGAAGTTATATGCTCCAAAAATAGATTTTAGGTAGTAACATAAATATATTTACCAATTTTTAAAAGAAAACATCTCAACTGTATTAAAGTTTTAAGTTGATTGTGGGCAGATGACTCTGATTTTGGGGGAGAATTTTTCAAGATGCAAAACAAGTCACGCAAATAATGCACAACATCTTCAAGACATCCTTGACATGATCCTTGGATGAAGACAGCACACTGTGGTCCCTGGATCTTTCTGCAAACCTGAGGTGACATATGGTGACTCTAAGTGTGCTGCCTGAATCCTTTAGGAAATGTTGGACTTCAGTAATTAGAAGTTTTTGGCCATATGGAAGTCAGAATATAAGCGAAATTTATGTTAATAACAGTTTCAAGATGAGAAAAACGAGGGTTTTTTTTCCCCTGTACAAAAATCAAGGCAGTGCAAAAGCCGCATGTCAGGTGTTTTATTTCCAGCCCTTCGTGGGCCTCCTCTGCCCATTGTTTCAGTCTCTCACCCCCTGCACAGAGCCTCTCTCAGGTTCTCTCCACCCCGATGAGAGGTTATTTATAAAGCACTCCTACAAGCCAGGGACATTAAGACAGCATCAGAGATGAGATTTTAGGACCACTTGCAAAATCTGCTTTGGCAGCCTTGTGAATTCTGGAAGCAGAACCAGAAAAACACAGGACTAAAATTTTCTGCTACTTCTAAGTTCTTCCTAAGGCCTCACTTCAGAGGCCTTAAACTAAACTGCAAACTAAACTTAAACTGCAACTATTTCCCCAGGACATTGGCCTAAATACAAGAGGAACTATCCCCTAAAATTTGGTTTAAAGCTAAATTAAAAAAAAAAAAAAGGTGCTTTATATGAATACATATATTCACTCCACACACAGGAGCGATATTTGCTAACCCCACTCCAAAGAATATTGTGCCTAATATATTTTTTTCTTTCACTTTTGTAAAAGTCATTGATTTGTATTAGGAACAGTTTTATTTTAACCTTTAGAAATTTGTATTGCGATCCTCCCAGCAGTATAGCAGTTGTCTTCCAAAAGAGAAATAAATGAGTGTCTTGCATAATGTCTTACACAACATTGGAAGCATATGATTTTTAAGATATTTAATTTTGTGTAAAAACCTGGTAATTTTAGCCATTGGTCTCTGAGGCTCTAATATGAGTATGATACTCTTAACTGTATTTCAGTCAATCATAAAAACTCAGAAATAGATTAAAGCAAACTGTGAAGCTTTTAATAGCCAAGGGAAGTATGAAAGATAAAGACTTGCAAGGAACAGAGGATAACACTTGAGCCAAGATGCACTAGGATACTTCTGACAAAAACAGAGAGAAGACTTTGTATAAAGTCTTTTCCAAGTATCCTGCAGAGCTGCTCAGATTTTTTAGAGAGGTACTGCACTAGGGGATTCCTAATCCCTATCATCATCTTTACTAGAAGAGGTAAGAATACTCATCGGGATTCTTCTGTCAAATGAGTCCTCGAGAGGTCTATTTCTTCCTAAGACACCAATTGTAAAGAGAGTGCTGTTTCTTTCCACTGTAAGATTGTTGGAGTCTCCAATCTGGATACTTTAAGAGCTCTACTGAATAGATTCGGTTTTGAGCTGTAAGTGGATAAGAAAGGTCAAGTATGTCAGATGCAAGATATTTTAAAATCATAAAATAAGTAACAGCTCAGAAACAGTTTCACTAAAAGAGTGGTTAAATTACTACAACAGCTACAGTCTCAAAGTCCTTAGCAGAATGTTGGAGAAAAACACATTTATTTAGTAACACCCAGTAACATTCATATCCTACTAATTAAAAATATTTCCCATGAAAATCTTCAAGGGGATTTATGTAAGAATGTAAACCTGCAATCCTTAGGCAATGCTAGTATGGGAGCTGACAAAGAAATAAAAGCATTATGCTACACATTGCTGAGCTCAGACAGTCACACCTGTGACCTGAGCTGTCTCACAAAGGCTTCCCTTTTACCCAACATGGAAAAGCTCTCACAATAAGCAAGGCTCCACTGACATAATGCTACTGGAAAAGACACTGAAATCCAGATGACAATATGGCCCATAGGAAGCTTGTGAGGATTCAGAAACTGTTCTCGCACCAGCAGGCTGCAAGTGCTGTCTCACGCATCTCTAGCTGCCACCAAAACCAGCCAAGAGACTGCAGAGGCTCACCCCACTCTTACAAAAAAGCCCAGACTACCGCAATCGAAAATCCCAGCCAGCAAAGGTCTGTGCCACAGTCACTGCCCTGCTGCTCCAGCTTTTTGTGCTACCAAGAGCCTGAGCCTGCTGCTGAGCACACACTCTTCACAACAGAAACAAAACTATGATGCCAAATGGAGCCCAGTCAGCAGGACTTGTACTTCTTGAAATATGAGGAGTTAATTCGCATCTTCTCAAATTACTTTTGAGGTAAATCAATCTTTCTCCCTATTTTAATCTCACTTGGAAGCTAAAGAAGTTCCTGAAAGAAACACGCTCACAGTAGGTGTCTACTTCAAAAAAGTATGTAAGTATCTGTCAGCTTCCTCCAAACAGTCCTGCCTGGCCTTTTACCTACTGCTTTCTCAACTCAGCAAGACAATTACACAAGTCACAAACATAATTTATGTTATAGCTTTATAAATTACAGTACTGTCAAAGTCACTTTAATTTTATTTGTTTGGAAGTCCACATGCAGGTGCGGGTGATATCCACAGTGAGATCCATCCTTCGAAGGAAGGTTTGAGTCTGGAGTTTTAAGAAGGTATCTGTTGTGTTTTCAGATGCTACAGAGAGATCTTTCCATTTTCATGGATCATTAAGAGTGCTCATGGTACACAGCACTCTGACTTTCTGCTTGAGCCCCAACATTTGCTACTTTGGTGCTCTTCTCAGATGATGACTATTATTAGCTTTTGCAGATGTATGATTGTCTATTTTATTTGTGACCCGTAGTGGATCTAACTCTGTGTCCTGCAATATGATAGCTGTTAAAATGATTCCCTTAAACTGCTCCACTGAATATCACTAATTGATTTTAGATGTGATGATCATAAGCTGTCAGATTGTTCCCTCTAGAGGTCTGCCTGATTTAACAGCAGAATGACCAGGCTACAATATATTCAATTTTTTCATAAGCTGATTAAGAAAACCTTTATTATACATGAAATAGCATCTTCCAAAGCAACAGTATATACGAAAAATGATAAATAAATTTATCAATTAATTGTTCACCTACTGAAAAATACCACTGCATAAAATCTTAACACAAATTGAAAAGAAAAACAAAACAAAATCGACTCCCAAAGCATATACCACTGCTATTGCTTTTCGGGGAGTTATGGACTAATGTTAGTGCTAACATGAAATAACACTGGAATTATGTACTGATGACAACCATAATTAAGGAACACATTGTTACTGAAAAAGAGAAAATTGGATCATGAAAAAAATTAAAGCTAAAAAAGGAATCTGTGCCTAACCACCAGAAATACATCCCTTTATACATTGTTTAGTACCAGAAAAGGATCCTCATGAGTGATCAATGTTATACCTGATAGGTGGATAACTACCTTAAAATATGAAAAGAAAATTTTCTTACTCTTCATTTTTGCTTTTTTTTTGATGGTGGATCTTCTCTTAATATCCAAACATCTGAGCTAGTGCAAACAGACAATTTCTTCCCATCCCACACACAGCCTTCTCAGAGAACAATCAATCACTTTACAAGACTATTCTGCATTTTTAAAGTTCTGCTTATATTCTGTGGAGTCTTCTTTCATATGCAACAAGACAAATGTAATCCACTAAAATTTCCTTATGTATTACTTTATTTAAATTGCCTGTTGGTGTTTCAATGGAATCTATTCAACTACCAGATTTTTCTTTACAGTATGGGCTCAAAACCTGGACAAAGCCTTCTAGCTAAAGGCAAACCAGACTTTTGACGATGTATCTTTAGAAGTCAATTACCTCAACTTACAACTATCACATTATTAACTTATTTAGGGGAGTCAGACATAAAATATAAAGGACCATTTTTCTACTCAGCACTACTTATGCTTTGGAGTTCATTTTCCTAATTAGAGCATTTTGTATTTTCAGGAATTGCCCTTTCGATTTGTCAAAATTATTACCCCATACTCAAAAATGTTTGCAGCTCCTTCCATATTGGCATCATTCACAAATGCTGAGCTCCACTACTGCCATTAAAATAAAGATAAACCACTAGAACTAGATTAGGATGCTAATCTGGGTGCAAAAGAAAACTGCTGACAGTTACTCCTTGACGTTCATTTTCCAACCAGATGGGTGTTTGCTTTTTCATGTTTCATCTTGAAACGTACCCTAATTTGCTTAAGAAAAGCAAACACATCCCTATCAAGACTGAGGTATTGACACACAGATTCTTCCAAGTTATTCTTTAAATCATATATTCCATCATGGAAAAAGAATTCATCAATCTTCCCAGAAACATAATTGTACCAAAGCCTCACCAAAAGAGCTGACAGCAACGACTCTGCCATCAGGACTACGGTGTTCAACTCAATAAAAGCAAATCTTATTTTTGATGCTAATAAAGAAATCCACTACACGCAAACTGGTTTTCAGCATTCATTGTATCTATATGAGCCACTGTCCTTTTTAGCAGGGAAAGTAAACGCAAATGAGAGAATACCTCTATTTATTGACTCAAATTCATAGGACAAAAATACTGCTCATTACCTGTATTTTACAGGTATTTTAAGAACAGGTAAGTATTATCTACATCTCCAACTATAAACTGGGCAGTATTTTTTTATCAGCTGAAAGTTATACTTCATTTATATTGGCTAAATGTTACATTTCTGTCAATTAAAATGACAAAGATGACAATGGACAAGATTCCTGAGAGTGCCAGGGATGAATACAACACTACATCAATGAAAAAATGGAAATTACATTTGGCATGCTTCATGATCCCATTAAAATACACTTCCCCCTCCACTAACAGGCACCTCAGTCCAAGTTTGTTCTGTTAAAGGAATAATCCCAGCATGTCTTTACAAGTCGGGTTCTCACTTACCGCTTCTAATAAAATCTACCAACCAAAATGAAACTTGCGGGTGTCCTTTTGCCTTGAATGACTTCACATTGCACAGGCAGACAACCAAATCTGACTCCGGATGGCTGCATAGCTGTGATCATGTCACACAGTGTACGAATTAACACAAAGATGAGCAAGGAAGGATAACACCTCAGAAACCCCTTTTTTTGTGACTCCACAGTCTTTTCATTAGACAACACAAAAGTAAAAAGGATGATGTGCTGAGGAGCATTTTAAAACGCTACTGGAATATTTGGTAAGGTTATTATTCAGTTCTGGCTGTGATCTGCTAGTCTCCAGCTATCTTCTGCATTCTCCATAAGAACAGATTGCAACACAAATTTCAACAGTGACTTGAATTAAGTGTAATTACAGGTTTTTCAGATATATTTTCACCCTTCAAGGAATAAATATATGTGATGGATAAAGTCCCAGCTAAATGTGTATTCCCACTGCACCAATTTAGGTACAGGGGTTACCTGAGAACTGAAATATTAAATAAAGAATGCAAACTCTGCTGGACTGAGTTTGTCTGCATGGGAAGGCAAAAGGTGTGCAGTATTATACTGCTGCCATCATTAGTTGCTGGTCTTGCATCATCCTGTGCCCTCTCAATGCATTTATTGCCTACTGTGCACCTATGCACATAGCCTGGCATTTACTGATGAGTAAAGTCACACCATATCACATTAGAAAAGGCAAAGGATCTCAAAGAACACCTTTTGGTGAAGAACTTTCTGTGATCTTGGACTGAATGAGCACTCGGCCCTGACGGCAGCAGAATCCGTATCCTGCTCCACACAACTGCTTCCAGACTGAATAGCAACTCTAGAGCTAACAGACCGCAACAAATTTCCAAGAAATGTATTTAAAGTCCCCTATGGTTTACTCAAAGGAAGAAGAAATGTCTAAAGTTCAAGTAGAAATTGTTCCTAACTCGCCCAGATCCAGGCCTTCACAGGCTTTAAGCTCAGCAATCCCGCTTCTTCCTCTGTTGTCTTTGGAAGAATTCCTCCAGCTAACAGATCAAATCTATCCTTACTTTCTGGGTAAGAAGAATTTATGATTTCTGGTGAAAAGAAAAAAAAAATCAGAATTTCAGTAATGATAAACTACGATTTATTTTACAGTAAAATTTGCTGGAACATATTTATACAAAATTTCATAAATCACTCAGACACGACTCCTCTATTCAATTTTCTCCACCAAGTCATATTTACTCTCACCAAGAGTGTTTGTTCCAAAGTAAAGCACTTGATATCCTGATCTCCTAAGCATATGCTAGGTGGATGAAAAGTACCATGTGGCTAAAAAAAGCCTGCATGCAACACTTCTTCCACTTCAATGAGAGACGGGCAGCCTACCAAAAATTCTGAAAATCTTTTCACAAAGAAGGACAATTTTTGTACAGAATTTTACAGATAAAAATAGCAGATTAGGAGTATGTTTATACAGCAAAACACTCTGCTTAAGGATCCCTGTAGCAGATCAGGTCCACAGCACAGGGGATATACGGTATGACATGGTTCTTCTGGTAACCCACCCAGCACCATGAAAGGCACAGGCATTCCCAAAATGGGTCTCACATGCACTGACATGAAGAGTTCAATGAGTCTCTGAAAAATTATGTGTGAAGAAAGTTGAAAGATGTCTCCCTAATTTTGTGAAATCAAATCCATGTCTTGAACCTGTGGGTCCAAATAAGCATTTGGAGAGCACAGGGATGAGTCCTCCTAAAACCCCGATCCCCTGGAGCTCTGGGGTGCAATGGGAGAGAGTAGGAGAGCAGGAGAGCATGGTGCACATCTCCTCCCTAGCTCCTATAACAACCAAGGTGGGTTTTTAAATGACAGGAACAACGAGAGGAGAGAACATCACACTGACTTGGCAGAGAAAGGGGTCAGAGATATCCCCTTTTTACTGCATTTTTTTTTAAGCACACAGTATTGTAATTCAAAGAAACTCTCTGCTATTTTTCTCCCTGAAGTGCAAAATTACAAATGGTGACACCGAGCTAATCTTTGCGAACATTTAAAATGGGAATTTATAATAAGACAAACAGCTCAGCACACTCCAAATATATGCCACATATGAACAGAAAGAAAAAGAATAGTTCCCTTGTCAACAGCATGAAGCATACTGGATGAGATCAGGATTATGACTGTCAAAACCTGTCAACAGCATTTAGAATTTCTGTGTTCCATTGCATACATTTCCCCGTACCACTGCAAATCCAAATAATATCCTCAATGACTGGAGACCAGATTGGGATTTACAAACGTCAAAAATTGCTTTATGCTCTGATCACAAGTTTATAAACTACGCCTTGCATAAGAGCAAATTACAGCACTGCTTTATAATTACTAAATGCAGAATTTTATAAAAATTTGAATCAGCAATTAAAAAAGAAAGGTCTCCTACTTCTTCTCTACTGTATCAAAAGAAAACTGCATGTAGGAATGGAGCACGTACCAGCAGCTAATGAACAACCTGCCTTGCAATGATGATAAAGCTGATACAAAATTGTCTGTCAGTTTTGCAAGACTCCAATAATTTGGATCTCTAAGCAGCTTTCAGGACAGAGCTCTTGGCTTAGCATTTCTATCTTCTCTCAGGAGAATGACATAAGCAGTTTTGACATAAAATTTTCGGTTTGGATCAGATCTTCCAACCTTTTTTGACACTGTACACCACCTCAGAAACAGTCTCAGAAACCAATGGCTTTTCTGAGCATTTTAGTCACTGCAGAAGGACTAAGAGCTCCTATGTGATCAATGACTAACATTTCCAACAAGAATGTGAGAGCTGAAATGCATTTTTAGCCAAAAAGTATTAATGTTAATAGGAAAAATTATAATTTCGATTGTTTCTTTATCCATTAATAACTAAGTCCTACATAAATGACACTGAAAATAGACAGCAAGCATGTATCACCCCTTGCTACCATCGACATAGTGAGCAGCATCAAGAGAAATTTTAAAAACTGCCTTAGCACTGCCCTCTCCAGCACATGCTCTCTGTCTCTGTTCAGCTCTTTATGCCACCACTCCATTATCCAAAAATATGCAGTGAAGGAAAGACTCTTGTCTGGACTCATGAGAGGTACTTTCCTGCTCTGAGGTTAGGAGAGGTAGTTTTACATTGAGAGGTACTTTTGACTCAAGAAGAGGAAAAAATTACTATTTTGATCGAGAACATCTCTCTCTCCCGAGGCCAAAGAAAATGCTTTCCTCTGCTGAACGAAAAAGCTGATCCAGGAATACTCAGGCCACTGACAGTGAGTTTGAAAAATCAGTTATTTTGACACATATAGGTCTATTAACTGAAAAAAGCTCAAGCTGGCTCTAACCTTGGGAAGGGACACAGCACATTTATTATGGTTCTCCTAAGGAAGGATTAATGTTAACTGTGCGTGTTGCTACGTGATCAGGCAAGTGATTACACGGGAGGAAGATCTCTATCAGAACAGTATGGCACTTACAAGTACAATAAAGCAGTCAATAATTTTCAGCATTGTTACCAGTCCTGTGATTTAGAAGGAAACACACTGCAGGACATCATAGATTATATACTAAGAGTTTGTTATGCTGGAAAAAGCAAAGTTTCTAGAAAGATTTAGTTGGGCATAGATTTTCAGAAAAAAAAAAAAAAAAGAAGATCTGCTTTCATTTCATCTAGGAAGACATCACATGTTTGCCACTTAACAGAGCATTACTAGGTCTTCCATAAACCCACATATTAGTGAATGAGCTGTGAAGGTTACATTGAATTCAACTGGATTTCTATATCTGAAGTTATTCTGAGAGTGCAAGCTGAATATGCATGGCTAACAGCAGCTATGAAAACAGAAGCCTTATGCACAGAAAGGTAACCAATAAGCCACTGCAGGTGAAAGCAACATTTCAAGCCAAAAAGCCTGAGGTTTACACTTGTAGTGGGCTGACCTTGGCTGCTGCTCATCAAGTTGTTCTATCACTCCCCTCTTCAGCAGGAGGTAAAGGAGAGGGAGAAAATGATATGGAAAAGATTCAATTTATTCTCTACTTCCCATCCACAAGCAATGTCCAGCCACTTCCTAGTAAGCAGGGCTTCAGTAGGTAGAGCAGTCGTTACAGAAGACAGATGTAATAACGAGTGCCCTGCCCGCTTTCTCTTATTGCTGAGCACACATCACAATGGCACGGAACATCCCTTTGGTCAGCTCGATCAGCTGTCCTGGTTAAGATCTCGGCCAGCCCCAGCCCACAGGCAAGGGGGGAATATGTTGGAGAGACAGCACTGCTGCAGTGCCAGCACTGCTCAGCCATAGCCAAAACACCGGGGTGTGAGCAGCACCCTTCTAGGTACCAACACAGCACAGCTCAGGGAGGGCTGTGATGTGGAACATGAGCTCCAGCTCAGCCAGAGCCCAGGCAGGGCCAATAACCAAGACTGCCTTGGCTGACAGCTACTCTCTTTCCCCAGCAAACCCCACAGCACCTGCACTTCTACTTGTGTTTAAGGCAACTTCTTCTTGTGCCTCCGTCATTCTGTTTGCAGGACTTAGGCTGCTTGGAAGGAGCCAAGCGATGATTTCACGTGTAAAAGGCTGTGGAAATCTCAAATTACCTATTTGAGAGTGAGTATCTGCATGTAAAAATGGTATTTTCACAGACAGCTACTCATCTGATACACAGTAACATTTTGTTACTTAAACACAAAACAAACAGTTTTTTCCACTCAGAGAAAAATTATTTCCCTGAACAAAATGCTCTGAAGTTTCACCAGGATTCTGAAATGAAACAAGATTGTGTTTTTCTATATAGTTAATTATAACACATAATCCTAAATGATTTAGAAAGTTTCATGCACCTTTAAAATTCATAAATATACTCCATACTTATTTCAAGAACTGTTATAACAAGTACTGTTAATTTCTCTATTTTGATTAACAACTGTGAGGAAGATTAAAAAGCTTGGGTTTTTTTTTTTCCCCAGGCACTTTATTCCCAGGCACAATTCTACTTACTCAAGTAAGCTGTAGCACTTGAATAAAGTGGAGATTTATATTCCAGGTTTCACAAGAGGAAAAACTGGAAGTATCTCACTCTTTGCATATGTTTAGCAGGTTTCATTCTTTCCTGATGTATTCTAATACGTGATTCTGTTTGTGCATGTCTGCATATATACACATATATAAATGTGTGTATATATACACACCAATTGTCACTGTTGCTTATTGTAACTTTACCACTTTATTAATCAAAATTGAATGGAAAATATGCACATAAATCCAACACAGAAATGGTACTGTTACATATTCTGTTATCTAATATTTTTGTATTGTAACTTACTGTAACATTTTTTAGTGCTGCTTCTTTATAAAGGAATCAAAGAGAGAACTCTCAGGCAGAACCTGTCAATTCAACAACTCAACAATATTCAAACTTACTATGAACCTATTATTTCTGAGGAGATTACATGTTTCATCTATTTCACTTTCAACAAGACCTTTGTTTGAACCATTAAGAAATACATTTTAGTGACAAAATTCTTCCACAGATGTTTCAAAAATCTGCTCACTTTCAAAATGAAGTAATTAAATCTGATTTCCATTGTACAGTGGTTCAGAATGGGGCAAGTCAAAGTGGCTTGAACATTCATTTTCCAAATGAAAAACACTAGAAAACTAAAAAAAAACCCCAAAACTGAGTAATCATTTTCAAACACAAGTTCACAATGAAAAAAGTCACCATCCAGCACCTTTCAGGGACTGGAAATTCTGTGTGAACAAAAATTCATGGCAAGTTTAAAGGACTAAGAACACGTATTAAATCCCTTCCCCACTAACTTTTTAAAAAATATTTAAGAATAGCCAGAAAGAACAGAGAAACTCTGCATGAATCCCTTTTGCCCTAAGTTTCAGCAGCAAGAGGGGTGGGTTGGTTGTTCTGATACTCTGGAGTGCACACATTATTGCTGTGGTGGACCTGCAGTGCATTGGCTCAGCCTTTAATAATTGCTGAAACCATTTATTTTCTAGGGCTTTCCTGCCACTGCTGCCCTGTCCCACTCCCTCGCCCTTTCTGACCAGAAGCCAATGCTATTTAGCCAGTAATAGACTAGAGCAACACTGTAAACAGAATTAATGCTTTAAGCTGCCAAGCTTGACCGGTCCCTCACAGACACAGGTAATATGGGTCATTTGCACGGGATATGGGTCGTGCCCTCAGGAGTGAAAATACCCCTGCACCTCCCCTCACCAGCAGTAACACCATGGCTTCCACCTTCATTCCCTTCATACAAAGCAATTGGCTCACGCCATTTTAATGCAAAACACAACTGGCGTCTCTGAGATTTTTTTTTTGCTATCCCAAACAAGCAGACTGCAAAAAAATCATGTCTGCAAGGACTCACATTCCAGTTAATGAAAAAAAATCAGAAAACTTGGGTGAGAGTGTACCACAGCATCCTATCTGTCGGGTGATTCATCCTGAAATGTTCTTTTCCACTTTCATCCTCTCACAACTGTGATGATTAAAAAAAAAGATCTGTGCTATTATTTAGCTAACCTGACCTTTTCTTGTAAGAGTTTTTTGGGTGTTCTTCTATAACTTTTGTGCATTCCATATCTGGATTCTCTGTAATATAATTAACAGTAAGATATATAAAATGGAGGAAGCAGAAACCTTAGATAATTCATATGAAATAGAATAGGATGTGATGAACAAGTCAGTATTTTATTTTTCCCAGATTGATATTCCACAGTAAACACTTTCAGATGAATCATTAGTTTCACTGATTTCCATTATATTTCACTTGTGGTCTTAAAAGAAAAAAGAAAAATAATTTTCAGTCACCAACATGACATAAGATTCAGAATTCAGCATGGAAACAGCAAAACAACAAAACTAGATTACAAACCATTCAAAAATTTCTCGTATATGAAGGTAGTACAATAAGAGACTGGGCAGCAAACTCTCAGTGCCTGAATCCATATAATGAAAAAGCACAAAAGCTACCCCTTTTTAGAGTCCCAGTGTACTGAAAAACTCCAGAAAACTGAACTCCCCAAGAGAAGTGGGTAAAGACACAGGTATTTCAGAAGATGCAGTATTTTGGAAAAATATTCAGAAGACAGGATTCAGACATAGTTGTAAAGCAGCACTCCTAAAATTCTGCAAAAGATTGCATCAGAGATTATGGTACATGGATCAAAAAGAAAGAACAATAAAAAAGGAAAACTTCTGATGGGCAGGCATCTCACAAGAGTCCTTTGAATCAATTTTCTAAAATCATTAAACTTCCAGGCACACATGCACATGCCCTATCCAAAAGGTTATTGAAGAAGTGCTTTAAATTTATGAAGTCCACTCTCTCAATGGCCTTATGTTATTTCGCAGCTGAAAACAATATGCACCAAAAACTGCATCAGGGTGGGTGGTAAAGCTCTTATCTCTTGCCAGGTTGCAAAATGAGGGGAAGAAAAGATAATATAAACCAAGTGAAGATTACGACCTGAAATACTCTGAATCCATATTAAAACACAAGTCTGTCTGCCCATTCCATTTCTTATGTAGCTTGTTGGAGCTCCTCTCCTCAGCTAACAGTACAAAACATAAATACACTGCCCAGTGATACGGTATTTATTAGTCAATGTCAATGTTAGCCGTAGCTGTGCTGCAGCATTAACGAGTTCCACTCCTCCTCGCAGTGCAATGGAATTCCAGAGCACGCGATCAAAAAGAACCGTGCCCGTCGGGCTCAGTGACAGCTCCTCAGTGACAAGCACACCCTCATCCACTCACCCAAACCTTCCAAGCAGTGTTAAAGAGACATCCTGTAAAATCCCATACTTTCACATCATTAGAAAAATAAAAATGTTTTTTTTTTAATTTCCATTAGGATGTGGTTCTTGCTTCTAACCTATATAGGTCAGAACAAAATAATGAAAGATTATTCAGGGAAAAAGTTATTTTGAGTAGGTTATTTAAAGGTCTCAGAAACATCTTATTTTCCTTTCCTCTTCCCATCTCAGAAGCCTATATAGCTGATGCACGACTATATAAATGAGCACATTTTTTACAACAGAAAAAGCATTAAAAATTGTAAAAAAAAAAAAAAGACTTTTTCCATGTGCTAGAATATTTACAGAAATTGAGTAGAGCTTTAAACAAAATTGGTCTCAAAAGACAAGAGATTGCTGGTGACAACTTAAGACAAAACCATCAAAAGCAAGTCATCATTGGCATTCTTTTCCATCTTTCCTCCTCTCTTCCATGCCCCAACGCTTTAGCTGAATGCTGTAAAGCTGATGGCATACACCTACTTCTTTGGGGAAATGCAATGATGTACTGTTCCAGTTTCATCACAATAATAAACTAAAGCCCTGCTAATTGCAAATATAAAAAAGAGAGGAGGAAACTGGGAGCAGCACTGCATTTGAATTAAGTGTGATTTATGGTCATCTCTGTTAAAAAAAATAGATAAAGAATGAGCTGATGAAAAGTCCATTTTCCAACAGCTTCATTTTAATGAAAATATCATGGAAAAGTTATAATGTAAAAATGATGGAGAATAAAATGTTTTATACTCAAGAAAAAAAATCTGTAGAGATAAAAAGGACTATTCCATCTGGAACCTGTGCTACTCTAAAATAAACCACAAAATTTAGCTATTACTCATTCTGAGCTCACAGGCAGAGAGTTTTGTTAGATATTAAAGTGATGATAACTAAATTTTCCAGAGATACTGGAAAACATATTATGCAATGGTGGCTCAGAGCATTTCAACACTGTGTAATGTAAGGATAGCTAATTTAAGCTTCCCATAAGGGTTGCCATGAATGGAAAGCATTTTGTTGAAGGCTAAAACTTCACTGTTTACTATATTTGCTGAAAAAGATACGACAAATATTTTAAGATTCAAAGAAGAGAAATCACAAGATTTAATCAGAGAAGGGAAGGAAGATTCATAACTCAGTACTCACAACATTTATCCGTAACAACAGGTCAAGAATTAAAGTAAACAGTTCCTTGCATAAAGGGGAAAATAATTTAACTAGATATCTGACTATGGACTTGCATTTCCCTCTACAGAAATGATTTTATACAAGCAAAGGAACTTTTTGAACAACTACAGTTTTGTTCTTTTGGACTTAGTGAAAACATGTCCCCAAATAACATTGCACAAGCAAATCTAACCACAACCTATCATAACAGAAGTGGCATCTATTGTACACTTTTCCTGCAAATCAGTTTAAGAAAACTTTCTTTAAGGTGTGTGGAGACATGACCTTGTTAATTGAGAACCAAAACAAAACTGGAAGTGAAGCCAGCACTGGAAAGGAATCAGTTTTCTATTCTTACTCTATTTGAATGATGTGAAATGAGTAGATATATCACCTTTCTGTTCTTGAACAGGTTTTTAAATAGACCTTTTAGGAATATGTTTATAGTTGCTAAATGTGGCAGAGGGATTTGTTTTGGTATTAAACTCAAAATGATGTTTCCTTCCCACTCACTTTCTAGAAAGGTGTCTACAAGAGCACAGTGGTCAGCTACAAGAAGTGTTTGTTGTAGTTCAATGTATCTCCTCAAAACTTTTCAGTGTGATTCATTAAACAAGAAAGCTGTGGCGGTTTCCCAAGCTACTTGCTCTGAATAGTAACTGATGGGTGTTTCACACTTCTGCTTAAGGTGAACATTCTTAATGCCCGTTGAATGTAAATACTCAAAAATCACTTCCACAAACGAATAGATTATTAGTCATTTGGCCTATCAGTCTGGAATGAATGTACCATTCTTCCGAATTCTGCACAATCTGTAGAGCAGCCAGTCATAAAGAGGGCAGGATTGCAATATTCAGTTATATTGTCCTTACTGAATACTGCATGATACAGCTGGCAGGTCAAACTTGGACTTCTTTGGCTTCTGTACAAAAGTATCGTATGCTGATAATATACAGTTCCTTTGGTTTGCAAAAAACTTCTAAACGTTAGCCAAAATGAAAAAAAAAAAAATCCAACAAAAACAGTACTGTTAATGTTTCATACTAAGGAACTAAATTACATCATGTTATTAAATAACTATTCAAAATCAGAATATTTGCAAACAGGAGTTGCACAGAAGAAGGTATCCATAAAACCACCAGGTAAGGCTCTTTCCAATTCCAAAGATAACACTCTATGGACTTACTGGTAATGAAGTTTGAGTATTTAGGTTTTTGCTATTGCCAGATTTCCTTCTCTCCTGCCCTTCTCAGAAAAATCTCTTCTCTTGTTCTGGCTTTTTTTTTTTTCTAAGTATCCACACAATATTGCCTTCATTTCCTACTTGTCCCTTCTTCCCTACAATATAAGTCAACAGCAAAGGTGATTTAGTATTGAACCACATTCCTCCTTTCCTCTCTCCTCTTCCAAAAGTCCAGTGTTCCTGAGGGTTTCTCTGAGTAATGACTCAGCCATCTCTGGAGTTTTACCATGTAGCTTTAGCTAAAAGAAATTCACCATAAATTATTATCTACACTGTGCCATCAGCAATGATCCCTATAATCCAAGGCATAACACACAAGCATCATTAACTAACAGATTATTTAATCAATCCTTAACTGGAGCTGATGCTAAAATTCTCTCATATCCAGTCGGACTGATATTCTGCATAAAGACACATCTAAGAGGGACACCTTTTGAAAAACAACTAGTGTTTACTCACTTTTTGGTTTCCTTTCCTTTTTTGAACTCTGCGTTAACATTCTTTTACTTTCCTCCCAGAGCAAGCAACAACACAAATAATGTATATCTAATCTCACACTGAGCCTTTTACCCTGCAGGAAGATTGTCTTGAAATATTCTCCTTACTCTTCCAATCTAACTCCCCATAATCCCTTTGAAAAATTTTCCAGAGTTTTGACTTAGTACACAGCATGAATAACAATTAATGTTGTATATTAATATATCCAGGAAAAAAAATTAATTCTGCTCCTGATTGTCTTCAATATTCAGAAACAATAATTTTCCAAAGGAACAAAATAACCAAGAGGGGAAAATGAGAAAAATAGGAAAAAATAGAATAAAATAACTTTGGAACCTACATCAGCAACCTTAAATTCAGTCTTAAATATTAGCTGCTCTTCCACGTGAGACTAATGTAAAGATTAATAGTCTGAATATTATCTTAGCAAGTCTCATGTAAGCCCATTGATTTCACTGGAGCCATGTGCACCAGAGCAAGAAAGAACACAGTCAGTCTCATTATAAATACATACTGTAACATGCCCTGAAGTAAAAAGCTATGCTGCGGGAATGCATTAAAAAATAACGTACAACAAAAAAACCTCAAACATTCAAGAAATAAGTATTCAGAGTTTTTTATGTCTGAGCGTTTCTTTCTGTGTTTTTAGACTTTTTTTTGAGTGGTCAGAGAGTCTGAGCTAGAGCAATTAAATGTGATCCAGATGCAAACTCTATAACTGAAAACAGAAGTAACGATAATTGAAAACGCTGCAGTGAAGCACTGAAGTCTGATCTTAACTGTTAATAAACTAATTATAGCAAGGGCTAACAGTAGGTTTAAAATTTGGTATTTGTAATGAAGAAATTACAAGTTAAAAGAATGTCTGACTTCCGCAAGTTTACTTTGCCTAGAAGCAAAATCAGATTTAGAATATATGTATACACACACATACACATATATAAAAATATATATTTCACCTCAGATTCAAGAAAGCCTGTGCAGACACATACACAAACAGCCAAGCTGACTCTAAGGAGCATTTGCATGGAAACAGATCTGAAATTAAAGAAATACTTCTAATAAACTCAGGGCATCAATGAAAGCATTTTTTGTTTCTAAGGTAGCAGAAAAGAAATCAGATTAAAGCCTGATTCAGTGTGGGTGCAGGTGGGAGGAAGAACCATTGAGATTGGAAAACACTAGTATGAAGTCATAGGCAATTGAAGTCTTCTACAAGTCTTTTTTTTTTTCCTGGAAAAACATCTATAATGCAGACAGCATTTATCAAATGGAAATTTTACTGATGAGCAAAATAACCAATTTGAGAGGGGCTATATATAATATTACCAGAATAGTGCTGCTCTGACTCACCTGTCATTGTAAACCTCAGATTCTTTTCTACATTACTGGAAGCCACCCTCTCATCTACTTCTCCAATCTACACAGTGCCATTTAACATCACACCACACACTTAATAAAACTTAACTATCATTAAAATTGTGAAATAATCCTGAGCTGAGTTCATCAAGCAGATTTCTTTCTCAGAAGCTGTAAGTCTGTTTAGTAATTTTTTGTCTAACAATTTTAACGAATAGTTTCAATACCTATTTATAATTTTTGCATGAAACGTACATATACATAGCACCTTAATTTTCTAAGTTGAAATTATATAGGACATGGTGGAACTTCCAGCTTGCATCTCTGATTGCAGCATTCTGACAGTAATCACTGGGTTTTCACATGCAAATCAGGGTGCCAATCTTACAAACCAGCTTTCCATGGGTATTAAGATCCACATGGATACTTTTGGGGCACAGCTGTATGGATCGCATGCAAAGAGCATGACTGGAACCAAAATATTAAAAAAACCACAACAATTTTTAAAATATCTATTACTGTAACTACACATTTCATATCTGGTCTATTTCTAATATTCTTGTTTCTATTAGAAGGAAAAAAATAACCACAACTAATGTTCACACATTATAGTATTTTGAGGAGTTTATTTCATCATTCCCCTAATCCTCTGTTCCAAAAAGATGTCATAGAACTGAACTATTTTAATAGAAAGAGGAAAATTTACTCTTTGGTTTAATACAGGGGGAAAAAAAAAAAAAAAAGACAACCCCAACCATAAGGACAGTCCCAGACTGAATTGCAGGACAATCCTGATACAAAATGAAAATAAGGTACATTTTTTAAATCAAGACAAAACCGCTGTATTTTCCTTTCACTAGAAACTTGGAATTAAAGTTGCATGCTTTCTGAAAAATGTGTTTTAGCCCACTTGCTTGGATGGAGGAGACCTGCCCATTTTCACAGAGAGTGGACTTTGGTTATTCTGCAGGTGACCAAAGTTGAATTGGTGATTTAAAAATGCGGCCAAGTGCCAGCCAAACCACCTGCTCCAGTTTCAGCCTCAGACCTGTCCACCTCAGATTCTGTCACCATCTCTAGCTCAGTGGAAGAGTTTCCTTGTTCTCAGTAACTAATAAAGGTCAGGTACATGCAATATTTACAGGCTTACAGAGCACTCTGAGGCAGTTTGGAGCCAGAAATACTACATGAGTTTATTTTAGTGCCATCTTCCTGCAATTTCAGTTCCAAGTTCAGTTTTACCACTTTAAGACTGCTCTTAAAGTTAGAATTTCAAATAGCACAATCAAACCAGTCACTTCTGAAGTTAAGTGCAAAAAATGTCAGGTAGTCTAGTTATTCTACCATAATTTTTGGTATATAGCAGAAGCTGGCCATTTGTCATTTATATTCTACCTGATGTTCAATCAAATATGCAGCCATTACTTCTTGTTCACTAAGGGAGAAAATAAGAGTCTCATTCATTCCAGTTACATGTATTGGATTTCTTGATACATGCTCTAACTTACTTTCTTTTATACCTATTCTGACCTGTAAATCCAGAGAGACCAAGAAACAGAGTGTAACAAGAACAAAGGTTTGGTGTGTTAAGAAATTACAGTGTTGTTCTGACCTTTAATTAGGTATCTGAGGACGTGGATTTAAAAAAAAAGAAGCAATTTTAGTTTTCAGTAAGACCCTCAAAACACAAATGAGATTACTGAGAGGTCAGCAACAGTAAACTTGATTTGCTCTTCCCAGGCAAGTCGAATCAACATTTGCACCTCAAAGCCAGCTAAATCAGGTGTTGGTTTCCCTTGGCTGGTACAAGGAGCATGAACATTAGGGAATTTCTATCTGGTCATTTTTTGTAGCTTCAATTAAGAACACATGAACAGATGTGGCAAGATAATTTGGGTACACTCACACCAGCTGTAAGTACCAGGGCTGAAAAATGTATGGGTCCTGGTAGAGACACCATATACTGATGACGTGTAAAAATGGGGTGAGCTTGAGGATAACTCCATGGTTACTTAAACCCTAGAACTGCCTGGGTCAAAAGGGACCCTTAAGATCATCTCGTTCCAACCTCCCTGCCATGGACAGGGACACCTTTCACTACACCAGGCTGCTCAGAGCTCCACCCAACCTGGCCTTAAACATTTCCATGCCACCAAAAAGAAAATGCACTTCTGAGACTTCCCTCAGCTGATGAATCCCATTCTAGGGCCTTGCTTTCTAGACAGGCCCTATACATTAATATACTTGAATAAAAATCAGACCTAAAGTCCTAGAGGTAGTTTCTGAATTCTACATTCACCAAGTTAGTTCAGTTTAGCCCTCCTGCTCCTCTATAACAATTTAAACAACAAATGAAACTGTCACATTTTACCTCCATACACTTTGACCACAGCATTATCATGAAGGTATCATGAGATGCCAAGCTTCTCCTAGCGTTAGGAAAAAGACAGGCAGCACAGGACATCGAGTGGCCAACAAATGGCAGATAAAATAAATAGAGATGAAGGGAAAGAAATACAAGAGGCGAAATTTTTTTAATATATCACTAGTTTTTCAGAAATGTAAACTAGAAGTTAGGAACTTTCAGGAAAATACACAGAACTCATTTTGCTATTGTCTAAATCCATGGTCCGTCCACATCAACGATGTGTGTCATCTTGGTCCCTCATCTCAGAACAGGATACAGTAGAACTAGAAATGATTCATACAAGAGAAACTTAAGACCGATAAAGTCAAAAGAACTTCTGTACAAAAAAAAAAAATCCCTACATAAAGCAAAAAAACCACTTCAGTCTCTTTCCAGAAACACATAGCTCAGGGGAGAAATAACAAACGCCTATAAAAACACGGTCCTCAAGGTCAAGGTGATAAAAATTGATTCTTCACTCTGTCTTCCAAAATAAGGAGCAGGAGGCATCCACTGAAACTAACAGGAAACAGCTTCAAAACCAGATGACGTGACTCATGGCCCAGCAAAGGGCTGATCTGTGAACTTCCTTGCTAATGGATGTTTAGAGAGGCAAAGGTTATATCTAGATTTAAGGAAGACTGAACACATTTGAGTAGAAGGAGGTTGTTAAAGATTAATAAGGACATAGAAACTACATCCAGCCCTGCAGCATTTGATGCAAAGAAGAGCTGGAAAGGTAAAATAGATACTTCAGCCACTTTTTACAGCCATTGTTGCACACAGAATAAGGGTTTAAACGGACCTCCAGACTGACCTGCTGGTCACCCTGATGCTGTGCTGGATATAAAACTGTACTATTACTGTAAAGGTGTAACATCCTTCTGTACTATTAAAGGAAACTCAGCAAACCAAAAAACTGCTACATTTAATGTAGAATAGAACGGTAAACTGAACAGCTTGATAAAGCCCCAGCTGCAAAAGTGTTTGGAAATGTTAAATCTTTGCCATGTATTTAAGAATTTTATATTGCTCTATTACTCCCCAGCCATTCTAAATGTAGAATTTTAGGGCCATTACTACATAGCTGAAGTACTCAGGAAAAAAATACGGATTTGCTCTTGATTTTTGCAAGAAACATCTGGCCATTCTCTCATTGTACTCCTGTATTCTGTATTTTTAGCTGATGTTTATTTCAGTTCTCTACATAAAATACAACAGAATCTATCAGCTATTATGAGATGTTGTTTTCTCTGTAATCATATGTACAGCCTACATCCAGATCTTAGAGACTATCCAGATAAGGAGCTACAGGTAGATGTTGGGATGATGGGGTGGACAGGGAAGGTGCAACACAAAATAACGTTTTCCAGTGAATTTTCCATTACCACATATTGTACATACTTCTACCTCTTACAGCAAAAATGAACAGTCTTTATAAATTACCAATATAGGTAAAACTTGTTTTTCAAAGAAACAAATCAGTATAGATGGACTATATTAAATCTCATAACAATGGGTTGGGGGTTTTTTTGCAGTTTTGTTTGGGTTTTGTTTTTTGGTGTGTTTTTTTGAATCCATTATGTTTTGGGTGAAGGAATGAAGGAAAGCAGAGAAATATCTCCCCCAAAACCATGTCTTCTGGCAGAAGACACTAAGATGCAAAGGATCCTAGCCCATCTGCCTGTCCATGCCTCAAGCATTTCACATTTTAATAACTGCAAGACTGAATTCTGAAAAACATTCTACAGAAGATGAAGAAATTTTTTAATGTTTTTTTTTCCTCATTTTTTGTTGCTATTTTCTCTACCTAACACTATCAAGCATACGACAGCTGGAAACATCATGTTTTAGCCAGGAACACACATCTTGAAAGCAGATGGTAAATAAGCTTACTGCAGAATCATAACAGACTGATAGAAATAATAATGTCAGCAAAGCTACCTCAGAGCCAGACAAACACAAGAAATATTTTTATGCCAAAGTTTACAACTGAGAACATTTTCTTTGCATTACACTCCAGATCCTACAGCAGTGATAAAACTGAGACAGGCACCTGAAATTTTATCGTGTTTTTTAAGCAGACTGTGCCTGAGGCAGACACAGGCCTATGGAGCTGAAGAGGAGGGATGAGCAGGATGCTGACTGGATTTAGAGAAAAAATGGAAGGACGTAACAATGCTTTTATGCGGAGAAGCCCCTGCTCAGGCCAGGATAAGAACTGTCCCTGCACGTGGTTGTAACTCCCTTGCACAGCTGGGTAAAGGCTGCTCCCTGCTCCATCCCCACCTCCGAGCACACGCGGTGTGGGAACAACTGAGCTCCGACTGCAAATGCCCAAATTGTCACAGCACACAGGGAGGAACGTTTGGCTTGGACTGGTAAGATTGTGACAAACTGAATGTGCTTTACGTACCAGTTCTAACTCTCTTGTCTCAGCAGGAAAAAATGGAAGGACGCAACAATGCTTTTCAGCAACCAGCTGATGATTAAGATTAAAGAACTCCCCAGAAGGCTGTAAGGTCAGTCTCTATGTAAAAGAGGATCTGTCTGCCTACATAAAATACTCTCAAAAGTGGAAAAATTCAGACAAAACTTTTCACACTCTCAGAGAGATTTGATCTGTGCTTCTCAGATAAATTAAGAGCTTGGTTTTTGTTAGCTGGAAATTTGAAATTCATTTAGTGCAGCATTTGCCTATGGATCATTTGTTACAATTATGCTACTTAATGTATTCTAATAGGATTCATCTTCCTGAGGCATCTGAGTTGTTTATAAATAGCCTAGATAACATGATGACAAATAATACATGTTTATGAAAAAAAATTCGTATTTCAGCTCAAGATACCTTATTATAACTTTATTTCAAACTTCCAAAAAAAGTCAAAGTAGAGCACCACAAAAAGATGTTTTATTTAAATAAATCCACCTTGAATATACTTGCTGGAGATAAGTTTTTCAATCTTGAAATGATAGAGCACTAACTAGACAGATAAAAGTGTTTTTACCTATGAGCTGCTAAAAACAATTAACACAGAGGAATGTAACCCTAGAAAGTTCCTTTACTTTCAAGCTTTAGTAATTTTCATAACTTGCAAACTCTAAAAACCCTAAACAAAAGACTTTCTTCTGAAGCTCTCCTAAATTTTACTTGCTTCAGCCTTTTCTTTTATTAACATGATGGAAAACAATTTGGTTTTTGTCCTAAGATTATGGGGTTTTGTGGGTTTGTTATTAAACGTGAGAAACGTACAGTTTTACTTGCAGGGGAAAAAAGGAAAGAGTAACAGACGAGTAACAGAGAAACTGCAATATGTGAATGATAATAAAATATATAGGAATACACCAGGCCCATGAGACAGGGATGACTTGGACAGCATAGCAGAGGGATGCAAAACGAGTTTCTCAGAATTAGTTACAAGCTACTGCAACAAAAACGATAAAATCCAAGCAATTCAAAGTAAGCAAGGAAAACTCAGAAAACATATTATGCCAAACCAGCTAACTTTTCTTTTTCCTTTTAATTGCAATTTCTTACTTTAGACCTTGATACATTGAAATTAGTTTGGCTGAAAGCCACCAAATAGATTGCTACAGCACATCCTCTCTAAGGCTGAGAGAACTTAAAAGCCTAAATTTCAAGAAAAACCCTGTTTCTGTCTTCCAGCTACATAGTGGGAGGGTATAGGTATGACTCTCCTCCACAGTGCAGAGTGACAGGATGAGAGACAAGGGAGACAAATGGGAATGTGGGCGATTCCAGATAGATGTATGGGAATTTTGTTCTCCTTGAGGCTGCTAACACACTGGAACAATTTGCCCAGAGGCACCATGGAGTTTTCATTTCCAGAGATATTCAACAGTCAGCTGGTGATGATCCTTATAAACCTTAAGTTTTAAAAAACCAAACCAAACCAAGCCTGTGCTCAAGAAGTGTTTGGACCAGGCCCACGGTGTGATTCTTGAGAGTCCTGTGTAGGGCCAGGAGCTGGACTCGATGATTCTGATGGGTCCCTTCCAACTCAGCATATTCTAAAGAAAACCCAACCCACCTAAAAAACTGTAACATATTCCCAAAGACGGAAATGCTTAACCTCCAGCACTTTAGCAAGTGCTCATTAGTACCAACACAGTGTATTTGGAATTTAACTCCCGTGGATGGTTACAAACTTCCAGCTGTTCAGGTACGTGTTGGAGAGCAAACAAAGGTGTGCTGATAACACAATTTAGGTTACTAACAACACTGAACAAGCAGTGAGCAAATAACACAACTACTCAGTAAATCAAAACAGCATGAACACGCCTTTCTTCCTACATTTTCCTAGGAAATTACTGTCAGCTTTCTCAAAGACATGTCTAATAGAAAACAAAAGTTTCTTCCTGCCATTCTGATGTGATGAATGAACCAATTCCCACCTCTCTGCACCCATCTTGCAAACTGTGATGATGACACAGTTTAGCCAGGCTGGAGTTTCTGTTTGCACCTCGTTTGTTTGCTCTTGTCTCAGCATTAGCATCATAAAAATTTCTAATCGGGAAAGCCAGTGAGCCACAGACCCACACCTACCTCCTGCTCCACTAAACTGTGTGTTGGGTGGATTGGGGGAAATGCTGTCTATTAGAACGAGTGGGAATCCAACGCCAAAACAAACTCTCTCACAGAAACCTCAAACATATGGACCAGCAGTTTACAAGTACATCACCCATTTCAACAGGATCCCTTAGAAAAGGAAAAAAAAACCAAATAACCCACAACCAGGATGCAGAATTCCATATGGACACTAATAAAGCAACAGAAGACATAGTTACACTGGCTTGTGTTCAAGCAAGAATATTGTATTACTAACAACTTTAGGCACCAAGTCCAATAAAATACAAGATCAGATCTTTATTAAAATTGTTATACTTTTTTCCTCCTTTTTTCATTAAAATATGAAAAAAATAGAGAATGTATACATTTTTTAGACAAAGGAACATTTGCCATATGCCTTTTCAAATATACCCAAATTGCCTAAAATATTTTGCCAAAAAAGCCTGAAATACTCACATGAATAAGTTGAATACCAACTTATATATTTCTCTCACTTTCAAAAGAATTATGCCTGCTTAGCATGAAAAAACCAGCAGTCACCTAGAATGAAATTCTATCTTGGTAAACTCCCTAAAAAAGAGTATTAACCTCCTCTCCTTTACCTTACACAGAATTGCACATCTACATTAAAAAACAAAACTCCCCCAGAAACACCAACAAAAATAAAAAGAAAAAAACCCAAACAAACCAAACCCAAAACCAAACCCCAAAGAAACCCAACTGAGGAAACAAGAATTTCAGAGTATACCAGCAAGACTAATACTGAACAGTGATCACAGCACATTCACAGCCATAGGTACAGAAATGCTTTAGAGAGGTTACTTTTCTTTCTGTCTTACTGGATACGCAAAAAATTCAAAAGGATGCTTCAGCTTTTATGAGGAATATAAAACAGCAACTGCTAGTTTTGCATGCTTGTCTAAATGTAAATGTAATGGCATGAAACTATTACTGTTATGCATTCAAAGCCATTTCCTAAACCATCCCAACTGCCAAATCAATCACTATATTATTAATGTGTCATGTGTGATGTTTTTGAACAGCTAAATATATCAAAAAAGTCTAAATTACTCTGTTTTATTGTTCATGTTTCTTAGTATATATAATAGTTTCCAAGCTATTTCTAAGTATGAAAGTAAAGCTGTTTCAAGAAACACAACAAAGATGCTCTATATCTAAAGTTCCTGGAGTGGATATGAATCTTGCATTTCAAGAAGTAGAAAAAGTAAAGCAGGCAAGTTGATTCTCTGTTGCTCAATTTTGCAGCCCCTTTCCACTGATTCACCTGAAGTTCCTTCAAGTGCACAAGAATAAGCAGATACTGAGTACTGCCAAAAATCCTTTTCCTTCCAGAAAACCACACTCGGTCCATTAGTGCAGAAAAGGACTTTTCCAGTGATTGGATTATCCACCCAATATACGATAAAAATTAAACAAGGAAAATATAGCTACTAAAATGCAATTTTTTTGGCTGGCTGAATATCATGAATTGCCTTGCTCACATTTTGCACTCGGTAGTCATTACTGGAAGGTTGTTATTTTATAATTATAACTTTAATATTGTAATTCAACACAGTTGAAATACTAATTTCCTGCATTCTGGTCCTTACGACTTATTGCTTTTGTGCCAAATATACACTTGAAGACTGGTATTAGATATGATAAATACATTTTTAAAAAGCAATTACACATATCTCATTGTCAAAACCAGGCACTAGCTCTGCTAAAAAGATTCAACACATTAAAAGCAAAAAATTGGTGCAAACTAATTAGAGTAGATGACATTCACAAAAAGAAAATAATTGTATCAAGACCTCAAAAAAGAAATTAACAAAATCATCCCATCTTTGATAGACTGATAGACTCATCTAGGATGAAAAGAAGGCACTGAAGAATTAAAGATGGGACCACACAGTGTGATTCCACTCAATTAAGTCTACAATTATTGCCAAATGATTCTCTTCTGCTGAAGATAAAAATGATCTAATGGTATTGCCAAAACACTTCACAACACTCAGAAGGTTAAAAACTTTAAGAACAAAATCAGTCAGATTCTTCTTATATGTATTACTGACAAAAATAAAACCCCACATCATGACTTGTCAGATTATTCAGCTTTTTCTCAGTATGGTAACATTTACATAAAAATACAGCTCTACAGAACAGGAGGAGGTTTGAGTGCAGAGGTAATGAAATCTTTTTTCTTTCTGCATTTTTCCACAAACCTGAAGATATGTGAATTAAAACACCAGAGCTGACAAACAAGTTTGGCAGACTTTGCACGAGGGATTAAAACTGACTCACATTATATTTCCCTCAGATGTACCTGAACACTTTACAAGCATTATTAAAATGCAAATTGTAACGTGAAATTCAAGGCTCTGCTGGGAAAATATGAAGCTTGCAAATATCATCTGTTGTTGCACTACAGTAACATGAAAAACCCCTGAATGCCACGTTACGTGGCAGACAGTAAAAACACGAGAGGGGACTTAGAAAGAACAACCTGACCAGCTTTTTCTTCCCTCCCCTTCCCTTTTTGGAAATGGTCTCTTTTGTGAGATTCCTTGAATACACTGATACTGTAATAATGAAAATGAAACTGGATTAAAACAAAGCTTCATTAGTAAACATAAGTATGGCTAATTACTTCTGCTTGGGTTTGTCAAATATTCTTATCTTTACAGGTCAGAGTAATAGCCAGAAAGTGATTCTTCAGGCATCTGAAATTCTAGATGTTGTCCTAGAAGATGCAGAATCTTATTCCCAACCCTCCTCAAGCAAACTTCTGCATGAAGTCAGCATCTTGTGCCTAAAGCTACACAGCAAGCTGGAGTACATAACGACCAAAACTCCCAGTGTTGCTTTTGGAATATTTTAACTTTATGGGTTATATTGATCCATCCTTATTTTATTTACCGTAGATTTCTGACTGCTTTCACAACAGAGTGAACAGAGCAATAATGGTAATAACGGCATCAATTCTTTAAGTTTATGTAAGTACAAGCACTGAGCAGGATTTTTAAATTTTATTACAAGCCATACAAAAAAGACATCATCATCAATTAGAAACTCCACATTATCTGTGGCCAAGGTTAAACAAAGGAAAGCAACCTGTGGAGTGTTTATTTCTAAACTATGAAATCTAGGCTTTCCCCAACACTGCACCTATACTATTCTTAATTAAATTATGCATAAGAAAAGGTTTACATAGGACAAATCACTTGTGACTTTCTTAATAAGATTTTAAGACAGTTTCCTATTGGTTACACAAAGTCACAAATAAACTAACAGTGAAGGTGATGCAGTAGCAATTCCTCCCCTCATCCCACTCCCCGAAAAGACGGCTCTTTCGGACATTATTTCTCTTGCCATAATTTCTCAAACAAAGTACCTTAGTTTACATGCATATTTTGACACTATACTTTGTTCCCCTTTCTTCCATGGGAAAAAAGAATGCAGAAAAATACTTTTGCTCTATTTCCCCTATGTGGGAGCAGAATTTTCTTATCAAGAGCTGGTTTACCTCAGGGCAACCTCTCAGATAGCCTAAATTCTGGATATTTGTCTCAGATACTCATTCTGTGTTTCCTGAAGGGCTTCTGGATTTAACACTGCTGACACAAGCTCCTTTAAAGGAAAACCTCTAATACTGGCAAGCAAGTCAACAATTGTTTCTGTTGACCATCTCAAGCACCCAACTCCTTTGAGGCTGGCCCTGCACCCCGAAGCAGCTCTTTCCCAGATTTAGGGACTTGGCTATACTTTGCTTTCAAGCCCATCTCGATCACCCTGCATGTGTGCACACCAATTTAACGAAAGCAACTTTAGAGGATGACACATTCCACAGCTTTGCAGCTGCACTAGACAGCCAAGCAGTATTTTAAGTGAGAACTGCATTGTTTCTAACTACAAAATTCAGCACATTTTGACTACATTTAGAGACTTAATTTTCCAATGTGTGGGATACACACCTCCTTTTGAAAGTGCACAACTGGAAAAGAAGGTAGAAACCTCTCTTCTTTAGGGCAAGATAAAAAGAAAAAGGTTTTACAAAGTGACCGAGCACCGCAACAGGGCATTCGGACCACGTGACGTAATATCCATCCCTCGGTCACCAAAATTCCACCAAAAGGGTCACAAAAAACCTGATTTTAACTTTATATTATGCCTGCTTTGAGGAGCACATTGAACAAGATGTCTCTGACGTCAGAATGGCAGGGAAGTTTTCCTAAGATCTTCCCAGCGAAAAAGCAATTACACGAAGCATTTATGTCAAGCCTTGCTTCGAGTACAAACAATAGAAGACTTTGATTACAATTCCAGTAAACATCAGTATTTTCCAGAGCTTTATTTTAAACTACAGATCATATACTAAAACACATTCTATTTGGAATGAAGACATGTGCCCAATACCCCCTTGAAATGCTTTTCAGTTGCAAATCTGCTAAATGCCAGCCCTGCCACTCTCACAGAGCTGGCTGTAATTAAATAGACAATATAATAGCTGTCACTATGGTACACGAAGCACCCACTTGGAACCATACTAATAGAAAAAGCAGAACTTTATGTTCCAAACTGACCAGAAAACAGAATGTTTTACATTCTGCAATCTCCGACAAAGTAATCTACATGCTAATTAAAAAAAAAAAGTCAAATTCCTTCCCAAAGTAACATAGATACTTAAAAAAAATTCCCGTCAAACAAACCAAAACCACAAGTCCCTTCCAACCACTAAAGAAAGGAAACAAACCTCTGATTAAATCTGCTTAATTTTTTTTTCTTAATTTTCTAGTCTACTACATGTTCCTAGGGTCTACAATTCTACTTTTTCAACTTTGCTTCAGAAGAAGGAGGTTCTGTTAATTCTACTTTGATACTTCATAAACGTAAGCATTGCTTTTCACTAAATCTGTCTTCTAAAAGCAAACTGATCTCTTGGCCTGTCAATGACCATGGTAATGCATTAGAAAAAAAAAATTAAAATGAAAAAACTATGCATGTCTTTCAGAATCAAACAATTCTATACATTTGGCATTTAGCTTTCTTAATATAAAATTTTAATGATTATTTCATAAGTAGAGAATTCCTATTCATGGACAGAAAAATATTACTGTTTTTCTTTTTTCAAAGGCAAAAGAAACTTGCTGAAAGCTGGTTAGCCAACAGACTCAGAGCCCTCTTCTTCTTCACACTGGCACTGCAGAACATTAATTCTTCTGGTCTCTTTGTACCCATGCTTACATTCTTTCATCGTGGCGAGGGCTGCCTGACAGTGCTTTGCAAAGTGGAACAAACTATTAGAAGCAAGATGCTCCCCATTAACAACGGCAACACTGCTTATTTTTGCACTCCTCCATCAGCAAAGCAGCATCGGAAATTCGAACAAGAAGCAACTAGAAAGCAATGTGGCATTTCCCTAAAAGGATCAAAAATGCCAGCTCACGTATTTAGACTGTTTAGAAATTGAACTGCTGCATGGTCAGCACATGGAGCTGCCAGGGTTTAAACTACTGCCACTCACCAGGATTATCAAACAACAGCCACAGGCCCACACTGATTTTTGTTGTTTGTTTTATCAGAGACCACCTACTCAAAACCAGATCATTTTACAAGGAATCTTTTCCTTATATTTGTAATTCATTATATTTATTTTATTATTACTATTTTAGCCCCATCTGAAGCACTCCTGTATAATTCATTCCCTTTCACTGAGGTAGTACTTGATCCCAGCCCTACAGTTATCTTGAAACCTGTAAACCAAAAGCCTGACTGGCACAAGTACGCAGAGTTCTGCTCAGATTAACTAAAAAAAAAAAATTTCAATGATGCTTACAATATACTTTTTGAATTACTAACAAAAGTAGCCTGAAATAGCTGAATAACTGAATAAAATACCCCTTATAAAAATCAAAGAAAATTAAAAACACTGCAGTGCTAAATGTCAAAGTGCATGGAGGAAAACAAAGTAGCACGTAGCTAATTGAAATTTCTATTATTATGTTACAGGAAAGGAAAAGTTCCCAGCTATTTGCTTTGTTCAGTGCAGAGCTACATTCATGTACAATGAACTTTAGGGGTAACTCGACTTTTTTCAAACATGAAAACAAAAAAACCCTGCACATTCATGTCACCCCTTCCAGAATGATAAATAAATGCATGGTACTCAAGTTCTGCACAGAGCGCAGTGCCCAAGGGCACAGTGCTGGACCTATCCGTGGCCCTAGATCAGGTGGGCAGGGACACAATCACCTCCACGAAGGTCATTTCTGATGAAGGATCAAACACAACTTCACAACCAAAGCCTCGAAGCTAAGCACCATGAGCTGCACTCGAGCTGGTGTTCCCAGGCTCTGTGCTCCCTGCTCAGAGAAATCAGCAGAGCCCAGTGAACAGAATCAGAGAGGACAGAACTCCAGGTGGGGAAGGACCAGCTTAGCCAGCAGCACATTCAGCTGTTCAGCCTTCAGAAGGATCACTGTCCTCAGAACCTGATTCTGTACAATTGCCTTGTGTGCCTGGAATCTGTACCTTTCTTTAACTCCAGCTCAAAATTCTGGTATTTCCCAAATGGGCTCAGAATTGAAATGGTCTCCCCTTTCCTTCCCAAATGAGGGTATCTGTGAAGCCCTTGTTATCACCTCTGTAAACTACCTCAAACCCTAAATATAGCCCCAATGCCACCGTAAGTAGAAATTATCCCCGAAATGGGGGTATCATGTCCCAATTGTGGACACTACAGTGCCAAAAGAATCACCCAGAACATCACTGCCATATGTGGCATCAAAACATACGCAATATTAGCCGTTTCTAATTTAAGATTCATGTATTCTTTTTAGATCTAATTTATACACTGCCAACCAATTCATCTGCAGCAAACCTTGTATCTTAAGCAAAGCAAAGTAGCACAGACACATATACAGAGGTCAGATAACTTGAAAGAAGATTTAATATGATTTTTTTTTTGGTGATACACAGCATATTTATGCTATGGAACATCTGCGGAGACTTGCACATATAAAAAGTGTAAATATTTTGCTAGAATGCAGATTTGAAAATGCTTGAAATAATAGAGGAAAGGCATTAAATCTAAAAGCAGGGAGGAAAAGAGAGAAAAACATTACTTCCAGGAGAAATTTTTGAGCAAGGTATCTTTACAGCTCACTGGTTAGAGGCTTTGATGGCCCTAGATAATCTTTAACCCTCAAAGCTATACAAGAATAAAACTTCACTAAACTTTCAAGTGCAAATATATCCTAATCTAATTATTCCTGGTGTGTTTGTAGAATACTTATGCAGCCTAGAGCTTAAAATATTTTGTGTTTGTGGCAGCAGATGGGCTCTATTTCTTGATAAGTTTGGTTGGATGCAAGATAATGTCTAAAACTAGAACATTACAACACATACCTTTAAATGTAAAAATGTAAGATGACCTTTTATGTGTCATGTCTGCACAATACACTGTCAAGTTGTTTAAAAAAAAAGATGCAGAATGCAGGGAATAGATTAAAATTAAAAGCAAATCAAAGATATGCTTTATTTTCTCAACACTTGTAAAAGATAGACATTTTGAGATTTTGTGTCCACAGCAAGGTAACTTTCTATAGCATAAAACTTTGGTAAAAATGCATTTAGAGATACTACAGATTTTTACAACAATTAAAAAAATGGCAAATAATGCCAAATTTTTGCAAAACATGTATTTTTATGTTAAATCAGAAGTCAAATTAATCCTACTGATGCATATGTTATGTAAGCAAACATGATTCATGCTAATAAATATAATTTGAAACTCTGCTCGAGAAGCAGAAACTGCCAATAAAACCTATTCCCAAACTGTATCACCTCCAAAAAGCGGAAATTATCCGTATACAAAAACATTACCTACACGCTCTTGCTTTTCTTCATGTGGCATAAGGACAGCTTTCAGGCTGTAGAGTTGTCAAAAAATTCATTTGTGACTGAAAAACTAAATTAATTCCAGAAGAGTCTGTGGAGAAGACATACTGACTGTAGAAGATAGTGGCTGTTAAACACTACAAAATTCTTGAGTTTCTGGAACGATCCTACACATTGGAGAAGTTAGATGTGCTGTCTATCACATCGTGCTTCCCTGTGGCATAATTTCTGCTCCCTGTAACCAACAGTTACATGGAGCTCTACAGCAAATCAAACTTCTCGCTATTCACAGCATAAAATAAAATAAAAATCTCCACAATGACTTGCAATGTTAAAGCTACAAGAAACAAATGCCCCCAGGCAAGCAAGTCACAGCTCATTTTTTACCAGCACAGAACAAGCTAATAGCAGCTAAAAGGAAGCCAAGGGTCCATCAGAATTGCCGCTCTCAGCAGATGAGCGTGCTCACATCCATGGCTGGGCAGCTGCCTCTGAGACACACTGAATTCAGCCATAATCAGCACACAGAAGCTTGATTTTAATCCATTAAAAAGTGCAAGGCTGCTGCACAACAATAGCACTGTCCTTGCCACATGGTTCATCAGAGGAATAAATTGAGTCAACTTTGGTAATAAAATGCAAAGTGTGAAGTAAAAGTTATAATTTACTGATATTTATTGCTTAACATACCTTCTTCTTGAAGCGAAAGTGTTTCATTTTGAGTCAGTGGTGTGTTCAGCAGAATTTCAACAGGGTACTTTTGACTTTAGGAACTTGAGTCAGGCAGTCCTCACCAATTAGTATGTTTAGATTTGAGTAAGAATGTGACCACATGAGCCCCTGTCCCTCAGAAACAACCCCAGGTCATACAGTGTCACAGCTCATGCTTCTAATGTAGATGTGCAATTCTCTTCATCCAGTTCTCTGTTAAGTCATCATCTACCTTTGCTAAATTATTCCTCAGCAATTTCAAGCTAGCTTGGCTGATTTTGAACAGATAGGATTTTTCACACGGTGCTCCACATCATCTTAATAACCACAACCTCCAAACAAGGAGGTTTTTCACCTCAGATGTTTTCAAAAAACCTGCATGATCAAGCCCTAGGTAACAAAGAATAAAAATCAAACTGTACTCTCATTCTTATCTTAAAGATAACCATAGTTTCCTTTCCTTCATTCCTCTATTATTTTTCATTTTCATATGCACCCAGCTTCTAGGTTATGGGTACTACCTGCAGAACAGCTGCTAAAAATACTCCCAATTCTTCTGGCTCAATTGCAAATGAGAATGAGTTGATATCATTTGTTACCTCCATTATTTTCAAGCTTAGCTTGGCAGACTGAAAAGGTCCAGGAAAAAAGCAATAAAGGTGCAGTGCATCACAAGACCAGAAAAGAGACAAGGGAGACGGAGCTTAGCCCACAGACATTCACTGAACCATAATCCAACAACTCTCACTCAGTAGTTCAGACCCCAGGAGCTCATAACCTCAGGTGATGGTAAGTCCTCCGACAGTCACACTGAAACACAAAATACAGATGGGAAGGTTTGCTCCCTTTGACCTAAATGAAACACAAGCACTGAAAAACCTAATTGTTTGAAATACATCAGCATAGGAAACATTGCAGTCAAATTGCAGCAACAAAATCTCAGAGAAAAGACCGTCCTGCTATGGTGAAGCTCTGCAAGGCAAGGAGAAGACATCAGCCTCAGTGCCACTGCTGAATCCACTGCTTTCAATTGTCTGAGATCAGTAAACCAAACCAGAGGCAAGAGATGGCAGCTACTGAAAGTCGTGCAGATCCTCAGCGGGAGAGGCAAGTGCAGGCTCCGTGCTGTTAATGAAGCTGGGTGTTGATCCCTCCCTTAAGTAAGCAGAAGAAATCAATACAACTGAATTCTGTAGCTATTTCTGTGCTCTCAGCATTGAATCTGCCTGTGCTAGGGGCTTTCACATGGGGGATTACTAGAATTAAAACAGAAACCTTTTATTCATTAAATAAGTGGATAAGTGTTGAAATTATAACAGAAACCTTCAAGGTTGAGACCTAACAGTATGTCTGGAAGGAGCCCTTATCTTTTACAGTGTGAAGTAAGTCTAAATTAAAATGTGATTCTATAGTTCAGGCAGCTCAAATCAAGTACCAAAGAGAATTGATTCCTCCTCCTACTTGCAGTAATTCAGATCAATGCCAGGGGATAAAAGCCCAGACATGCCTTCTACTGAATAAAGCACTGTGGGCCAGCAGGACTGAAATGCATCATGTCTGACACCTCAGCCTCTGATGAAAGGGTGGATTCTTGCACAGGATATTCTCTTGACCCTTCACATCACTTGTACATGGCTGAAAATACAAGGCACCTAACCTATTATTTCATCTCCAGAATTGTTTATGTGCTCTGAAAGAGAGGCAGGCACTTACCCAGCAGAGGCAAATTACCAGGCAGCAATAGATACAATACTGCACAGATACACAACAAACTGGCACACAGCCTGGAACCCTACAGAGGAAATAATAGTTTTGGGTCTAAAAGCCTCAGAAGACCACATCAGGGTTTTGCACCAAAGAACAGCAACAGGAAGCTAACTGCTCTGTAGCCTTGAACTTCTATTTGGCAGAGGAGGCTGGCTTATAGGTTACAAATTACACATTTATAACAATTTATTAAGATTTGCCTACAAAATAATGAATGTAAATTCTTAAACCCTCCTGCTTATCCAAACAGCAGGTTAAGGCTCAGCCCTTGTGAAATACGTCATTTGCTTCCCTTACACAGTATGTACCACGCAGGCTGGAAGCTGAGGTATTCCAGGGATTAAAGAGAGCCTCTGATCTTCAGACAGAGCTCTTGGCCACCATGGGGGACAATTTATTAGTTCTGTTGGTAAGGCAACACAGAGGAGCGTTGTGATAAAATGTTGTGTACATCAATAAACAGAACAGAAACAAGTGTGATTCGCGTGTTGTTTAACACGAGGAAAGCTCTCCGGAATGGAACTTTCCACGTGTGTCACTGCTTGCAGCTTCAGATGCATGAGGAAATGGTTATTTTTTCCTTAATGGAAGAAACACAAAACCCACATGTGTGATACAGAGCATTGAAAAACATGATTTTTTTCTTATTTTTTTGTTCAGTGCAGACATTTCTGCTGCCGACCTAACAGGACAGTCACAGCCTGATTATCCAGAAACATGGACATTTGCCTTTAAGGGAGCTGAGACATAAAGTAAGTGTAGGTTCACACACTTTTTTTTTTTATAAACGTATTTGTTGTGTTGTACACAGGAATGCAAAAATCCAGAACTAGTTCCAGAAGTAGATTAGGATGACTTAAACTTTAGTACAGGAAATAACCCAAATGATTTCCTCTCTTAGTATTTCATGTAATTGACTTCTTTCTGTAGTACATTCAAGCAAGAACTGCTTGTGCAGTAACAATCATGTTCGAAATTCCAGCACAGGTTCATAATTGACAACTGAAGTCCTGTTTCAATGTACATTTTACGTAAGTTAAAAGAAAAATATGTCAAGAAATCTTTGCTGCCAAAATCCTCAGTACTACATGTGCTGGCAACATACCTGGTTATCACAGAGAGCATGATCAACAAAACAGTGCTTTTACAAAAAAGAGAAGAAACCCCATCACTGAACTGGACAACAAAATGAGAGCGGAAAAAAGAATTTTAAAACACATGGGAGTGTTTTCCACATTAAAAGGCCTCACCCCTTGATTATATGATACAGTGCAATGTCTAATTGAATTTACAAAAGTCAATTCTGTGGAGAAAGAAAGGAAAAAAATTATGTAAATAAAACTCCTGACACAGATTTTTAAAGATTCTTGCTAAACATATCCTAGAAAGAAGACAGTGATGAGAGTAAGATCATTACTTTCCTCCTTTCCACATAAACAACATCGGGGGGCTGCTCTGCCTTTCAGAAAAGACTCCCCAATGCTCCAAAGTAAAATGACTCTAGGAAGGTGTCGGATTCAGTCAAGCACAGAAGTGCACGATGACCTTTAAACACGTGGTATTTTCAGTGATGTAAGACAAGCCACGTGCAGGAACTTACACAAATAATGAAATGATTTGCATTTTCCATTCTTCTTGAATACTTGCCCTATAAACATCAGATGATCTCACATATCATACTGAGACAGCTTAAAAAATTCTGGACTATAGAACTGAAATTTCTAAAATTCATTTTAGATTATAAAGAGTTAGAACTCGATTTCTAATAAATGCTGCTCTCAAATTTTACTAGCACTTCTGTCTGTTTCCTTTTTTGAAACCCCAGTACTATTTCACAAAGAAACAGAGTAATAGTAAGAGGTTAAATTAGCAATAAAGGCTAGATTTTTTTAGAAGCTGGAGCAGGAAATAAAACCCAGGAGTCCTATGTGCTCATCAGTAGTCAATGTGTCTGACTGCTCAAAGAATAGCAAGGGAAAAAAATCAAAGTAAATGTAAATTACTTTGCCTCAAATTAGATACACATACTATATTTCTTCCAAGAAAGGACACAGAAAAATAATGAAGTTTCTTTTCAACAAACTAAACAGCACTACCCCTGGATGCCACTATCTCACTGTACTCCTCCTCTCCACGAGTGTCTTCTACATAGACAAAACTCCACGTCAGAAATAACGGCTGCACATAATGCCAAATGTTTGACCTCAGTTTTCTTTCACTTCATACTCTACACATATGCCTATGAAATACATGAACACACTCAGAAAACTATCGTATGGAAGTAACCTTATATCTTGCATCAAATAATAACTGAATGTAAAAATACCACATTGATGGAGGTTTTATAATTTTTAGGTTCAAAGGGGAATTTTTTCCATTTTAAAACACTGCTGTATCTTACAATATTACTCCCACCAGGAGCACAAGAAGAGCCCTAATTCTCACATGGGCATCTCGTTCTTTGTGAGCACTTGCTTGTTTTCCTGAAGAAAAATTATCATCTTTAATTTGTCCATAAGAACCTAAAACTGATCTTAATACCTTACATGGAAAGCTGCTCAATGAGAGTCTCTCCTGCTTCTATTTTCAGTGTTAGGTTTGAAATGAGGAAGATATTAAAAATTGTGTCCCCTTTTCTTGTTACTGGCAGTAGTTTATCATAACCCTAAGATGGTCTAGGCTTCTTTTGACCTCAGAGTCATAGATTAAAGAACTAATAGGTAAAATCAGTTTAGATGCACTGCACCTACCTTGCTAATTGATGAAGACCTGGATTAGAGACTGAGAATGCAATGGTCAAATCCCTTGTTATCCTCTCAGAGCATTTGGCTTTAAAGCCAGATTACCTGATGGGTATCTGAAGAAACAACATTGATACCAATCTATTGTTAGGTTTATTTATGTTTCCCTAGGAGATTCAGGTGGGGCTGTTAAGGAAACAGAGCTGGGAAGCATTAAAGCAGTATTATTCTGGAATCAGTAATTAAAACTAAATAATAGCATTTATACAGAAGAATTACTTAATTTTACAAACATAACAAAAATAGTAGAAAATCTCCTTAGGCAAAGGGAGAACTTATTTGACTGCAGAAGAAAGGACAGAACAGACTGTACAAGTTCCCCAGAAAAACTCTGCTGCCAAGGAAAAGCTGCAAACTGTTTTGACACCTCATAACACTTCCCTCATACCTCTACTTTTTACAACAAATGATTTTTCCAGTCTCATGCCATTGAATAAAGACAGGGTCAAGCCTCTTTGTATGGCAATCTTTCTCTCCCAAACTAGAACCCTGATGTGTGATTCTTCTACAATTTCAGAAGGCAGAGACGGTTCTGCTATGCATTTATGGGAAGTGGAACCCTTTATTGTTTTTAGAGGAATGCCACAGCATGCACTGGCCATGAGTGCTGAGAACTTCTTGTGAACACACCTGCACAAAGACACTAATATTGCTTATGAGAGAGAGAGATTAAACATGTTCATGGCCTGAAAACCAGCTGGTGTTATTTCAACATTTCATTTCTTCACGAAGACGATAAACGTTTTTTTGAAACTACTGAAAAAGAAAGTTCCTTTATTCTCATGTAGAAGATTCAATCTAATGCAATTTAGACAAATGGATAAACTTGTTCTCTGCTGTAATGTGAAACCCAGCCATATCATCCCTCCTGCTCACCCCTCCATTTTCATTTTCTTTTGGTGTTAGTGAAAACCAAGTAATCCTACAATCTGAAGAGAGGTTTTGCAAGTGTATCTCCACTAGTATCCACATTTCGTATGAACGCTTGCTAGCTGTGTCATTTTTGAGAGAAAATCTGAGAGATAAAACTCAAAAAAGAATGTAAATACCTATTTATAAAACAGCTTCACGCCCAGCCTCCCAATACTCTGGCTAAATTGATATGCAATTTCCACCTCTGTTTCTTTTTGCTTTTTAAAGAAAAGCATGAAGTTCATCTTTTTCTAAAGTTCAGTATATCCATGTGCTAACAAAGGTAATTCCCAAAGGACCTGAGATTTTATTAGCAGCTGTTTAAATACTTCCTCAACCAACTGAATACATTTAACTTACTGAAGTGTTCTCTAACTGGAGATTGGATTTTTGTCTCTCAGTCACTCTATTAATTGCACAAAATCACTGCAGTTATGAAGATTAATGAAAAAAGGGGGCCAGAAACTTCTTGGCACCACATGTTTGTGGCTGTGTATCACTGGCACATTGAGCCTTAGAAATGATTTGACGAGGTTAGATAATAAAAGTTACCATGCTTAGGACACAAGAGGGCTGCTTGAGAAGGGTAGCAAAATCACACATTTGCCAGTAACCTGTATAAAATTACCTTCCAAGGCACATCATTAATACCATTCCAGAGAGAAGATGGAATACTTCTCAACAGATATGAAAAACTGGGGGAAAAAACTCACATCAGAAACATGAAAGCTGTTTTCATACATAGAAATACAGTAAAATGCAATTACTAACTTGGATATGGTTTTTTAAGGTACATTGCTGGTATTTTTCTAGGTACAAATACTAGAAGTTAAAGATACAAAACTAAAGGGACACTGAATGTAAAAGGAAAGGATATAATTTTTGTTATTTCAACTTCATTTTTTAAAAAGCCTCTTTTGCTATAATTAAGATTATATTCCTTTTAAAGAAAGATTCTAGACTAAACCTAAGCTAAATTTTAAATACACAAGAATACACTGACGTGGATATTGATAACAAATGGATAAAAGATACTCCAGAAGTAATCATAAAATAAGTAATATCAAAAGGAAATTCAGGGTTTGCAAATTCTTCCCTAAAATTTCTACTTTGTTTTGCCAGTTATTTATCTGTTCTTTTTTTTCCATAAATAACGTGCTGGGCAAAGAGGTACCTTGTTTTCTCCTAGGAAGGAAGATGGGAAGAATTTAGCACCATGAACTATAGGCTAGGATTATCACAGAGTGTTCATTTGGCAAAATCAGCTGACAATAAAATCACAAAAGATTTTTTCTGCTATGCAAAGATACAATTTTCAAAAATGTGTACATAAAGGTCTCTCAAGGGCTTTTTTACTGGCAGAAGAAAGAGGTCACATGATCCCATTATAGGTACAACCTCATGATCCCTTTATAGGTAGAATTCCAGGATATGAAGTCACATGCATTTTTGTCACTCTGTTTTCAGCTTTGTTACAAAGTCAGGAAGAGACACACTGAACCCTCCAGTGAGTTTATGACTGATTTGTTTCATTTGGACACATTTGTGTCTCAGAACAGAAATTATGCTAACTCCTCGGTTGGACAGAATTGCCGCAAAAATCAGATAAATGGAAATAACTTGCATTTATTTTCATTCTGGTTTCATTCGAATCTGAAATTCTATGAAAAAATTTGTGTGGATGAAGTGCTTTATAATACACAGATAATCATCCAGTACAAAACCGAGAGCCCTATTATTAACCCACAAAGCCCGATTTACCTAAATGATTTCACTAAGACCCCCTTGTGCTGCTGATGGGCCAAGGAGGTCCTGCCTATATCACAAAAGTTTTCTCACTGGTTTAACATGAGCAGAGCACTATTGGTTCCGTCACTCCACTGAGCTGCTGCCAGCTGTGCCAGGGGCTGGATTCTCTGGACACTGCAGCAGCTGCAGGTATGTGTGACAGCCCCCGATGGTGACACTGGTCCTACACACATCAGTTGTTTTTCCTCCTGATTTTAGTTAGAAGCTAGATAGGGACCCCAAGTCCTTCCAGCCAACCACAAGGACCACAAGTTTTTCCCACTTGAACCTTCCAGTCAGCTGGGACCTCCCCAGTTAATCAGGACTGCTGGCAAATTTGAAAACTTCTGTCTTACTTAATTGTTTTATGCCTCTATGGGTATCTTGAAAACAGAATTTATGGGATGAGCAAATATTCTACAATGGTGTGTTAATTTACAGCACGTGCAGAAATCTTGCTTGGTTTCAGATCTCTGTAGTTTTGATTCAGACATTAAATTACTTCCAGTCAAAACCAAACACTGGGTACTCAGAGAAGCCTTTCAGTATAAGCCAAGTGACTAAAACATTTGAAACTGTGTGCTGACCATCTGGAAGCACAGGCAAAAGCAATTCAAACATATTCAATAATGTCCTAAAAATATGGTTTGAAGTTAACTAAAGGTATCAATGGGTTGGATTTTCAAGCTCCCTTACTTTCACGCTCAAACTGAAAAGCAATCAGATTTTACTGTATTATGTTTACCTTTACAACAGAAAGAGTGTACTTAGCTCATTCAAACAGACATGAAAGACCATCATAAACTAATAGTTACGGCAACAATCAAGGCTAAATGCTTGTAAAACTATGGCCTACAATAAAATTCTCTGTGCTACTCGATTTCCCTCTTCAGGGCCTTTTGGGCAGCACCATTCTGATGCCTGTTCAGGGCTAGACACTTTTTCCAAATCCTGACCAAACCCACGAACTTCAAAACAAAGCAACGACATCCAACGCAAATTCTAAAGCCAGCTGTCAAAAAGCCTTGCAAAATTATTAACTATGAAGAAAGTCACTTTATTCTGTGAGCAGACATTCCCAATCAGGAGCAGGTAAGTTTATTATACTGAACCAGTATTGTTCTGCCTGTTCATACAGCCAATATTGTTCTTGAAAACATCTATTAGAGTTTTATGGATATCTGTTGCATTCTGTTTTGTCCTGCAACAAAGATCTGTGTGCAGGTCATGTTTTACTGCTTCAGAGATATCTGTTTTCTTATTGATTGAAAATTAAAATGGTAATTTATGCTTCCATACTGGACCACTGCAATGTTTTATTTCATTGATTTTGTGGCAGTTCTTTGCATGCATTTAACAGCTTATGTGAAACCCTGACAGCAAGGTCATTTCAAACAAGCCATTCCCAATTCTACTCCCTTCAGCTCCTCACAACACCAAATCATTAGCTTCTAATTAAATTTTGCGCATTTGGGGGTTTTATAATCTTTAAAGGTTCTTAAATATCAAGTCAAAATTTCTCTTTGTCCTCTGGTGTATGCCCTGCTTCCCTCATACACCCAGGCCCAGTAAAGCTTTTCGTTAAAGGATTTCCCTATTGATTGAGTGATATTTTTTCTCTTCTAAGCTTTTAGCTGCTGTTAACCTTGTATGTCAGACCAACAATTTGTTACAATTAGGCTGACAAACTTTCAGCTTTTAACTTCACTCTCAGAGCTCATTTATTTGATCTAATGTAAGCTTAATTACCTGAGTTGCTAATTCTGTTAAAAAAAAAAAAAGAAATCAAACAAAACCCAACCCTGAAATATTATACCTGCCATGAAAAATCTTCCAAAATTACACTTCGATAGCCTGATAATTGACAAGGCTTTGAGTCTTCTGAGCTTGTACTGATTCTGGGCTCAAAGGACCAGGATTGAACGATGATCTTTTCAATAGCACAGAGGGTGCTTGCAGGGCCTCTGCAAATGGCTTGGACAAAACCAGCTAGGCAAATAAAAGCATGAGTTGTAAATAGCACGTGTGGAGTGAGCACATGGAATTGTCTGCGGGGTGCTCACCTAAAGCTGATCATGTCAAGAGGAGCTTCTCTGAGCCCCTGTGTGACACAAACGCACAGGCACACAGACACTGCACTTTGCCAGCAACCTTTCACAATACCTGTTCTAGCATTTTTCCTATTGTTAGTATTTTAAATGTTTGCCACATGCAAATGAAAAAAAACCGAACAACTGGAAAACCTAATCTCTTTCTTCATGTTAAAATGTTCAGTAATTACTGAAATTAGGAGGTCATTTCACTGTAGCGTTTGGAGTCTGAAATTTAGGAATTACTGTTCACATAAGGAACTCTGGAGAGAGAAAGGGTGATAAAAAAGAATAATTGGATCACTTTTGGATGGCTACAGAACTACGGAATGCCAACCCCTCCTCCAGCAAAGGCTGAATTCCCACTCTTGATAGCTATGAAAACATGACAGGAAAGAGTTGTGTGCCATTTTCAGAGCCCTCAGTGTGACAACATGTGGAATACTTTCATATAAGAAGGATGTTTTTCATTGGCCATTTATTGTTTATCATTTACTGTTTCTTTATGCTATCTACATAAATGCTAAACCAGCAAAAATTTATTGCTATGTATTGTATCCAAATTCTGAACTTCAAAATACAGCAGCTGATCTTTGAAAGCTTGTAAGTACTATAAAATTGAACAGCAGATCAAGAAAAATGCGCTCCTTGATTCTTTCTATTAGGTCTTTGTCCCAGTTTGTCTATTATCAAATATCATTTATCTTATCAGATCATTAATACTGTGAAGCCCGCTCCAGTGAAATTTTTCTGATGGTTTCAGGAAATCAGGGGACATAATATAGACAAATGTGCTGAATGACTGTTTTGGCTCCTCATTCCTGAATATAAACTTACTTTCCTCATCTGTTTTGAAACATGATGAGGTTTTAGCATTGCTGCTCAGATGGTATTTGCTATTTTAACAGCAGTAATTACGATGGTTATTTGAGAGGGCATATCAGCAAAGAGATGATATCTCGGGACTTCATTGATGGGAATCTAAAAATACAAGAGTCCAGAGAACATCCTCAAAATGTATTTTCCACTGGAGGGCACTTTGCAGCTCTGCAGGAGTCTCTGTCCTGTACACAGCAAGCTTCTCTCTAGTCAAATGACTGAAAATACAAATGCTATTTGCGTTTACATTACCAATTGCTCTTGTACATGAGGTGGATTTGAGTTTTCTATAAAATGTCACTCAGATCCTCTTTCCATTGACTTCCAAGAAAGTCAATACCATAGTTAAATACAAGACTAATATATTTAACTATATTTTAAATAATTAATATATGTAATGTGTTTACATAACAGCATGTACAGATTTCTGTTCTATGTGTTCTTCACTTCATGCTTTCAGTCATTGGCTGTAATCAGTATTTATGGGTCATGGTTCTAATTGTTATTTTAAATAAACGTTCTATTGCTGAAATGACATCTAAACTAAAGACTTTGCACACTGATGTGGAATTGTGCATTTGTGTAAAAACTGAGAGCAGTACTTTGAAATTCCTTTGCAGATACAAATCCAGGTTAAAACATAGAACCGTATGCAATATCTTAAATCAAAAAGGGAAGAGAAATAGGTGAGGAGATAAGTTCACTCATTCATCATGATTTGTCACAGGGAATATAAAGAGTTATTATCTTGGTTTAATTACAATAAAGCCCAAAAAGCCCATTTGCAAGTAATGAATAGTTGCAATAGTAATTAGTAAGTGTTGACAGCAGCAGAAAGCAAGTATTTAGTAAATATTAGTTTGTACTGGTTTATGTGCCTGGTTTTGTAGCAGGCACCAACACTCAGTAGTTACTGATAGAACTGTTCATGGCTGCAGAATTCCACCCTCATTACTGCATCACGATACCACGCTCGAGGTAAAACATTCCATGCAGAGAACTTGCATTGAACATTCCATGCAGGGAATGTGGAATCCTGGTGCTTGAGCTGAAGCAAGTACTCATGCTCCTGGCAGAGCAAATCCAAGTGGGGTAATTGGAATACAAGTCTGAGGATGTTCTCAGCACTGCTGACCCAGGAGTAACCAGCACTGGCATGCAAAACATTCACTGATCAACAAAACCCTTCTAGATGGACTGATCTCAATCCTAACAAAAAAGCCTGACAAAAACCCCCTCAAGCTTAAAAGAGGCCATAAGTAAGCCATTTCCCTGTTTTCATTTGTTCTTAAGAGGAGATCCTGGAAGAGAAGTGCAAAAGCAGAAAATTGATTTGGTATTTGTTTACATGCATAAAGGATGCTTTTCTTGCTTGATCGTATCTAAGACAATGAAATGGCAATCACAAAGGATTCGGTTCCAGCAGGAGGTAAAAGAAGATAATACCTGTAAATAGAAGTATCTGTAAAATCTGAAGTCAAGAGACAATGCAGTCTTCCGTCATGAAGATTTACATCTGACCTTGCTGGTTCGACAGACTGGTTTATAAAACTAAGAGAAGGAAACTAACAGATAAATGGGAACAGGCTGCAAGACCAACTCCAAAATACTAGTATCCAAGATAAGATTGTAGGCAAAATTTCAGTGGGTGATACATATACATATAGAATCTATTCCATTAAAAGCCACTTATCATTTATTTAGCTAATGCTGTGATTAGACAGTCTTTAAGACGCTGATCAGGCTCAGATTAATGTAACACCAGAGGAAGCTGCAACCATCACAGCAACCTGCAGTGCAGCCTGGGCATTCCACCTCGTGTGACAACTGAGACCAGACAGCTCCCCGGCACACCCACACAGGCATCAGTCCTTAATAATCAACAGCCAGGTCATCACAAGACAAAGACACACCTCCTAACGACTTATCAGGTCAAACTGCAGATATCAAAACATATATTGGATGACTTCCTATTTTTTCTCCATCAGAGAAAACTGAAATGCATTTCAATCGTCAATTTTCAACACATTCGTGTTGGTTAATAAGCCCACTTTACAAAGTCACTGGAGTGGAGCGTTTGAGAGGCAATAATACAAAATATTCTATTTTATAAGGAAGGTGTTATGGCATAAAGGCATAAGCACACAGAGAAGTCAAGGATAGGTTGAAGTACATGGAAATCTCTGACTGTGACACTCTCCTTGATCTACAAATTCCCTGAGATCAAGAGGTCCCCATGGCAAGTGCAAACTTCTACCGGAAGGGATTCAAAGTCTCAGATTTACTGCGGTCTAAGTACCAAGACAGGAAAAAAGGCAAAACAACTGTTCCAAAAGAACTTTGACTCTGCATTCCAAAAGAGGACAGACAAAAAGTATAAATGTCATCTGGTCAATAATCGTTGGAGGTTAAAAGTTGTTGCCTATTTTAGGAGCAGATGACTATTTCTGAAAAGTTCAGGATTACGTCACTGCTAAAAAGAAGGAGGCAAAACAGTGAGATTTAATGTATATCACAGATTCTTCTAACAGATATCCCAGGAATGTACCTCTGGATTTTGACAAAAGACCAAGAATTCTCCAGCATGGTGAAACACAGCCCAGTGTCAACTCCACAAACGCCATTTAAGAAAATGAATACACTTTCATTTTTACACTTGTACACCTTAAAAAAAAAACAAACAATCAAGTACCTAATTACTATACAGGATAACACGGTTCCTATTAGCTTCATACAAACTGCCTAATCAGTTTAGGATTCATAATTGTAAATTTTTCATATGACTATTAGACCTCCCTGTTATTCCAGCTGAGTATAAATTGAAAGGAGAATAGCACTTGCATATCCAGACTTCTTGGATGATAATAAAGATATTAGTTGACAATATTGTGAACCAGAAATATAAGGAAAACTAACATCTATGCTGTAAGGATGATGCTAAAGAAAAATATGTCAGTCTCCTTACTCCCCACAAAACACTAATAAAGCGTTAAAATAGAGACTTGCAAAAGCTTGCATGTAATTAATGTGAAAACTACAATGGTAAATTATAATGCAAGCTTCTAACTGACTAAGAACCCATTCAAGTCAGTTTTTTAACAGTTCTATAACTTCTACCAAGTCTATAAAAGCCACATTTTACATTTTATTTACAAAGGGGAAAAAAGGTGACATTTATTTTTCACATATTACTTGCCTGTTTTCAGAAATGTCAACAGATTAAGTTGGTGAAAACAACTGATGGGTACTACATCTTGCTGGGTTTTACTATAGGGAATAGCTGAATTTCAAGAAAAGCAATATTGGAAAAGATTATCTGGATTTTTGCCCATTTACAGACAACTAAGCCTTCTTCTTGGCTACTCTGCAAACATTTTCAAGTAGTAAAAGGCTGAGATTGTAGTTTTTCTTTTCTACTACATAATTATGTAACGCTGATCCTTTGGTGAACAATGACTCATTAGGCATGGATCCATGTTTTCTTCCAAATGATGTAAACTCATTCTGTCATGTAATGCTGCAGTTCTCTCTACACCTAAAAACTGTGCCCCAGAATTACCATGATAATTCTTTTCAGGTTATGCCACCTAATCCCTAAGATAAAATAAATTATAGCAGTAACAGGATACAATTAAGCAGAAATAAATTATAGCAGTAACAGGATACAATTTAAGAGACGACCCTTTATCATCCCCACTTGATCACAGTCAGTTTTATCCATTCCTGCTTTCCCTTGTAATGCTTTTGAGCTATTGAGGCCTTTCAGTAACTACACACAGAGCAACAGATTTGCAAGGCATTTGTAATTATAGAAAGGGGACAAAAAGTGTTTGCAGAAAAGAAAAAAAAAAAAGATGCTTAGAGAAAGAAACAATCCCTCGAGCTTTCCAGAAGAAAACGTAAGGTTTTCTAGCTTCTGGTTACAGTATCACAAAAAACCCCTTTCTATGTAAGAGTCTGACACTCTGAAGAGCCATGTGTCTGTATTTAAAATTTCAGTCCTGTCCATAATTTACCTCCTTGCTAAGTAACAATGATTTTTCCAATTTTTCCCTTCTTCAAAAGTCTGTCATTTGCAACTTAATGTGGAATAGCTGAGATTGACCCTTTTCATACACACATATAAAGGCACACAAATGCGTATATCTATACGTAGCTATATATACATATATATCTAATTTTGCTATTTTAAATATCTATACACATTGTTTTATTCCTTAGAGCTACACTGTCTTCACTTACCATATTTTTTTTTTTCTCTCAGTTATTGGCTTTGCAACTATATTTTCAGAGAGCTTGACCATTTTTGATATGCAGGACAAAGATCAGCAGCTAATCTCCAGCATAATTTCATAATTATGGTGCTTAGCAAATGATTAAGCAGTATAACCCCTACCTAAGAATTTCTGTCAGATTGTGATTATTTTTAATGTCAGCTTTCTCGTGCTTGGACAGCCTGTTACCTGACAGGAAATGATCAGAAGATAACTGGGGGAACAGAAATTTTGTGCCAGTCAGAGCTTTGAGCTCACACAGTAAAAGCACTCCGTTTGACAGAGGGGCAGGGGTGGCAAACGATTAATTTTCTCTGCTGGAGAAAATACTTTTGCCCAACAAGGAATTTGGCCAAGAGATGAGTACAACACTGTTACCTGCTATGCAGCATGAACTCAGGATGAGAAATATTTTGGGTGGAACTGGGTTACAGTGACCATTCTCCCAGTAAGATCCTGGGGACGCTATGGCTCTCAGGATACACTGCCACGATCCAGTTCAGAAAGGGATTTAACCGAACAAACAATTAAAAGCTTAAGAGCAACTCCATTTATGCTGTGGTGAGCCTCAGATTACTGCTAGACATCTATGACAAAATGCCAGGCAAGCAAGCCAAAATGAACATTTAAACGGAATGAATGCACTTGGGATGACTGAGACAGATCTGTGATCTGTGTGGTTTCATCAAATGTGTGGTGTGATTACGGATTATTGAAAATAACTGTGGGAAAACAATATCCACAACAGAGAAACTTAGCTCTGAAAACCCTGAAAAAATTACCAGATGCAGCTACAGACACAGCATTATCTTCTATCTAACCTAACAAACCACAATATTTGTGATAGTTCCGCAACAATATTTTTAAAAAAATTAAAAATTACTTCCAGTTCTGTCAATGTGCAGCATCATCTTTCCTGATTTATGTTTACATCATGTGCAAATCAGACTACACAAAGAAAGCAAGTTACTCTGGACAAGAGCACAATCATCTTGATGCCCAAAATTCAGCATATAATAAGATTTACTAGAAATTTCATCCCAGTAAATATTATAGTTATCCATCATGCATAATGAATTAACTTTGCACTTTATTTAAAATTCATACAGTCTATTTTTTGCTAACATGTTGCATGTATTGCCACTATCTCATCCATTTTCTTCTATTAGGAAATATTCTACTGTGCACTACTTGCAAAAATGAGATAGATATAAAAATCTTTATAGTGAGTGCAGTGTACCAAACATTCCCACTGCTGTAAATCATTACTACTCAAACACAGAGTGCTCAGGGATTTACAAGAGTGAGCATTTTAAAACCACAGCCATGAGAACTTGCTAGTGCTTTCCAAAATAGAGCATCTTTGCTTCTTGCTTTGGGAGGTTTTTACTTTAGCTGTATATACAAAAAACCCACATTGAATTCTAGTTGCTGCTGTTGTTTCCTTCCTAAATTTCATGAAAGTTCATGGATTTTGACAGAAATTTGTTTTGCTAAGTTAGAGACTCCTGGTTCCAGGACACTTTTAAAGTTCCAATGTACAGAAGTAAACCCTCGGACCCACTCCAAAAACCAAATAATAAACCCCTTAGTATTTACTTATCATCTCTACAGATACCCACAATGAGACAAACATTTCTGTTCCAAATGGAATGATCAGAATGGTCAAAGTACCAGAGACAGGCAAAACTACTACAGTCCTTTTTGTCAACATCCTGTATGATTTGAACCAATACTGCAACGTGGAAATCACGCTCTGCTTTTTGAGTCCATTCTGGCAAAGCCTTTCTGTGTCACACAGGATCAGTACCTCTCATTGCCACTGCCAGAGCAGCTACATCATCGAGTTCTGCTGCTGCTCCCTAACAGGAACTGATTTAGTGCATAGAGCTGGTAGCTCTTGTAACACGCTGAATGCTTTACAAAACAAAAGGACTATTGCTCTAAATAAGACAAAAAAATTATGTAGAGTCTGCACAATGCAGCAACACGAAGTCCCAATGATTTCTGCACTGGTTTTGAGTTAGCAAGTCACATGGACACAGCAGCAATTTAGCATGGAAGTAGCACCACAGATTTATCAACAGCATTCCCTTCCATGTAATCTTCCTCAGCCCACAAAGACTTCGATTACTTGAATACAAAAACCTCTATTTAAGCAATTGGTCTTATTTAATTGTTTCTGGCTTATTAATCCACCAATTTATGATTTTACTTTCCCATGTTCTGTCTATACCAACTCCTCAAAGTTCTTTCTCCATCTTTTCCTGCAGAGCCCTGAAAGACAATCAGCACATGGTCACTCTGCTGCCCTAACCATACTCCTCAGCCAGCAACCAAAACCTTATACTGGTATGCTACCCACCTTTCCTTACGAATTTGTCAAGATGATGTTTGAAATAAACTTTTCCAACTGAAGGGCGTGGGTGGTTAAAGTCTGTTTCAGGCTTTTGCTAGTATCTCCTTAATCAGATTAGCAAAAGACCTCAATTTTTAAGATTTGGTCATCCCCTCAAACTCTCGTGGGAGCTCCAGTCACAGTGAGAAATCTAAGCAGCAAGTTGAAAATTCCTCCAAAAGGCAGTCCACTGGGAATGCCCCACCCAGGACAGCCATCATATGTGGACAGTGCCCTCCTTCTGATTTCTGATGGGAGTGACCCCAAAAGTCAGAACCTCCCTTTTACCTGAACAGTTTTAGAGGGGACCTAAAGACAGAACAGAAATGAAAAGAAAGTGACACAAAGAGGATGGGCAGAATTAAAGGGCAGCCCGACTCAAGTGCAGCTCCTATGCAAAGTTCTGTTCTGCAGCATCAGACTCTGTCAGTGATTCCATCAGCTTCAGCTCCCTGTCACTTTAGATATTGTATTTATTGTTCTAGTTTTTACTTTTCAAAATAGAAAAAAAAAGGGGGGGATGTGAAGAAAAAACCCACATATTTTTGTGTGAAATGAGGCCAGAAGAATGTGGCTTGTCTGTGGGGAGCTCCCTGAAACCAGTAAGATCAAATTGAAGCTTTTTTTAATTTCTGAATGTTTTTTGCCCCTGTCCTCAATAAACTTTTAATAAAAACTAGCAAACAAAAAAGCATTAGTTTCCAGTGGTTTTTTTCCTAAGAGGCTTTTAAAAAATAAAATAAATTTGCCTCATGAAGTTGGGATCAAGCATCATAAGATAGGAAAGGGACAGACAAAATGCTTACTGCAAAGATCACATACATTCACCAAAAGACCCAGTACTGCTCTTTTCTAAGAAATATGCAGCACCTGATGCAAAGTTTATAAACCTATATAGCTTTATAGCAGATGCTTCCCTTCCAGAAGCAATTCCAGAGGTAACCTCTGTCATATATCCTTTACATTTAATTAATTATCCTTTGCATTTAATTAATTAACAAATATCATTGGAATATTATACCTATCTTAAGCGCCTGGAGTTGGACCTCAGATTTGTGGTTATCCAAGTAAGAGTGCAGATATTACCCCAAGCTTCTCACTGTGGCTTCTTCAACAGCACAATTCTTGTGAAAACTGCCGTTTTCTACCTAACAAAGTGGCAGATGAGACACAAACACAGCCCAAAAGGTGTTTCATCACAAGCTTCTGGCATTATCTCTGACGAGACTTTATCTAAATATGCGTCTTATTATATACTGTTGGCAGGTTGCCTAAAGAGTTCACCCCTCTGCACTGGAGTAACTTCAAGGGACATGTTTAAAATTCAAACACTACATTAATGGGTACAGGGTAAGAACCAGAATATTTATCTATTCAATATAACTCAGCTAAAGCAGTTTACCTCCCTGTCTAATCTCAGATGCCCTACTTTACACAACATTACAGGAGTCACACCTTTTTGGCTCACTCCCCCTCTTCCTATTTGAGATAGCAGGAAGGGCTTTCTTAGCAGTAAAGGACAGAGGAAACAGGTAGTTGGTTTTGTTTGTTCTTCTCATTTAGATGGATCTAGAATGCTGGTGGATTAAAGTTCTGGTATTTAGCATTTTGATACAGTTGGCATATATTTCAATTTAGAGGACTCAATTGTCCAGAGCTTATTTCTTCTTCTAGTGAGCTTTTTTTTTTTTCCAGCAGATCTTCTGGGAGAATGTCTGCAGATAGGATTAGATTGGAAATGCTATCGCTTTCAGTGTACTTAAGATACTGGCAGGGATGAGAATTTAAATGAGAGCTTTCAGATGTCTGCATTATACACTTCACAAATTCTTTCTTGCCTAAGGGAGGTAAGAACAACAACAAACCTAACTCGTTTCCAAGTTAATTTAAAAGCAGAGTTTGATGGCAGAATATTTGCATATGTTAGCTTCAAGACAGATGCAATATATGCCATCAATATTTGCACCCATACATTTTAAGGTATAGTTTCTTTTTCTGCAAATACTTTGTGTGTACTATAAAAGCTACACAAACCTTTTTCACTGGGGTCTTGGAAAATAAGGGGGAGAAAGCCCCCAAATCTTATAATTTGACAGAACATTCCTTTGCAGCAGAAGGACTTGACCAGTTTGTGTTTTTCTAATTTTCAGGATATACCTCATCTTGTATTTAGTTTCAGACACCATGTAATAGCTTTCTGTACGTGTCACAGCTTTATTTTCCCTTAGAACTAGGAAAAAGAAGGCAGTTTAGAGGCAATTTATTCTATTAACAGATCAATTTTCTTAATAGAAGTTTGTATTTTGTATGGAATGGATTTGACTCATCTCTACAAGCGGAGATGTGCTATACAACCAGGATGCCTTGCTAAACTGCGATGGCAAGGTACAGCTTCAGAAACACGTGTAGACACAAGAAAAGGTGGTAATAACACTGAAAGGTTCCACTGGCTTTAACCATTCGTGATATTGAGACACAGGAATAAATGTCAGCACAGCACTGGTGTCTGATCTCCCACTTAAGAGCCAAATGAAGAAACCCAAGCATTATTAGCAGCCTCGAGAAAAAGCCATCTCAGCTGCTGAGCTGGCAACTACATTTCTCACTTCTCCCTACTGAAATTCAAGGTTATAGCCCAACTCTTGATTCAACCAGCTGAAGGGATCTTGCCAAATCCAAAGGGAGCTGAATTTGGCCTCTTTCTCTTCCAGAACTCTAGAAAGAGATGACAGTTTACTTAAAGCTTCCAGAAATATTTTTGTTTCACTCACATTACTGGTTGTTCTAAAAAAGGATACATATCTCTTATGTCTGGGAAGTAACTCTGTACATACATAAATGAAAGAATTAACACTGCTTCATTTGATGCTATTATCTCTGAACTACAGATGTGCGGCTTTTAAAAAAAAAATGTAGGCAGGGAGATGTGATAAGCCTGTAACTATGTTTTCCCATACTTTACATTAACTGAAAATGGATTTACATTAATCTTTGGTATTCTGGAAAAGAGAAATTAATTCCATGTTTTTTTCAGTAGTGCATGCTGACACAGGTTTAAAATATTCTCATTTTCTTTAGCTTCAACATTAACTTTGGATGCACATCTACACAATTTGTCCTTTGTTTCCTCTTTTTCCTCAAACTCTTTCAAAAATACCAATTTGAATAAACATTTTAAACAAGCCAAAATGGACTAAGAATTTTATTTTGCTTTTATGTATATTTGCTTAAATCAATTGAATCACAGGTGAATTGTTAAATTGGAATGTAATTTAATTATCTGGGCATGCACTTTATCTGTACAGTATCATGACTTTTACCTTATTGTTCCCACTGGAAAAGTGCATCTTCGCCATAACCTTAAGCAGGTGTGTAAATTTCATGACTTCGAAAGACAGAAATGGAGCCAGGAAATCACACTGGTTAGTAATCAACTTCTTCTTTTCAAAGGACAAGCATTAGAAAATGTAGCCTAAGGTGCTCAGCAGAAAGCAAATAAAACCTGAAATATTATTAATACAGGCTATAGAAACTTAAAACTATCGTTAAATCCAAAGCTTTCTTTCAGCCTGTATTTCTTTTTACCACTAAATTATTTATCCTCCCCCAAACAACAAGACTAACACAAGACTGTTTTCAGAAGATGTTTTGGAGGGATAAATGGGTAACAGACGTTTTGCCAGTGACCTCTGGCGCGCAGAGCTGCTCGAAGGAATGGTACCATGTGGACAGCAACAACCGTGACAAACACTGGTTTACCGCAGCACCCAAAACCTTCGGCGTGTGCTGAAGGGTGAACTTCTGGAAACGCACCAAGGGAAGTACCTGTCGTGGCATTTGAAACGCAAACTATTAACGCTGCTGCATTAAACCACTTGGTTATGCAGATATTTGACAAACTGGATTTCACAAGACTCTTAAATTGGCTTATGTATTCTGCAAGCTGGAAGTATTTTCTACCACAGAAGTTACAGCAGAAGCTGCATGCAATAATCTAGGGGAAAATCTGTAAATAAAAAGCACTGTAAAATGGAGTGTTGATACTGTCAAAATTAATCAATAATTAAAGTACTTTGACAAGAAGATTTCTCAAGAGCCTCTATCTTCTGAATGTTAAATTATGAAAGCATGAATCAGATGTTCTTGTGTTTCATGTGAATATCATATAATATGTTCCTGCACTATTGCATCTGGGGAGGATGTTAAAAGACTCAATTTACATTTAAAAACCTGTTTGTTATTTATTGAATTCTTATACCATAATATCAGACTTGAAGAGGCTTAATTTCAGAAGACTGTTAGAAAAAGAATAGGGATAACTGAAAAAGTACTGATTTTGCATAGGTGAAATTTGGTATTTGGACCAATTAATTTAGATTTTATTTGGATTAACTGTATCCAATTAAAAGAAATCAAGGCTTTTATGTTGATTGCAAAAAAATCCAGACTGAATGATAAAAATTATGCAAGACTGGATAATATGAAGAGTTAGGATACCTAGGTAACAAGTAGGAGTCCTACAGAGATCTTGGACTTTACACCATTTCATTTGGAGGTTTATAAACCATTTTTCATCACAGTTTATATCTAAAAAGGTTTAAAACAAGAAACCAGGTATGACAGGAAGGCCATGCAACCTCTTCCTGTTATTTCAATGGGCAGGACCTTGAAAGAGAATGCACAGAAATGCTTTGGGTTTGAGGAGTGTTTTCTGGTTTGGTGTTTGCTTGGGGATTTTTTTATTTGTTTGTTTTATGAAGGAGAAGAAATATCTAACATTATACAAGAAGAGCATGATGGGTTCCAATAAAAAAAGGCAGAAGTAGTCACACTGTAGATGATATTAATATTACTGAAGGCAGTAAAAGTTTTCATTTATTTATTACGAGCGCTACCTGGAGTAAATGAACACGGGCAAGCTGATGCTACCCTGGGGACGTGCACTCCCCCTGTAACAGACTTCTTGGCCGGAATTCCAGCTTCCTGACTCCTTACAGGCTGAGTTTTGAAAAGGATCAACCAGTCACACCACCTTGGGCACACTGGCTATTCCATTTGAGCTAAAGAAACAATCACAGTGCTGAAAGCAACCACAGCCTGTAAGAGCACTGCTGAATAAACAGGTGATGGAGTAATAACACAATGGGGTATCTTCATTAAAATTACTAAAGAGCTGCTTAACAACAGCTTACTGACACCTAACTTGGTATTTCAACTTGGCTTCAGGTTTTCCAAAGTAAACATGCAAGTAAAAGCAGAGGCCTCCCAGAAAATGGTGTGTGCAACTACACAAATATAATCTAGATATGAGCTACAGCAATGCTCATAAGACAGTAAGTTTCACAAGAGGAGCTCTGTTGACTGCCCTTGACATGGAAAATATCCTAAATTCCAAGCACAGCCTTCTTGCTCCTTTAGATTTTGTAGCTGTATGTTACACTGTCAGCTTAATACAGTGGATTATTTTGATATTGGAAACTATGCTTGGAATATTATGACATGAGTGAGATTTCTTAATGTATTCAATGCTATTCAATAGCGAATAATTTCCTAGGCTTGCTTTATTTACGTGTTGGAAGCATTCTGGAGAAGTGTGAGCATAATACAAGATGGGGGAACGCACAAAATGGAGTAGCTGGTATTTTAAAACACCTAGGTCAGACTGCCAAAGCCTAGAAAACAAGCCATGTAACTAAATCAGGGAAATTATATTCTTAGCTTTTTAGATTTTTAACTTATGGTTAAGTGCACGTATCATATGCCACGCTCAGAACTGTTCTAAAGTCCCATCTGTTTGATCCCTTTCTCCTGCTTTTACTGACAGCGAGGGCTATGCCTGGATTACAGTTACTATTATGCAGAAAACTCACAATAAAACCTGACAGTATATAAACATTTATCCAAACTGGATTTTCATTAAATGAGGATTCAATCCTTCTGCTCTCATGACAGATTTTAAACCAAGCTGAGAAATGCTGGTGTATTTTTTTAATCAACTAAATGTAAAAATGGAAAATTTATGCATAAAAATGAGCAAGATCACCAAGCTCAGAATTCACCAGAACAGCATGTATGCATGAAAAACAGATTGTCCAATGAAATCTGAAAACTCTGGAATTGTAACCACAGTAGCACACTTTAGATGCTGATGTACAACCTGCTGTAATTTGGCCAACTGGAAATGATGTTTTGTTTACTGTACATTTGTGAGTCTATTTTTTCATTTTCCATTGTTAGAAAACTTATTCAGGCTTTCTCTTGCTTGAAGGAGAGATGAAGGACAGGAAGACAGGATGAAAGGAATACCTCATCCAGCATGCTCAAATCTATAAAGAGTACATCAGAGTTCATGGCCCATGCCAAGACTTCTGTGCATACACAATGGCCTTGACGGCTTCTTTCAGAGGAGAAATTTAGAAGTGAAACCCTCTTCTCCCCTCAAAAGTTTTAGCCACTTACTCAACCACTGTTTTCCAGTCCTAAATGGGTTATCTAAAGAAAATGCAGGGACTAAAAAGGAAAAAAATAATGTAGAAAGAGTCACAAAAAAAGCCTGAAAACTGCAACCCCACAAGCCAAACTCAAAAAAAAACCCACAGTGACTTGAGATGGGGTCTTTGAAATAAAATTGTACAAAGAAAACCTGAACAGGTTTTTTTAAAGCCTGGATTACATAATACCCCATTAAAGGCTGATGTGTCAGAGTTGACTGTGTAATTGATATGTTTTGTGTAAATTACAAATTAAGGCACCCTCACCATTCAGCTTAAATTCTCGAGGTGGCAACACTGAAAAAATTTAAGCATATGGAGCAGCTAAATATGCAGTTTCCCTACTGATGACCTACCCTATCCTTAAAACAAGCTCATGTTAAACCATTCACAAAAATAAACACTGAAGTCACAGCTCTAAAATAGCACAAAACATCCAGTGGATCTTGTTTGTTACCTAACCACGCGGGAGAACTCTTGCCAGTTTACATCCCAGGCAATTTTTCACCAAGAGATAGTGAGCAAAATGTAGAAGTTTGAATAAAAACTGAATTATAGAATTTAAATTTAATTTAGAAAAAAATAATTAAATTAAATATTAAAAAGAATTAAAAATCCTGTGACTTCAGGACACCTCCTCTGCAGGTGAACAGGAACGGAAGACGCGTGATCAGGGCTCCTTCTGACCTCCTCATCTCCTGTGTTCCCAGAGGTCTCCTGCCAAAAGCCCTCTCCCCTGCCAAGGGGCCAAGGGTGCACGTTAGCCCCACTCTCCACAGTTACGGGTTCAGAGCAGGCAGGGCAGGAATCCCACAAACCAGGAACGAGTCAGAGCCAGGGCCCTACGACATCCCAGTGCCAGTGTCACCACCGACAGCGGGAGGCAGAAGATGGACACGTGTCAACTCTCCAGCAACAGCATGATGGAGACACTCTGAAAGGTGTCTGAGCTGCCAGTTGAGCCTGGTGGCATCGCCAGGATGGGTCATAAGATACAGAAGAGGTCCAAGGTAAAAATCAAATATTTATTAATTGCTATCTAATCTCTCTTTTTTTCCCTTTCTAATTAGCATATTTATCCTTAGACATGTACACACAACAAGAATAACTGCACGACTCCCTAAGGATATCATCTGCTAATACCCTTCAAACCTGACCAAGCGGGATAAAAGTTTTTTGCTCATTCAAGGTCCTCTGTCTGCAGCTGTTCCACATGGCAAATTCCCATTTCAGTAAATTGGTGCTCTGCTCCCAGAACAGATGCAAAATCACTCTCACAGTGAGACTATACAATGCAGCCTGATTCTAAGAACAAAGTACCATTTTAAGTCTTCATAATTCTGTATTCAAATGATTCTTTTTGATCGCAACGGGAATTCCATAACCGTAGTAAAAAATTGCTTTTTTACTAGTTAGAGGACAAGTACAGTATATCAGTATTGTGGTTTTCTGTATGTGTACATTCTGGCTGTTATTTCTGAGCACTGTTATAGGCTACAGACAGAAAAACACCTGCACCCCACTCATTACAGCCCCAGCCCCGACAAACACACACAGAGTCTGCCACGGTAGAGATACAGCAATTAAGGGTCAAATTTAAAGGCTCTTCTCCATTAATGACAAACCTATCAATATAAAAGTTAAACTGAACAAGTTGCTGCTTTCAGTGCCGAAGGTCCTTACAAAGCTAAACAAAGTGTTACAACTAATCACCCTTCAAATTTTAAAATGTCTTCTTTTGCTATATGAAATTGTTGCCTTATACAGGTCTTTTGGTGTTGCACCATTCAAAGCACCCACCATAAAAAGATGTTTAATTTCCCGAGAATGTGCCAGTGCCTGGAACTTGTACAAGCAACAAAAACCTGATACACACCGGAGCCAAGAAACTCCCAGAGATAATGGTGCTCACCTATGGAAGGGTAACACAAGGAAGGTGGGGAAAAAATTCCACTCTGCTGGAAAGAAGGGAAAGTCAACATTCCAGCTTGTGGAGTTAACAGGGAAAAGCTTGACTGGAGAAGCTTCTAACCATTAGTCAGACTGCTCTGTCAGAATCACAGGAAATAAATGAGAATTTGGCAAAGGCAGACAATAGGAAAGATATGAAAAGTCAAACAAAACAAAACAAAAAGAATGGAGCTCTTATGAGATATCTCCTGCAAATTTTTTAAAAGACAATCCACAGTTCAGAAAACCAGTCTGTTTAAAGAGACTAGCTACTAAATTTACCAGCCAAATTAAAAATTCTCATATATATCCGTTTTTCTCTGCTATCTTATATAATTTTTGTTCCGTTTGAATATTCTGACAATGAAAAATGCTCAAATATTTAAGTGATATAATTCCCTTAACAGCTCATGACATTTCTAAGAAAGACAAAAAAATTCATCTGCTTTGAGAAAAAAACAAAACAAAACATCAAACAAGACCTGTGTAGTATTATGATGGAAGTAGAAAAAGATATCACTTTTCCACAATAAATGAACCATAATATTTAATTTAAGCAAGCCATACAAAAACATAAAATAAAGAAGGGAAATGAATGATCACTGAAACAGACACAACTGAATGGGAAAAATCACCACTATTACACAAAAAAGTGAAAATCTCAGAAATATTCTTCTGATGATAAGCAGAATTTCATCAGTCTTTAAAATCATGAATTTCCATTTTCAAGCCAGGCATATGTGATTCTGTGACTTTTTTCCTTACTTTTATTGGGATTTAGCAGCTCAAGTCTCAATCCTTCAGGAAATCTTCTGTCCTCGACACTTTCATTATTTATATTAGAGTTATCCATACATTTAGATGTTCAGATTAGAACTTGGGCATATGTGTGCCTTAGATACACCTTTTCTATGCCATATACAGTATCTTAGGAGAAAATCAGAACATCACAAATAGTCCAAAATGAAAACTTGTACTTCTGTTTAAAAGATTGCTTAAATAATTGGGGGTCTGGTGGGTGCAAGTGTTAAAATTCTCATCTTTAGGAGGATATTGTGGTGTTCCTTCTGCATATCACTCCTTTTTACAGGCTACTATGGCATAATAATAATAATAATAAGTGATCTGGCTTTCTTTTCTGATATTCTTTTCAATACATTCAAGATGGCCTTGCATAATAGCAGAAGTTGAGGGGTATAAAAGTGTAGAACAGCTGTAGAGCAGGTTCAGAAGGCTACTAGAGTCCATTTTATTGTCCAGTAATTAAACTTAAGAAACCCTAATTCTTAAATGTACTAGCCCTTCCTCTCTCTCAATTAACAGTACATACAGCTATTGTCAAATACTCAACTTGGAGTACCCAAAATAAAGGAATGCTTCTAGTATGTAGGGGAATACAGGATTTTATATGTAAAGAAACCAACCAAATGAAACATTAATCCTTACATGTCTGTACAATTAAAAAACAGAATATTGAAGATTTTTCTTACCTATGAAAAGTTCAAAATGTTGCTTCTTGTACTTACATATTTCCATCTATAATTATTACAGACTGGTAAAAAACCCACCGGTTGTGAGGGATGCAGTCGAATTGGAGAAAAATATTCCATTGCTTTCCAACATTCTACACCTGAATGTTTTTTTGTTTTTGTTTTTTTTTTTTTAATGCTTCCTCCCTTGGACAGAAGACTTTTTGTGGCACTCGTTGGCAAAGGACTTACCGGCAGTGTTTGTGGGATCCCGTTAAGGTTTCGATCACAAAGCATTCCCCTTCATTGAGACAATATGCAAGGTCCTTGTCTTTGCATGGCTTAAAGTGCTCAGATCGCTCCGTGGAGTACGTTGTAGTGTCTGTGGAGAGAACAAGAGGAGGAATGAAATGCTGTGAGGATGAATATTGGATATTCCTAGAGTACATGTTAAATAAATTTGATCATACTGGTCTCAGTAACAGCAAACACAGACTAAAAGAAATGGAAAGCACAGGGCATGCAAACCTCCGTGTGACTGCAGCATTATTTGCAATCAGGTTTCTTAAACGATTCACAAGAAAGACCTGCAGAAAAACAAACCAGACTGCAGAAAAGTTGGAGTGTAATCTCAACTGCTTCCAATTTCCAAAGTCTCCCTTCTAAAATGTAAAGCCACCTATTTTGTGTCCTTTAACCAGAACGGTATTTTCATATTACTACACCAAAATATCGTTTGAAATAAGATACAATTTTTTTTTCATAAAAGCCAATGAAAAGTAGTTAATACAGTGTAAATTAAAAAAAAAAAAAAAACAAAACACAAGACCAAAACAAAACCAACAAACACAAATAAAACCCACTACAATGAAAGAGAAAAAAAGCACCAAATACCCAAGGTCAATGCTAGTTTGATTCATCAGTCACAAAAATCAGCTTAAAACTTAAACACAAGCAATGTAGCAGTGCTTGTGTCATTTCACATAAAGCATCTGTAGGTGTCTATAGGTCCATCCTCAAAACAGAGTTAAAGAGCTTCATCACAGGTAGAATTGTTGGCTGCACCTTTGGAATATTTAAATACCTGACTGGATTTGGAATAGGCTGACAGTATGTCAGGGTGAGCTATCACTTCTGTCTTCTAATGGATCTCTTTAACCTTTCCAATCCAGTTCAATTAATCAACAATGAAGTGAAATTTTCAGAGGAAGATGCCTGACTGACACACATTTTAATTTTCTCCACTATGATACGGTTTTGTCTAACAAAGTGTGATTTTCAAAGTAGATTATGATTTCCACAGAGCCATGGTTCAATCTTCATATTCAATCTTAACTCAAAACATTTAAATTCCTAATAGCTTTGCAGGATCTGATAGATATTGAAATAGTAAGAGAACATTTCATTGTATACCATACAGCCTATCACAAAATATTAAGTTGCCTGCTGTCAAAGGAATGAAGCAGTGCTCAGGCATAGAACCTTGCAAACTCAAAGTTATGCAAACACTTTAACTTGCTTTGTGACTCAAAACAAGGTAAATATCCACCAAGCTAACTCCAAAGTTGAAAAGCAAAATACTGAACCACAAGACACCTGTAACTACAGTTCTGCAAGAAAATTCAGATAATCCCAAAAAATTGTCAGAGTAGCTTTTTTGTTCTCAATATATTTTTAATAAAACACCACAAGTTTTCCTTACAGGCAGATTAAATGACAGAAAATTAATAAAACATATTTGAAAACAATAAGAAAATCTACACCCTATTCTTTGCATGCAACACTTTTTGGTTTTTTCTCTCCAGAGAGAAAAATGTTGCAGTTCAGTGTTTTCAGTGGAGAGAAAAAAAATCCTGGGAATGAACTCTAACAGTCTCTCCTCAAATGTTTTTACAGATTCAGAACAAAAGGCTGTGCCGTTGTACCCAGGAGCAGCACTTACAAAAGAGATGCAGGCTAAATAGAAACGATGTTTTTAATGATTGCATGCAAACCCTGAACTGAAATATATCAGGTTGAATTTTGGAGACAATACAAGATGTTTACAGATGCAAACAGTGACTAGCATCTCACTGTTGACATTTCAAGAAGGATCAGCTTTAATATAAAAAAAAATATCCTCACATAGAAATAGAGGTAGCCCAGCTACTTTTTAAGGTCAGTTTTACCCAGGAGCACTAAAATGACCATTTAAAGCTTCATTAGGCAAAAAATAAATACAAACCTGCGTATTCAGTTATATTTCTACCCCTTTTAAATAAGGAAAACTGAAGGTAACATTATTTGAAAGCACTCGTGATAATTACAAAAGGTAAGTCAAACTGTTTGATGAGCAGAAACTCAGCTTGACCCAGCTTTAGGGAACAGAACACTTGTATTTGTCAGCCTGCTCTGAAGAAAAAATCTGTGCAAATGCCTCCATGGAGGCAGCTGCAATACACAGACCAAAGGAAGCTGAGGGGTTCCCAAAGGACGAGAGCAAGAGGAGGGAGATCGGCACCATCACAAAGCCTGGCTGAGGCCGTGACGCAACGAAGTCTCAGAGCACGGCTTTTGAAGTGCAGGAGACTCCTCTTCCACCATCACTAAATCAAGAACACCTTGTCAAGGTCAGCATTTTAAAGTTTTAGAGTAAATATATTCTTTAGAAGTTTTGTTCTGCTTTATTTTAATTACTCCTCTGTTTAATATTAATCAATCCTTTTATTTATAAATAGGCATAAGTTGCAATACTTTATTTTCTCCACTTGGAAACAATCTCAAGCTTTTCTTCTGTGTTTTAGGTTTTGTCCCTCATCTTTCAAATTAAGTACAACAGTTGCAGGTAATGATGCTGGCAGCTTCTTATGGCAGCCTTGGACTAAACTCCTAATGTTGAAAAGTAGTCAGGAATTGGTAACTATTTTTTTTTTTAATATAAGTAGTCTCATGAAAAGTCACTTTTCAATTAGAGCCTTTTCTAGTTTGGAAACATTTGTGCCAGAGTAAGCGGGTTGATGCCCAGGGACCCTACGTACAGCTGAGCTGTGCACAGATCTCTGGGCTGCAGGCATCAGGTGTCCAAGCTCCAAAGCAGCAACGTTCCAAAGCTGTGTTCCTAATGGATATCCAAGATATCCCTAGGGCTGCTGGGTACTTTCTGCTGGAGGTAACTCACATATCCTGTACACGAGTTTCATAAAGTTATAATCCTGCTGTTATTTTACGTTGCATTCACAAACTCTGTTACAGCTTCGTTAAATATTGATAAAAACAAAACCTAAAAACTGGTTCTAAACACAACTGCGGAAAGTACAAAACAATAGAAAACACTGTAGAGACTAAAGAGTTTTCCTGATTCTTTTTCTAATAAATAATAAATCCTATTGTCTCTTGTTTTATTTTACTCCTAACCAAATAATGAATTGACTTTTCCATGGTGGAATTGTCCTTCATAGCTTCAGAAGCCTGGTAAATAAACACCACTGTATTGTGATGTTTGACTTTTTAATGATTTTTTAAAAAGAATTAATAAAACCTAGGCATTCAAAAAAGTGAATAGTACAGCTCCTCAATTTATTTTTAGTCTTTGAATGTGGTAACAGTCCCAAATGCTTATAGGTAACAAAAGAGAATCTCTGTTAAGCATTCAGATGTCCCTGAATTCAGTGCATATTCCTTAAGGTATTTTTAAAATTGCCATGTGTCCAACTGTTTCATGCAAAAGCAGCAGCAGGGGATGTTGACTTCTGCCGGAATCTTTCCAACTAAGTTGAAATAAAAAAATTCTAGGCACTCTTGTTCTTATTTTTCTTGCCTTACTATATCAGCAAAGCTTTACGCATGATTCCCATACTCCAAAAATGGATATCTCATTGCCACCCCTCAGTTACCCCTGTTTAATCAAACAAACAAGAATTCTGTTCACATGTCGAAGGAAGGCTTTAAGATCTCTTTCTTACAAGCATAAAGTTGGTTTTTAATAAAACACAGTCTTTAGGATTGTTGAAAAAAAGTCAGTAGGAAGGTTACAGATATTTTATTTTGTTTAGGTCTAAAACAGTCTAAAAAAGTGTTAGTGAAGTTGTATTCTTGTCTCATTAATATATTTCATCGTATTTATACCAGTACAGGATTGCTCATTATAGATAATTTTTTGAGTGCTCTTCAAGGCATGAAATGGTTACTAGAAATGCTATTTGCTCCTTCAAGGCTACCCCTTTCAGAGTTCCCAATCCTGTGCCTTGATATTGATAAACTGCAGGAAAACGCAGGAAAAGAAAGAATGCAAGATTTAAAATATTCTAGGAACCAGCAGCAATCACGGCAGCTGTTTCTGCACAGATTGCAGCAGCAGCCATTCCCATCCATCACATCCGTCCTGCAGCTTTCCAGCTTCAGAAACAGAATTTACTGGTTACATCTCGAACAAAGCGAGTTTCCCGTGCTAGCTTTAAATGATACCCACGCTCCATGGCCCTCTCACTGTAAACAATTTTTCCAGGCAGACAATATCAGCTGCTGTAGGGAGAAAAAAGACCCCAGAGGAAAAGAGATGGAAAGGTCTCGTGTAACTTTTGTGACCTGGCTAGCAGACAGGCATCCAAACTCTGAAGCTACAGAGTCATTAACACAGGTGAGGCAAATGCTTGGAGCATTTCCACCAAGGAATATGAAGACAAGGTTCATTTTAATGATAGAGCTTGCACACTAGAAGACTTTTTAAAAATCCTGCGTATTTTGACTACCTCTGGGTATTATCAGCTTTACAGACTCAGTATCAACAAGCAAACTGGCTTTTCCTTTATCTTTTTATCCATTTATAACTGATCATTTCCCAGAGAACCATTATTTACTGAGGCACCAAAAAAGCAAGATGCTTACTTTAAATCCCTAATCCCTTTTCTAAATGCACGGCAAAAAATAAGCCAGATACAAGCAACTGAATTTCCTCTGACAGTTACAACTCCAGTTATAAAAAAAAAACCTTCTAAAAAACCCCAACATTTTTTACAATATATTTTTACAATATATTCTTGTATCACTACCACATTCTGTGAAGAAGGCAGCATAAAAGGCCAGTTAATAGCATATAGTGAGTTAAATTTTGTGTTCAGTGAAGTCAATACTTCACTGTAATTGACTTACATGTAAGTAAAAATACTTACAATGATTCAGTGTAACCAGGGTTCCCTGAAGTTCCTATGGGGTCATCTAATGCTTTTCTCCTGATATCTCAGAATTATGTGTGGTAGCCCTAACTAGAAAGGGTCTTGCACCTAAAAAATGAAACTTACACACTGAATAGTTTATGTGTGATTTTTTTAATTTACTTACTGAACCTTAAAGAACATAGAACCTAAAATTTTTATTCCTGTGCTTTTAGAAGTGTCATGGTTTAGGAATGGTATTTCCCAGTTTAGTGCTTCCCCTATTCCCTCTCCAGCTCGAAACACAAAAGGCAAAGATCACAGGTGGAAAAAGGGGCGATTTACTGGGAACAGCAAGGAGAAAAGCAAGGGAACAGTAACAGCAGCAGTACTGATAACAGAATGTACAAAGAGGGCGATTTGCACGTGAAGTGTCCCCCAAGGCCAGGACAATGACAATCCAGGAGGTCAGACCCTGTGCCCCCCAAAAGGAACACCTTCCTTCTCTGAACTGGGGGTGTCCCCCCCTTTCCCCACCCTGGCAAACAGCAGGTGGGCAGGGGAGGAAGATACCAATCCTAGGAAGATATTCAATAAGGGAGAAGGAAGGGAAAACAAATATTTTTATTGTTTGTTTTGATTTAGCCTTAGCTGATGGTAACTCTTTCTTAAGTTGTTGATATTTGTTAAGAAAACATTCTAGACACAGTCATTTTTAATGCAAAGCAGAGATCTTTGTCAGTATTACCTGAACACTAGTTGGCCTTAGCTATGGAATAATTAAATTTAAAAATTCCAGTAAGAAATGAGAATTAAAAAAAACAAAACAAAACAAACAAACTAGAGAACTTCAGGTTTTTAAAATAATAACAGGCTTCTTTTTCTGAACTTACTTGAATTTTTTTTTTTTGCACATATCTATATTTTATTAAAACCAAAAGCTTAATTAAAAATAGGAAAAGTTTTGGGGTTTTTTTTTGCATTTAGAGAGGCAGTTTGGTATAAACAAGCAATAGAGTTCTGGATGCTGTTTATTCAAGAAGCTACCCCTTAGCCATTTCTGTGCCAGAGAAAATTTTATTTAATCCAATAACAGTTTAGAAGCTTTGATTGCATCATGATATAAAGCAAAGTTGTGCTACAGATATGGGACTCGTTGGAGCTTTTCTATTATCCTTCAGATTCAAACGAAGAAATCAGTATAATTTAGCAGCAAAATGACAAGGCAGCTGATGCATGTAAACAATGTCATTTACACCAGCTGGCTTCCCAGTCAGACGGGGGAGCTGGAATTGTTATCAGAGACAGCCCCAGCCTCTTCCCTTTGCATTTCGTTCTGAGGATTACATAAGAAAGCTCATGTGATATTAACTCAAGCAGCACATTCCCGTGAAACATTCCTCTGTCGGTACAAACCAGCGCATCCTCACTCACACAGCTTTTCTCCATCTCACCAGAGCACAGCATCACATGCACAACTGCAAAGAAAACACAGAACACTTCCAGAAGAAATTACAGACAGTCATCTCTCCAAAAATCACACATGCTCCCTTGTCAGCATTAACTGACAACTCCTAAATTGATTCTTTAAGTGTGACCCTGTTGCTCATATTTTCTAAATGTTTTAGCAGTTTGAAATCACAATGCACAAGTACTAATACACATCTTGAAAAACATATGGACGGATTTTCAAGTTACTAGTGCGTTATTAGCAAATATCATGTGTTATTTACTTGATGCACCAAACTCTGAAATATAAAATTATTCCTTTGCTTCCATGACTCAAGGGAAAAAAAAAAAAAAAAAATCAAACTTACCAAGCATTAGCTCTAAAAAGAATGTATGAAAATATGCCCACCTAATGCTTTGTCACAACAAACTCAAAAGCAGAAATGGAAATAATGCCAGTATCACTTTGAAATGTAATATCTGAACACACCTGTCAGAACTTAAATACCGAACCCTAAACACCGTTGAAATTCATCTCTGTATGGGCAATTTGCACATCAGAGGCTGCATTCTCCTGTGCTGCTCAAACTGAAACCAGTGAAAGCTGAACAAATGGGAAATGACTCTGGAGAGAGCCCTGTGAGACACAAAAGGAGAGGGTCTTTCAGAAGTTCGGTGTCCAGGAGCCAAAGAACAGGAGTGACTAAGAGTCTAAAAGGTTTTAGCGTTCAGAGTGAAGAATTACTCTGGAATTGAGTTATGACAGCTCTGATGGGTTCTCTGGGTGCAGAGTGCTTTTGTCAATCAGACATGTATTCAGTTATCCTTCAGTAGACTTACTAATTGATCTAAGAGAAGCCAATAGGGGAAATCAGTGAAAAAGCAGCATTCTAGAGATTGTGCCAGAAATGGACCCATTGCCCACACCAGCATTTCTCTGTCCTTTGACCCCTGCAGTCCATCCCATCCCTGCACATTGACATCTATGGAGACACCAAAAGCCCTTGAGACTGGGGAATTCCCTCTTTGGGATGTGAAAATAGCTTTAGGAAATAATCTCCCAGAGACGGAAAAACTGAAATACTGTTAAATTAAGTTACTTTAAAGCATAAAATCAAAATAGTAAATTAAATTAAAAAATAAAATAAAATATAGACTTCAAGAGGTGCAAGCAAAACTTAGGAGGGACACCTCAAAACAGAAAATTCTTTGTAGGTTAAAAGATGCTAGAAAAAAGCATATGTAGCACACATCTGTGATGTCTGCAATCACCAGNCAAGAGGTGCAAGCAAAACTTAGGAGAGACACTCCAAACCAGAAAATTCTGTGTAGGTTAAAAGATGCTAGAAGAAAGCAGATGTAGCACACATCTAAATACAAAANACCAAAAAAACCCCAAAAACCACCTCACATGAAATCTAGTGAATCAAATCAAGAAGACAAAACAAACTAAATGACCTAAATAATTCAGTACTGCTACAACATGAGTATAAAAGTGGTGTTATAATTACCGTTACATGTAGTAAAAAACCCAATTAACAGTACTCCAAATCTTTTTCCTCCTTAGGTCACAGCTGTGTTCTTTCTTCCTCTGCCTGTGAAACATCACGTGGGGGTGGGAGTTCAGATGCAGGGACCAGAGGAGAGTCAGGTAATGACAGAAACCTTAGATCTTGAAGGCAAATATTTCTGTTTAGAACACAGAGGGGCTTTAGCTTGCCCAACTCTCGCTAAAGAAAGAAATGCTAGAATTGATAGAGAGCCTCATCACTAACAGTAGCTGGCAAGTGTCCTCGCTGAGAAGCAACACTCTGTCAATCACAGATCTGTAATAATCTGTATTTGCACATCTTTACACACTATGGCATAGGAACGTTCTCCTGGAAACAGGGTGTTGTGTGATTTTATACACTTTTATAGTAAGCAGAAGCCTATGGCTCCAAAGAGGAGGGAATCTGGTGCCTGCCAGTGCTGGCAAGGCTGGGCTGCCTGGGCCTCATCTCTCTTCTAAGGTTTATAGCTTTTCTGGATCATTTACTATTTCCTTAAAGTTGTACAGGAACTACCCAGCACTGTGTTTTCAACACTTAATAAATCACTTCTTATAGTCACCGTCAAGGTACTGTAGGCTTAGAGAGAGATACCTAGTGGAATAAGCGAATTATTCTAGTTATATGGGGAAACACTTAACGTTTTAATGTAAAAATACTAATCACCAGGAAGCTATGAGTAGGTTGTTTGACTGGCAGTGATGCTCTTTCTCCAAGGAATTGAAATAGGTCAAACAATACATTGAATAGAAACAAGGGAAATAAGAAAACCTATTTTAACTCTAAGCTTCTGCATATTTCCAAGGCATGCAATCTAAAATTTATTCATTACTTCATTTATAATTCTGACATCCTTGTTCTGTGGACATGCAAAGTCAGGCTATCAAACATGAACATTACTCTCCACATTTCCTTTCGTAAAGAAACCTATATATTCTAAATGATGCTGGATTTTTTAAATCTCATTTCCTCACTTTATTTCTTTTAATGTTTATTTCCTGTTTTAAACTTTACTTCTGTTCTTCCAGAACAGAAGAGTGTTGGGCATGAGAAGGTAAAGTGTGTCTGCAACAGTTCCCTCATTCTGCACTGCTGTGTCCTTGCCTATGGATTACCTCACTGGATTTCTCTTGTTCTCTCTCTCAGGTGAGGAGAACAATTTTCCATCTGTTTTTGACGTGGCACTGCAAGAAGTTCACGCACTGCAAATGCCCTTGTCTTTACTACCAGCACACAACAACAAACTGCTCAGCTTTACTGGCCAGCATTTTCCTATGCCAGTAATTAGGTAAATCACATATAGCTCTTTAATTTACACACACACTGCTTCAGCACAGCCAAGAGTCAGTGAACTGTGGTAAGGAAGAGTCGGATAATGAGGTTCTCGGTGGGCTACTACAGCTTCAGAAATCAGACTGCAGTCAACAAAACCCAAGTTAGGGCTGAGTTTGACCAGAGATGTCAAATGTATGTCTAATATCCTAAAATCTATACAAATAATCTGCAACATTTCACAGAATAATATAAACATGATCTTTTATTTCATGAATCCTTGGCCTTTGACTAGCATTCAAGTCACATTTAGTTGCATCCCCCTTTGATCTTCAATTTAACACAAAATTATGAGTTCAACATCCATGAAACAAATCTAAGTCATTGCCTATTAAGTGAAACACATTTTTCTGCTAAATTCCCTGCAACTGAGACTATTATATTGGTACAAAAGAAGTTTAAAAATTGAAACTTCTTGGCTGGCTGCTTATTATTAAAGCATATGCAGCCTTAATGCAATAAAGCAGCATACATATTCTTGCTAACAGTAAATAAAGGAGCAAAGGGACGAGAAGACATGGAGTTTGGAACTATAAGGAAAGATGCTTTCATGAAGACAGAGTATAATGCACTCTGAAATTTCTCTTGGGACCACCACCACTACAGGCAATATTCTGCTGGGACTCCTGTTTTTCACTTCAGTTTCCACAAGCCACAACACTGTAATTTGGAAGCACATAAATGCTCCTACATCCAATGTGCTCCACAGTTCTAATTTTATAACCTGTCACCATACTCACCCTGAGTGAAGTACCGTAGGGTCTCACACGTTACTGCCAAGTGCTTGATTATCGAGTTTCAAGAGATATAAGTATTAGTTAAAATCTGCATTTCCCCTTGCAGTGTGTTTGATTCGTTAATTTTAATGTTAAATTAAAAGTTAATATGTATTTTCTTCCTATGGTGGAGGTGGCTTAGAGCACGGCTGACTGGCAGGTAAGGGAAACACGCACACAGCTCTTTTACATAATGCTACCGAGAAGATTATGAAGCAGCAGGAACGTAATTAACACCAAAGGTAGCCACGAACAGGAAGTCTAACCTATTTGCCTTCCACATTTAATAATCTCTACAGCAGTTACATCCTTCCACAACCATCAACATAATTCAGTGTTTTAACAGTGACAGCAAGCTAGTAAATGACTAAGTTATTGTCCCTCTTCTCTGCATCTTTCAAGTTCTGCTAACTCCTCCTGAGACCTGGGCACCAGAAGCACACAAAGCACTCAAGCCTTAGCATCTGCATTTATTCAGTGACTTATTAAAAAAAAAAAAAAAAAAAACAAAAAAAAACCAAAAACAACCACCTAACACCCCCCCATCTACTCCTTTTCTAATAACTCCTCCTTGTTGCACACACAGAGCCTATAGCATTGCATGCACACATCAAGGCAAAAATCAGCACTGGCTGCTGCTGAGTTCTGGCTACCATCAGCCACAGAACTGATCTTTCACTGCCAGGCACCTGTGGGCTGACACAGTGGCACCCTGAGGTGCATCTCAGCAGCAATTCCAGCTGCCAGAGCTTTTTGGGGTTATGGGTACTTCTGGACATCGTATCGTTCATCTTTAATCATTTCTGAGTGACAGAAGCATTACTGCAGGCAAGCAGAGTGCTGGGCAGTAAACATACTCTGCTTCTCTCAGTAGAATCTGCTTGTTTTGGTGTGAGAGTTATGGTTTTTTGGTTTTACGTAACTGAATCAGCCTTTACAGTGCATCCTTCAACAAAACAGTTGTGAAAGCTATGATTAAAAACATTCCAGTAAATACTTAACTCCACTGAAAATCATGAAGAAAAAATGTGTCCCTGAGAACTAAGACTAACTAAAATTTTCAAGTTCTCAAAAACCCTCAGGTAAAATTTTTGTTCATTAATGACTAAACAGATTTTGTAGGTCTTATGCGTTGCCTTCCCACCTTTACATCTGTTTTAGGAAAATTATCATATATTCTTTTAAATTAGACCGAACCAAAAAAACAAACCAACAAACAAACAAACCAACGCAGAAAAACCTACCACCCCTCTAATTTTATGTACTTGAGAAAGCAGTGTAATTGAGGGACAAATAAATTCAATGGTCAGTTTTCCCCTCCAATGCTGCACAAACTCACAGAACACAAGGTCTGCAGGGTGGGCTTCTGGCAGTGTAAATTCAATGGTACACAAACCTCGATCTTCATTCATGCTTCAAGTTACAACAAAAACAGCATGACAGAACAAAGCCACCACTACTTGAATGTCAAAAAGGATAAAGGCAATGTTAAAATAGCACCAACAAATTTGCACTGTAGCAACATTTTATGATATTCGCTATTTTCCCCTCTTTCACATTAGGAAAGAAGAATGAAACATCTGTAGCAGCTTTTCTTCTTGCTCTGAGAAGTATTAAGATGCATTCTCAGCCTTCACTCCTTTCTACTTCACACTTAATTGGTTTAGATAATACAGACCAAGCACTATTGCAGCATTCATCTTGCAACAAAACTAGCCTTGAAATAGAAAACAGAAGTATTCCTCAGCTTTCCTACACTCCTGAATCAAAACCATGTTAACCTAGGTTATCTACCAGTGTTAGCTAGCAGAGAACATGGAATTGCACATACTGAAGCTGCATCCTTGTCTCATTACTCAGATTAAGTCAGTATATAATTGAAACTGAAATATCTCCTACCTTTACCCATGAGAAATTTGGGCAATATCTCAAGCACTTTGTGTCTCACCGTACCGGTTTGACGGCCGCAAAGCAGTCAGCTTTGCACTGCTAAACAAAACAGCTTGAGGTTCAACAAATCAGCAGTGTTGGCATCTGATATAGCTCAAGTAAGGGGGAGGAGAGTCATTGTGAGATGTCACTGACAACTTCATTTCCACTTCTGTGCAAATTAAATGTAGGCTGGGGCACAGAAATGGAACATAATTAGACATAAAAAGTAGGACTGCAGGCTCTGGTTGACTGAAGATACTAGTACAGGAAAGAAAAAGCCAATTAAACCAGTAGTTTAACTCACAAACTGCAGCATTAATAATCCTAATAGAACTACAAAACAACAACCACAGAAGTCCAGTTGTGGAAACGCAACACTGAGCACCTCCAACGGCAGCCTAATTCCATTATAAAATCTCTCCATTGGAAAATGCATCATATACACTGCTCCAGTGCCACCACATTGGAGAAAAACATATACGAGCAACAGATGTGATCACTGAAATATGAGAATACAATATGAGCAATTAACAACTGGGTGAGAAAAGATAACAGGAAAACCACATTATCCTTTTCTGATGGTTTCTAATTTTTAAAGCTGACACATACAACAACTGAATAACTGTTCTAACTAATACCACTTACACATCTTTCAACCTGCTAACCAGAATAGTAAGCACAGTATTTCACAGTCATTATTGTGTTAGGCCATTTTTAATGACATTTTATAACTAGTAGGAGATTTATTGTCTACTCAGAAGCTGCCCACTAGGCAGCAAACTTATCACTACTGCAGCTGCCTCTGAATTTGTCATGTTACAAAGCTGACTCAGACAGCAATTTTGTGCCAGAAGATCTTTGGCAGCAGCAGCAAAAATCCTAGTAATATCCTCTGGAAAGCACAACTGCTACTCTTGGAAGGGTGGAAAAGACCAAGAAAAAAAAAAATCAGCTGATAAATCAGATAAGCTAGTTTCAAAATGCTTCAGTAATCGCTGTCAGAAGTTCACAGGAGATGGACCCTATCACAAATCAATTCTTCTAACAGCATCCCATTTCAGGTTTGTGGAAAGAAGTCCAGGCAGAAATATTCTTTACAGTATTTTGCTCCCTCCTCTTCCAATGAATGGTTAAATTTTGACTCTGTTTCTCCAGTCATGTTGCTTTTTAAATTATTCTCATGTAATGTTGCCCGAGTCACACAAATATGTCCACATATACTTAAATCTGTGAGGTTTTAAATAATGGGTAAAGCGGATTCAAGCAGTGGTTCTTGACACAAATAGTTCACCTGGTTTATCGAGGTTCAGTGCTTAACTGGGAGAGCCAAGACACAACTGTCTGCTCCCATCGAGATACATTTGCTTCTTAGCCATTCCTAAGAAAACAAATATAATTTCCTTTATGATCTACCTTACTGTTCTCCTAAGTAAATCTTCCCAGAGCAAAGATTGCTTTATTGGTGCAAGTTCTGACCAAGGATACCAGGAAAGGATATGGAATGAGAGCCTGAGTGAAAAAAGGAAGGAAGAAAAAAAAATTAAGAAAAAAAGCAAAAAAAAAAAATCAATCAGGTGCTAAAGCATAATTTCTCCAAATATAAATGACATAGGCTAGGTTGTAAAAGGGTCAAAAAATATGAGGCAGGAGAAGGAAAGTGAAAAATACTCACATTAAGTGGAAAAAAAAACTAACAAATAAAAATGCTGGGTTTTCAGGATGTGAAGAAAACACAACAAAAACCTGCTCACACAAACACCTAACAGTTCCCTTTAGGAAAAACGCTAAGAATTACAAAAAAGCCACCTAATAGCTCTACGTAAGTCTACATTTTACATAGCTGAGATGTAACTTGGATGAACTCAAGGCTGAGGAAGTATCACTCATTAAACAGTGGGGTACATTAAGTTCGTAAATAGCAGGCATGTAGTCAATAATCTGATATTTGTTTACATATTTTACCCACTCATTTCACAAATCAGTTGAACATTTTACATAATCTGCTTTAAACTGGAGTATAAGCAGACCAGTGCTTCTTCTCCAATTAGACCAATATTAAACCAAGGTTACTGACATCACTTCTTAAAAAGGGGAAAGTCCCCAACATCTAACCAAACATCTAAGCCTGGTTGGGAAGTACTCATTCAGATTGAAATTACAAGGTAGTTCGTTTTGAATCTGGGACTTTATTTTTCCTTTTCTCTTTAAAAGAGTTATTTTTACATTGCCTCGGTTTTCAATGTGTTTTTGCCAACAGTAAATTTAGACTGACTGCTCTAAGAAGCAGTGGAAAATGTGTGATGGTTTGGACCTAATTAGAACCTCAGCAAAAGCATGGAAAACTTGGGGGCAGGGGAAAGCACACAATCAGGAGTTCTCTACCAGACAACGTGGAAATCTTTGGCTTCAGTCATGGTTAGTCTGAATTAGCCATCTTTTGCACAGGGAAAAGCTTCATAAATGAAAAGGTTACTTACACAGATCCCATGCCAGCCCCCTTGAACCGGCACTGGCATGTATGAGAAAGACATACACCCACGTCTGGGAGAAGGAGAGAGTCAGAATTTCTTTCCTTGAAGCTGATCTCAGTTTTGCTGCAACAGCCTCTGTGGGGCACTGGAGGCTGGAGTGAGCTAGAACAAGCTAGAACAATTTTCAGACTATCTAGTTTGCATAAGCAATAAGGTTGGCATCTGGTGGCTCCAAAAATAAATATAATTAAAAAAAAAAAAAATCAGTCCTGAGATGGTGGAATTAATGCTTCACATCCCTTTTGGCAGCTTGTATCTCTCCATTTGCCAGCTACTCTATTTTCCTGCTATTTTCTCCAGTTGAGTGTGCTTCATAGTTATTCAGAAGATTTATGTATTTTCTTATGCTACTGCCTTAGTAATGTCAAACATGCAAGATGATACTTTCTGCTAGCTAATTCTCTTCCCACTAGATGACAAGGACTTCAAAGACAGAATGAACATCTCGAGTCTTTATTATCCAGCTTCCCACTTGCGCATACACTGCATGTAGAGTTTGTTTGAGGTGGCAACCTGATAGCAAAGCCAGACACAGAGCACATCAGTTCTGTGCATCTTGTCAGTGCAGATGAGCTGCTGGAGCTCAGCATCAAACAACAGCAGCAGCACACCCTGCCACACACTTCATCATAACGCTGGCAGGCTTATCTCTGAGCACCCGCGAGGTACGGGTACTGCTGAAAATCTCGGCGTGTCTTAGTGGAATATCAAAGTTCACATCAGAAGGAAGTGGCTTTTGTGTGCCGAGATCCGTACCACACCTGAACTGACTATTAGAAATGAAAAATGCACAGAATCACCAAAAGCCAGTGTGGAAACAAACCAGGACTTTCAGACATCCACTGTGGCTGGATAAAGTCTCAGCTGGTATGAGAAAAGCCCACAGATGTGTTCCACACACCGTGCCTACTTAGACCAATATCTGAATAGTGCTAATATTTGGGATGTCCCAAGAAACAAATGCATGTTCCCAAATCCACGTATTGCATCCATAATTACCGTAACACGGCCAATTAGTGCTGCTAATGATTGTTTCAGAAAATAACCAGATCACTGATGCTGGATTTTTCCACGCCAGCACAACTGCAGATGCACCATGAGCCCGTGGGTCTGAGAAATCTCACTTCACACATTCAGAGCCTGCAGTGCCCTTCCACGTGCAGCAGTGCAGTGTAACCACTTCTGGTGATTTTCCCAGGCTCTCATTTCATCACAGCATTATCAAACAGATGTGAAATTTCTGAGGAGAGTGAACAACCAGCTGAGAGCTTGTACATTTATAAAACTTTGGCTGAAATTCAGCCTACCAACAGCTGCAGCCATGTTCATGACATTTTGAAAAAAAACTGAACTTTACTGCTATGAAGATTTTGCTTTTGTGTGCAAGTTTTTGCTGCCCTATTTTAGAATTCAGGAAGGACTCAACACTTCACATCTCTCTCTCTCTCTCTGAGGGTAAAGCTTAATTTTTAATGAATTGTAATTAAGAACTGAAGCCCCACCCTCTGCTCACCCCCGCAGAGCTTATAACTCCAGCAACCATCTCTTCTATTCCCTTCTCTCCCTCTTCAGCACTGGAGGCAGAATGTACAGAGAGTGGGACCCTCCCATCTCTTCACAGAATTATACAGATGAACACACTGGGAGCACGTCAGGAAGCAATTCAGATTACGGCATTATTTCAAAAGCTGTGTACTTTGAACATTCCTTGAAATGCCACAAGAAATCTGAGGATCTGTAATTTTTTTCAGTTTTCATATCTGGGACACGTTTTACATAGGGAGAACTTTCAAGGGATGAGGGTTTAGTATTCTGAGCTATCCTAAAAATCAGCGTATAGCAAAAACCAGGACAGAATCTGCCCTAAAAGCAAGAACAGTTAGAAGTCTCGCTTCATAGATGTTAATATTCTCCATATTGCTGTGAGCTATATTTGATATTATTTGTCTAGCATCAGAGCTATGTGGAGTACTTCACAAAATGCAGGAAATTGAGATTTACTCCTAGGAAATTTGTCTCCTGAGTTTTAAGAAAAAAACATACCATGTAAAGGGTCACAAACTACAGAACTACTAAAGTAACCTTTCTTTCTGATTGTTATTCAAGTTGTCCTTACAGATAGCTTTCAAAAAAGGCTTTATGGCTGAAGAATTAAAAATGCAGTCATTGCAAACACCTAGGCTTTTAGTGCAATGTTCTAATTATGACATAGCAATGATTTTGAGAAAAATAACAACACCGAAACAAACGACTTCCCCTCACACCCCCTTATTTTTTCCTGCAGACCCACAAAAGGACTTATAAACTTCTCCCCCTCCTCAGTTTTTAATCTCACTATTTCCATGCTACTTTGATCTGGGCTTCTTGACAGACACGCACTTCCCAATCCCATTCTGAACCGGGTGTCTAATTTTGCAGATATACTTCATTGCTTTACGTTCATTACTGAGTCTCCTCCTCATATAATTGTGGCATACAGGAGTCTGTACATATGCAAACACTGTTTAGTTTCACCAGGACAGAGGCCAGAGCTAATAATATGCATGGCTTGTTGGCAGCAGTGAGAAAGGAGCAGCTACCAGTCTGAATTACCTGTGTCTCATTATTTATGGAACCAGGCAGGTGCCACCAGGGATAATTTTTGATGATTACATGCAGGATTTGTGCTTGATAAAATGAAGTCATTAATCTGATAATCTCATCATTCACCTGGTTTTAAATCCAAATGCAGTCTTATACATGTATGCATGCATGTGGCTACATATGTGCACTCTGGCTTGCTTGTTAATAAATGTATCAGCTGTTTGGTGTAAGATTTATGGGGTGGATTGCAGATAAACAACTTTGGCATCTCATTTCAGTTTTATCCAGGGAGAGGCTATAACATGAAAAAGACTAAGAAACGATTCTGTGCTTCAGCAAGTATCTTAAAACTCTAATATACAACATCTCCCTCCCCCTGGAGCTTTGGGTACCTCTGGCAACATTGGTATTTCAAGAACTGCGAGTTCACTTTGACAGAGGTACTAGAAGAAACAGTAGAGCTACTTCGTTATTTTCAAACCCAGCAATAAACACGGGATGTTAAAGGCTTCAGCACATTAGTTACTGATCTTAAATCTTTTTAATGATATGAAACATTTTAAGATCCACTGTTTGTCACAGATAGAATATTCGCTCTGTTTATTTACTATGATCTAAAGTATCATATTCAAGCAATGTTTATAAAACACTGTCAGCAGTTAAGATTCTTGACTTGTCCCAGATTAACTAGAGGATTCAAACCTCCCCTAGGTTAGCACTACAGAAAGTTTTATTCTACTAGATGCAAGTTTCCTTAGATATTCAGTGGGGAAAAAGCATCTTGAATAAATCTCTGTATCACAACAGCTCCTTGGCCTCATTGGCTGATAACACTACAGGACTGCGAAAGGAATGGAAAACACAAAGACAAAAATCCCTCTCTTCAGCCCAAGTCCATTTAGAAAAGTATGAATATAAATACCATCATTTTTCTGCTTTGTCCATCTTCACTTTGCCCCAGTTCTATGGAAAGCCTTCAAAATGGCAAAGATAGAATTTGATCTTTTGAACACCTCTTACAGAGGTTTCTATCTCTCCAAACTCAAAACAAAACTTCTGCCATCCCAAAGGCATACAAAAAACCCCACAAAGCAGGGGGTGGGGGCAAAGAAAGTACAGTCTATTTTGGAAGAGCAGTTTTCCAAAAGCACCATCTTTGCTCAAAAAGGATCACGTTTGAACAGGCACAGCACCGACAGTGGCTTCTGGCAACCCCCAGCACAAGTAATACGAAACCACAATAAAAAGTGGCCTTTTTCCCCTTTCTTCAAGAAAAGTACACAGAGAAAAACCTTGTCCTGAAAAAAAGTAATCTAAATCGAAATGAAGAGGAGAAAAGTATTATTAACCTTCAACAGAAATACAAGTAAGCCACACAGAAACAAAATGATCCACTGGACGGGACACACAGTGTTTACAGCAGAGCCAGGAAATAAAGCAAGCATGCTTGAACCATTCTACATCCACTGTCCCAAATTTAATTTTCATTTTGACCAAAGCTTTCACAAATGAGGATGTGCACCCAAAACACCAGACTTAGATGTAGTTAGCAGCTTATAAAGTGCAAATGTAATGAATCAGCTATTTCTCATTCTAAATCACAGTCTCAGAATCCAAGTTGGAAGGGGCCCTGGGAGGTTAGCTAGTCCAGCATCCTTCTCAAAGCTGGGTCAAATGCTGAATTTAGATTACGTTGCTCAAGGCTTTGTGTTGAGAAGCCTAGAAAACCTCCAAGGACCTGTGTGTTCAATGTGAAATTTAAATGAAATATGTCAAGGAGAAAATATCCTGAAGAGATATCCTATCACTCACCTTTTGAAGAAAGCAAGCATAATAATTCTGATCATAAATAATGCTATTGCATATTACCTCTTTCAAATATTTGACCTGGCGTAGGTGTACAGCAAGTGAGGGCAAGCAGAGGCCAAAAAGGCAACACAGAATTTCAGATTATAAATCCAACCTGTCTTCAGGTCTGACTTTTCTTTAAATTCGAATTTAATGTAATAACAAACTGTGTTTAAAATGCAAAAACAACCACATACCCTCCAACCAAAAAGGCTCAAACCAGCCTGCTCTTTGACAGAGACAGACACTGTGTGTGTGCAGGTGTGCACAGGAGTAGCCCTCGTCCCGTTATGTCCCAAAACCTCTTTAGGATAATCAGAGATCATAAGGTTTTCCAACCATTCCGTTTGGAAGCATCCAGAAAAACAACCGGCCAAAATAATAACTAAGGCACAGAGTACTGTAAGGAAATTACTATGAAATAATAGTTTGTTTAACTCAAAATCCTTTAAGCCTACCTTATGCTCATTTAATATAGTCAAGATGAGGTATTCTGTAATATTTTGTGAGGCAAAGTTTTTCTACTACAACACTTCATCTATATTCTTTCCTCCTTCCTCATTAAAAAAAATAAAAAAACCCCAGTATTTTAAGAAACTTCTTTTCCAAAAAGTATAGTCCTGAAATAACTCACTGTAATGGTGGTGGACTGTAAATCTTAAAACAAATGACACATTTATTTCTGAGAACACTCTCTAGCAATCATTGTCATTTATGTCTTTTAAAGAGCACATGATGTTGCCTGTGTAAACATTATTTTTTTCCTCTGATTGGTTTCGATAAAGTAATTTTTCCAGGCAGAACATTTGGATTACCATATATTGAAAAGCAGAATGTCTTATACACATCTGGTTTGGATTTGTGAAGTGGCTTGTTGTTCATACATTTTCAGCTGCGTGGAATAAAATTGTGTTGATGAAGCAGTAAATATTTTTTTATTGAACGCAATGAAAGTTGAATTCCGAGAACAGTCCACTGTTAATTACTACAGGTACTCTGCCAAATATTTACTTCAAAAATCGTCAACAAACCAAGCTAACGAAGCAGAATAGACACTTGCACAGTGACCCATGGGGTTCAAGCTCACAGCCCAAATCTTGCTGCGCATCAGACAGCCTTTTTAGTTACCATCTGCAACAGGAACATCAGCTTGCTTTTTGGCTTCTGTCACCCTAGCCTTTATGCACCTGAAATGAAATCTATCCCTGATTTCCTTTGGGCATGCCTTGGAAGGTGTGCAGACTAGCTGTGGCCTCTGCTGAGGCCCCCGTTTACAGAGTTGCAAAACAGCTCTGCCAAATCCCTCCATAAGAAGTGCTTTGTAATTCAGTTAGAAGCAAAGCAAAGCAACCAAAACCACCATAAACCCCACTTGCCCGCAAACCTCACCCTCTAGCTCAAGAGAAAAATAATAAATTTAATCAGAAGACATGCAACAAGGTTATATGATAATAAAAGAGATGGGTGGGAAAAAAAACAAAACCAAGAAAACCTCAGATGCTTACATTCTTTTCAGCAAGCCAAAAGAGGAACATTTTCTTGCTTCTCCTCTTAACCAGCTGGCATGCTATCTTCTCCAGACAATGCAGAAGCCCTGGTTTCCTTTTTTGTATCTCTCAGTTATCTATCTTTGCATTCAGCACATTAGAGAGATTAGAATCTCTCCCAGAGTCTGTCCTCACTGTTGAGCTTTCAAAGACTGCTGTACATCAGTGTAGTCTTGATTTCAGTTGCTGATTCATTAGTATATGCCTACCTCAAGATGTCTAGAAATGACACCTTGTTACAAATAGCAATTAACTTTATTCATCTAGTCTGGGAAACCTTACAGTCCAAGCTTTATTAACGCACCACACTTACAGATTGGTTACCTGCATAAACGGGACTGCTGATTTCATGTTCCTAAAACTTGGTCTTCAGTGACAGCAGGCAAGTGTTCCTGAGTCCTCTGCTGGCCCGGATTACAGAGGCTGTCAGCCTCTCCAAAACCCACCGCACGACCCCCCGAGTGTCCCCTCCAATTAAGGGCACAAGTACTTGGAGAATTACCCGCTGTCTGAAAAACATTCACATGGAAAGCTGCTGAACTGCACATCCGAAACAGAGGTTATTATTTAGGAACTTAGGTCTGCATACGTTCATTTGAATGTTCTCATTTTAAAAATAAAATCACATGACATTCTATATTCCAATGCATCTGTAGAGTCAGTGACTCATCTAATCGGTTTGCTCTTGTGAAGCCTGATTTACTGAGTCGCTCCAAGTACAAGTACCTCTTAAATTCTTTTACTGAATTATTTCATGGCAGTTACATGAGGACGAGTTGAAAATTTTTCTTCTGTCCAAAGGTAGAACTCCTGAAAGTGCCATTTCTGTTAGGCCATGACCTAACTTTCATTGATCCACCATCAACATTGAAATCTTAACCTTGAAAGCGCTCTGGATTTGGGAAACAGGAATGTCTTCGGTGTGTAAATACTGGCTTTGTGGGAAAGAGATAAAGAAAAATCTATATTGGTGTTCCTAAAAACAGTCAGCTAGCTCCTGATCTAGCATTCTGCCTTCACATGACCAACGTTCAGGGAAGCTTTTCAACAACAAAAATATAATTAAGTTATATTAGTATTCATATTTAGATTGCATGTACTCCTTTGATACTCTCACCTCTTCATCAGTTTGCTGCCTGTGGATCTGGCATTCAAGGTTTGCTGACTCAGGCAGGTCTGCAGCATGTCCACCCAGACCTTGCACAGGTTTGAAGACTCAGGGGAAGACTGAACAGATGAAACTGTTCCAGGGCTGGGTCCAGCCTACAGACCATGCCTCTGCCTGCTCACACTGCAGAGAGTTCTAAACTAATTAGTACATGATCTGCTGGCAACTTATACTCTCAGAAGCACGAAGCTCTGGTCAGCTAAGTGTGAAACTATTTACTCAGTTCTCAGGTTACTGCAGCCCGTGATGAGCTGCTGAGGTTAAGAACAAGCTGTAAAGGCAAACTAGTTGAATTCATTCCTGTTCTCACCTGCCGTAAGATAGCAGGACTGATTTCAATCAGCATTTTTAGATGCAGGCTGTTTACATGACAGACCTACAATTTCTAATGACAGCCCAGCATTTAAGCATAGAGCCCTCATTCCCTTCTCATCAAGAGTTTTAATGTAAAAAAGACTAAAAAGAGCAGGAACTGTGCAAGGTTTGTGACTTATTCAAGAGTGCAGAGTAAATCGCAGTGAGAAGTGCAGTTATTTCATGTGACACCCAGCCACTGCATTAGTGGGGTTACGCTCCCACATTTCAGCATGATATCCATTCATGAATTATGTTCTTTATGTTTGGTTAGAAACAACGAGAAGAAAAACTCCACAACACTGGGGGAGGGCCAAAAAAAAAAAAAAAAAAGTAAAATTTGCCAGGGAAATACACTTCAAAGCTTCCCAGCCTGTCTCAGTCTTCAGGATATATATTCTGCAACAGTGTTCCCATGATTCAAAGGGGTTGCTGTCTCAGTCTTCAGGATATATATTCTGCAACAGTGTTCCCATGATTCAAAGGGGTTGTTGGCCTAATAGTAAATTAATGTCAAAGCATCTGAATGACTTGACACAATACATTTTATTCTAACTAGAGTTTAAATGGCAAGGAAATAGTAGGGCCTGCCCTTATTTTAATAAGATAGTTACATAATGGAGATCTTGCAACTTCACATTCCTCAACAACTATGGCTTCTTTCAGCAATAACACAATTTTTATGCAAAATATTTTAAAAACTCACTTTTCCAGAAATTAAATTACTCCTCATGAAATAAAAGCAATAAACTGATACCAACCAACATTTAATGAAGTGGGAGACAATTGTATTAGTCCATAATAGAAGTGCATGTCTGCAGGCAAGTGATACTCAGTTCAAACTTCCTGGTTTAGCATAATACCCTAACAAAGTGCTATGCATCAAAATCACTGATTTATCTTGTTTGGATTTTTTGCAAAGTTCATATTTTAGAACAGTTGTTGTACTTGGTTTCATACTTGAGCAATTCATATAAAGTGTCAGGCTTCCAATGAAAGGAACACTTAAAAACATTATGCAAAAACAACCTACTCCATGAGCACTAGGCAGCAACCCAGACAACATTTTTTGAAGTCTACGATGCAATTGACATTTATGTCAACAGTTGAAAATAACGTCAACAGTTTCAAGTCAGTCAATGTACAAAGGTAGGGTTTTGGAAAGCACTCAGGATACCTAAGTTTTACTTACGCTATTCAAAAGATTTTTTTTTTCCTTTTGAAAAGCCTAGACCAATTCTTTGTTACTAGGCAGGTGAATTTAGAAGTTAATTTCTCTCACTACACAACTGAATTTTCAAATATTTTAGGATCCAAAGCTTGGTCAAAAAAAGGATTCAGGCATATATTTTTAGTGGTTAAGCACTTGATAATGATCCTTTCCTAGGAGCTGCATACATGACTGAAAACAAAGCAGAATTCTGTACCACCTACTTGGAAACAGCGAACATCAGAGCAGCTCCTTCACACTGGGGGGAAGGTTTTCCCAAAACGCCAATGTGTTGAGCCGAAAGTCTTCCTAGCTTCTTTGAGCTTATTTAAATGTAAGCCACGTTACAGGTGAGATCCCATTTCAGCCAGGCAGATCGGTATTGCTGACCGCAGTACTCGCTGCGGGCATCGCTGACAGCGGCCAGTACCCGCAGCCAGTCGCGCTGTGCCGCGCACGGAGCTGAAGGTCACGGGCGCTGCTCTGCCGGCAGCCCCAGCGCGCCTGGCTCTGCACCGGGACATCTTCCTGCACACCCATGGCCACACAGCATCGGCTGCTTTGTAACCCTGCAATACCCGTCCTGGGCGTGTTCGACACTGCCTCTGAGCGTACAGACAGCGGTTCTCACTGCACAGCACCGGGGTGCTCTTTGCAAAACAAAGCGTCATCATACAGATGAAATTAGGAACCTTGAAGGGAGAAGTCCCATGAAATCCAGACATTATCTGTAGCCTTACATGCCCTTTTAAGAACATAGGTGCTAGGATAATTCTATACCTCTTAAAAAATACATATGCACATGAGGACTCTCACTGACTTAATTCTGAGCCCTCATCTGAAGGCTTCTTCACATGAATAAGACCCGAATAAATATATAAGTCCATAAATAAATTCAACATATAGTATAGTATAACTAAGATAGACACTGCATTAGTCAAATAACTTCATTCTGATCTAAGATTCACTGTTCACTCTCTTAACTCAGCTGAAGTCACATATAAGTCAGCTAGGAAAGTGGCAACAATCATTAAGGAAAAACTGGCCTCTCTTTTGTCTTAAGCTTTTCATACAAAAAGCAAATTTATAAAAGAAGAGTCATGGCTTCCTGATGTGTACTATCAAAACCAAAAATAAATAAACCAAGAAACTGCTGAAGAGTTATGTAAAAAAAAAAATTCAGACTATACACTCAAAAAAAGTTTAGTGACTGGACATGTATTTGGTAATACTTAACCAGTTGCTTAGGGAGAAGACAAGATAGAAAGCTGGTTAAAGAAATTCCAAACCTATTTTAAAAGGAATTATTAATTTCTTTCCCAGAGTTTTCTCATCTGTAAAATCAAATACTATTTTGATTTACTACTATTTACTACTTAGTTTTAAGCCAGTCTGTCCCCAGATTTTACTACTTATTGTGCTACTCAAAATATATTTGATCACTGTAAAATCTGTCTGTTGGCAAAATACTCATCTACATGTTTTACAGCCTCCCTCTCCTCCACAGGACCTGCACCTCTCCACTCAGCATCTCCTTTGATCAGAAGCATTCACTCCACAATTCCACGTTCGCTGTGCAGCTCGCTGTCCCTTGCTCTCCCTCAATGCTTTCAAGGAGAAACTCGCAGGCGCTGTCCTTTCCTGCTGAGAGCTGGGTATAACAGACCATTTCTTGTCTTTTGTTACCAAAGCCTGGCCTCAGTGATCCCCACACACCGACACCACCACTCAGCTCTGCTTGTTTGGGAACACAGCCAAGCAGCTGAAGAGGCAGAAAGAAAAACCCACAACCCATCAGCAAGTGCAAAACACAGCAGCTATTTATTGCTCACTTGCACAGGTCGCTCTAACGCCAGTGCGATTCTCCTGCACACAGGTCTTAGCTCAAGTACTGATGCAGAGCTTGCCTCTTTCCTTCAGGGGACTTTCAAAACCTTGCAGAAAAGCTCCTTGAGTTAGCAGAGCCATTGCCTCTCCAGCTCCTGTGCTCATTTCCTAGCACTCCCTGAACGATGGACAAGGATGCAATAGCAGGAGCCTCACAAGAAAGTCACATGCAAATGCTCAATAGGTAATAACAACATAATGATAGGCATGAAAAAAACAATGGTGAAGTTAATTCCTTTGACCTAGCTTCTCCACATGACCTATGGACAGGAAAGGAATCTGATGGTTTATAAAAGTACTTAGAGTTACACTGAACATATATGTAATGTGTGAAAATAAACCTATAGCTTCCTGTGCAAAACAGAGCCACGGCTAATGCTAAAAAAATGCAATTGTGACTCTGAATTTTGAGACTGAATCATTAATGTTGGGAAGTCCAAAATCTTGCTTAAACAGAGACAACTTTGAACTTCAACAAGTTGCTCAGGAATTTGTTTGAGCACATTTCAAACTTTTAGCGAGTGAGAATCCACAACCTCCTTGAAAACCTGTTCCCATGCTTAGTTACCTTCAGAGTAAAGATATTTTCCTTATATTCCACCAGAGCCTCCCTGCTAAAACATTTCTGACCAGCATATCTTGTTCTGCTGTGCACATCTGCCAGAAGTTAGTCCATCACACACAGAGAACTCATTCGTCCCCACTGAATCTCATCAGATGTCTGTTGACCCATTCCTTCAGCCAGACTAGGTCCCAGTCAAGAACAGTGACAATGGTAATTCCAAACGACATAGGTAGCATAAAGATCATAGAAGAATCTATACAACTTCAGAATACTTTGGGACTTGGGGCAGTTTTGTTGGGATTTTTTTCACCCCTCCCAATATTTTGCAGTAATTTTTTTTCCCTTACCTCATCAGGGCAATAATCTCTGGATAGAGCAGCTAAAATAAGAGTGTATGTGTGTGGCACAGCTACCTTACAGTAATACTGTTGCTAGTTACCTGAATCTAAAAGAGAAACGTGCTTTCAAAATTTCAGCCTATTTCATTTACTTTCCAGAATAAAACACAATGAAAATTTAGAAATACTTTTTAATAGATCCATTTTGACAGTTAATGGGATACTCTATTTCACTTATTTTCCAATCTGCTTTCTTCAGCTGAGGTTTTCTATTAATTATTTTTAGCAATTAGAAAATCCATTAGCAAACTATTTCTTCAAACTCCTAAGTGAAATAAATTCAAGTCCAAATATGTTTTTAAATACGCCTCAAAGTATTTTTTTCAGATGCTAGCAAGTATAAATGTTTGCCTATATTTTCACTTTTCTCCTACGTAGTAACTAGATGATATTACTTTTGTACTATTTATGGAGCATACAAATAAAACTGCATGGAAATGGAAAAAAAACACCAAGGCTAGAGATGAGCAGTGAATAGTGTGTGATGAACAGTCAGCTCGAGAAAGCTGCAGTCTGACTGCTCTTTTCAAAGACCTGCAGGTATTCTTTGAGCTGTTCTATGTTTACCTAGAAAGAACTCATCCAAACCCAGAAAAATCTTCGCCTTTGCAGTTGCAGAGAGGCCAAAAAGTAGCATTTAATTTGCTTTTCATCCAAGCTACTGACATGAGAATTACAAGTAGGAGGAAAACTTCTCATTTTCCTTTTCATAGGAAACTAACGCTGCCCTTAGATGTACCAAAAATACGCCACGCTATGTTCTTACCAAATTAATTTTGTAATTAGCAGGACGAATCCATGTGTTCTTGAACACCAGAAAGCATCACATGTGGCTTGAGGAGCAGGTTTGGCTAACGTGCCACAGTGGCAGGAGTTACCTGCTGGCTCTGCTCAGCTGCAACCAGGACTTGTGGAGACCCCATCTCTAGAGACAGCTACTCACAAATATGTCTGTCTGCATACTATCTAAAAGTATTATTTCTTGGTAATTTTGGCCTCTTCCAACACCAGTCTATACACAGGGATATTAAAAAAAAAGTTTATTTTAACTTCAAGTCAATGGAAAATTTATACACAAAATTTTAGGTTTTTCTTCTTAGCATTACAAAACTAACAGATAGGATGTAACTTCGTTCTGAACTGCAACACTATACTTGTTTTTAATACATTCAGAAAACATTAAACTTGTAATTTTCCTCTATATTTAATAGTAGTTACTCCCTTTAGTTTTTTCTAATGTAATTCCCTGTATTTATTTCTTCCACTTTTATAATGCATAGGCATGTATCCTCTGAACATTTAATAACAGCATAAATTCACATGCAGTAAGAAAAGCTATTTTATAAAAAACTACATACAGTCTACTTAAAGGAACAATGATTTATTACTCAGTAGTATAACTGGAGAGATTTCAGAGAATATTTATTATCATGCATTTGCTGTGAGTGCTCTTGTAGCTCTGCAGCAGCAGGTAGCCTGCACGGTGCCAATGGCTTGCTGAGTCCCGTTGGGAAGACTCACTGAGCTCCCTGGAATGGGTTTCCCTTTCTCCCTTCACACACATTGAACTTTCAGTAAAAAGAATGATATAATAAGAACAAAACACTCTGGAGAACATCAGAGAAGGATCTCTGAGACAGAGATGGCAGATAGCCATGCTGCAACCAGAATATCTTTAAGGAAAAAATGAACAAAGTGAGTCTGTAGTTAAAAAGGAAGAGATACTCCTACCTTTCAGTAGCTGATCTTTAATTATTAGACACGGTCAATTATTGCTGAATGACGTTTACAGGCTTGTACTTTGTTGTTAGTTTTCTACTCATCTCTACTATAACTGGAGCTACAGTCCAGGAGTAACCTCCAGGACAATAAAGCAACCATTTTAAAAAGTGCAGTCCCTGCCCTCTACACACACCTACACTCAGAACTTTTTCTTCAACAAGAAGTGGGAAACAGAGACAGCTGCCCCCACTGTCGACCAAGAAAATACTGAATTAATGTTCTGAAATCATGACAGCAGCTAAAATACCTGTTGTTCAGCCTTCTGAGGTTATGCCACCTTCTCAGATAATCCCCCATCGTTCTGCCTGTCTTCCAGCAAACCCCAGCAATGTCAGTTGAAGCAGCACACAGGGCTCCATTCATCACAGAGTGTTTAAATTTCTACCAACGACCATAAGCACACAACATTCAAATCCCAAATCACACAACAAAGAAATAAAAGAAATCAGAACCATATACTGACACCCTTAAATTCTAAAAATATCAGAATAATGCATTCTAGCCTTTGTTAAGTCCCACTGCAGTAGTTCCATCGCTTTCATTTTGTTATTTCAGTACATCTATGAATAAAGTAGTTCCTTTATTCACACTCTCCTTCACCTAATAAAAAAGGAAGGGCAGCTTTGTGTCTTGCCCAAAGCCTTGAAGGCAGTTTCTGAAGAGATCTATGGCTCTGTCCAAATGCCTTTTTTCCTTTCATTTCTGGTCATTTCATCTGTATAATAAGGCAATCACTACACAGATTAATTGAGACCCAAAACAGGCTATGGGCAGGCACTAAAACTTCTTGTGAGGACAGGAAAAGCGTAATCACACAATTTAAGAACATGTCAAGTAGTACACTGATGCACTTCACCCAGAGAAAAAAAAATTTAAAAATTAATATAGCACTGAAACATCTGCTTAGAAAAGTCACTGCCTCCTGTAAACCCCATCTGGACTGCTGTGGAGATGATCATATTGCAATATGGTGGTCGCTACCATTAAAGGAGCTATTAAGAAATACATATCAGCCTTCCTGCTCTTATGATGAAAGCATCCATAAGTCTCCTGTGATACTCTTCTCGCATCTTTCTAATCTTCATAAATACAGTCAGAGCCGCACCTGAATCTGCTGTTGGTTGCAGATGTGAGTACCATGTTTAGAAAAACAAATGATGCACATGAACCATTTCTTCTGTAGCTTATTATCTTAAATCAGACATAAAAATCAGACTTCCACAATGACACACACAACAAGATACAACCTTCATTTTTATGTGGCAGAAATCTTGAATCTATTGTTATTGTTGCAATGAGAAAAAAAAAATCTATGTTGATATACTACAGACAACAAGATTACGCTTCTTTCTAAAAATGTCAGTGCTGTTAAAAGCTGACATATCTAAAAGGACTGAAGAGTAGAGTTCCCTTTTCATCCATCAAAATCTACACCTCAGGAACTATAGCTGGCAGTCAAGATAGTACCTCTGCTTAAAGAAGGCATTTATACACATAATATAAGCAATGAGGGTAAGGTTCTGAGGGAATAGATTGCACACAGGTTACTGAACACTACTACTGTAATACAGCATAGCAGCTGAACTGCTGTGTGCATTCCAATCTCTGCAAGTATCACAGGTAAAATTTAGAATAGGTAAATTTAATAGGTAAAATATTTGTCCTACTCCTTCAGTGATTCCACTAACTCTCACAACTTCTCAATGCCACAGTTTTCAGAAAAAATACATCCTGTGTATATATTTCCTGTTTCCTTCATGAAATTCTAACCCTTCTTGTTCCATTGTAACATTCTCTCACATATATCCGTCACGCAGGGTGGGGGATGTGTAATTCTGCACACTTTCAAGTGTTCTGGGAAGAATTAATGGCCTCTGTCTACCTGAATATCTCCACAGCTTTCGATACAGAGTCCCATAGTCTCATCCTAGAGAAACTGAGGTGGTGTGGTCTGGACAATTGGTCCTTGTGGTGGGTGGGGAACTGACCAACCGTGACCATAGTGTGGTGGGAAATTGCTCCTTCTCAAAGCAGGGTGCCCAGGGACTGACATTCAGACCAACCCTATTTAATATTTTCATCACCCATGATCTGGATGACGGGATCAAATGTACCCTGATGAAGTTTCCCCATGATGCCAAAGTGAAGGGGAAGTGGACACTTGGAAGGAAAAGCCACCCTGCAGGAACAGACCTGGAAAGGCTGGATGAATGGGCTAACAAGAACCTTAAGAAGTTCACATGGACAAGCATAAGGCCTTTCACCTGGGAAAAACACAAGTGGGGTGGGAAGCACAGGCTGGGATCTAACCAGCCGGGGATGAGCTCTGTGGAGAGGGACCCTGGGTGCAGTGAGGTCAATATGAGCGAACACTGTGCTGCTGCTGCAGCAAAGCAAGGCAACAGGAGGCTGGGCTGCACCACCAGCAGACACACAAGTCACCACCCCACTCTACTCGGCGCTTGCCAAGCCACACCTGGAGTACCGTGTTCAGTTTTGGTGCCTGCTATCCAAAAAGGATGGCAAGCTGGAGAGGGTCCAGAGAACAGCCACAAAGATGATCACAGGGCTAGGAAGCTGCCATATGAAGAAAGGTTGGGAAAATTGGGCTGGTCCAGCCTTGAGAAATGAAGGCTTAGGGTTGACCTTATCATTACGTTCCAGTGTTTGAAGGATGGCTACAAAGAAGATGGAAACTTCTTGTTTACAAAGAATCACAGGGAAAAAGTGAGGAGTATCAGGTACGAGTTTCTCCTGGGGAGATTCTGATTGGACACAAAAGGAAAGCTCTTCACAAGGAGAACAATCATTAATTGGAATAATCTCCTGAATGAAGAGGCAGATTCCCCAACATTGGACACGTTCAAGATTCGGTGGAACAGGGTGCTGGTCCATCTTGTCTAGACCTTGCTTTTGTCAAGAAACATTGGACCAGATGATCCTTGAGGTCCCTTCCAAACTGGTGTTCTACCATTAAAGGCAAGTAAATAATTCTGGTAAGTACTGGTCTTCATTAGGAACATTGAGTGCCTGTCTGTTCCAAGTTCTTGACTTCAACTCCAAAATTTCTCTGATGCTACTCTGGGGGGAAAAAAAAAAAAAAAGCTCCCCTGAAATGCCTTAATGGGAGACTTAATTAATAATTATGAGTTTTTTACATCAATGTTTCAATGACAGGTATTTAATGTGCAGCAAACACACTTCTACACCATTGGGCTGTGTGCAAGAATTGCGTGCAAAGATTTCATACTTCTTCCAACAGACAGAACTTCCTGACATACTGCTGTTTGAAGGTACCAAATTTAATTTTATTTCCTAAAATACTTAGAAATACATTGCATATTGCTTCTGTCCTTTTCAAGGAAGACAAGATCTGCCTTGGTTAGCTTCAGATGCTTCCACTGGTTTGTAATCAATATAAACGACCACATTACTAATTCATTACAACTACAGTTCTGGGACAGGCATCCATGTTTCAAGATGCTGGAACTGTTATCAAAAGGTCTAAAAAGTTTTCTCCTCAAAGTGCTCTGACCTTGGCAAAGGAAGGACTGCTGAACATTCCCCACTTGGTAACTGCCCATGCCAAGATACTGACCTTTACTACACATTTAATGAGATTGCCATATGCCAATCTTTCTACACATTTCAAGTATACAAGATGCAAGGGGTTAATTAACATTAAATATATACTATTAAGCAACAGAATGCATGTCAGAATCCATATAAATACTTAATCTGAAGAATTACTTAGAAAGTACATTTCTGCGGTAGTAAATAATTAATCCTCTCTGATCAATACAGAAATGACAGTAATTAGAGAAAATAAGACAGCACTGAAACCATTAAGACACACTTTTTTGAAGTGGGGATGTTTTTGATGCAGTTATGTTCTTTGTTTACTGTAAAGTTATTCCAACAGGGACAGAAAACCTCATATTTTGGAGTGTTAAAACAGTCCAATGTTCATCTTAAGCAACACTTCCAGAACTTGTGCAAATTGAAAAAAAAATTGCAGTAAATTTCCCACAATTTATGCAGCCCCTTAGATCCTAGGGTAGCATTCTCCATTACTATAGATCATCACAGTTTAAAATATTTGTGGCTTTGCCAATGTGTCACAAAATGCATATTTTCCTTTTTATTCCTTAGAACTGCAGAGCAATCTGTTGAGCTGGGGCCTCAATGATTATAATTTCTACTTGCAACAAATAAGATGCACATAAGCAAACTATTTCAGCTCAAATGTAAACAAACCCAAAAAACGTTACCATTGAAATGGCATTTATCAGCTGTCAGACTGATATGTGAAACTGAGTTAGTATTTGAAATACCAGTCTGTGCAAATAAAGAAGTGTTCTGATCCCCTCGCCATGGTTTTTTTCTGTAAATACCAATTTACATACCAAAACTATTTGGCAACAAAACATGTAGTTAAGCTTTTCTCCTAAAGTTTGCCTAAACATGCCAGCAAACTAAATATAAAGCTTAAGACTGTTACTACAAGTGTAGTCTTTAAAAACAAAATTAATCCTTTACATTTTCCCTCAATATATTTGTGTACATAAAGAATGATTTCATCTTAGCCCAATTGAGTTTAAGAGCTTTCAAACTGCAGTTAAGTTCCAGCATATACAAAGAAAAAGAGAACTTAAGATATGAAGCTGAATAAGCAACAGGACAGGAGAGGAGTCAGGGTATAGGGAAACCAATGTAATGGTATTAAAAGGTAAAGCATTTTTAAAAAATCTGAAAAAATCTTCGTCCATTTTGAGATCTCATTTCTGCGGTCCCTTTGTGTGAGTTTCAGTTCTCTAGCTACAAAATGAAGTGCTTATAATCCCACAAAAATTTAAATTTGGACTTCTACAAAATGAAGTGCTTATAATCCCACAAAAACTTAAATTTGGACTTAAGATTCCTTTGGCATACAAAGGAAACAAAAGGCAGCACCATGTGCACATCCTACACACCCAGGCAGTTTGAGATCCAATATCACATTTAAGTTTGAAATTTAGGAGCTAGTCCAGCAATATCCTGATACCTGAGGGTATTGAGACAGCCAATGATTATACACATTTTTAAGGGGAAAACCAGCAAAACCCAAACCTCATTCAAATCTAAAGCATACTATTGAATACATTTAAAGAGAAGAAACCAATAAGTATATTATATAGTGTTACCAAAAAAGGAAGGTTTATTCTAATTCATTGCTGTATGTTAACAGAAGTCATACATGATTTTTACAGGATCGTCTTTGCAATTGCCTGTATCAACAGCCACACCAAAAATTATTCTGAAGCAGTACAGAATCTGAATTCGAAGTGAGCTAGTATGTTACAGTTATGTACTTTGATACCATGATGTAATCTGCATATTTTTAAAAGTGGAAAATAAATATAAGATGATAAACAACTACAAAACAATTTAAGCCAAAGATTGCACTGCTCTTTGTGTGGAACACCATAGGAAGAGACCACAAAACTGCCTATTTCTACTACCACTACTGTATTTGCCATCACACAGCTCTGTTGAGGTGTAATATTAATACAGCGCAAAGAGCAATGAAAATATCTGCAGAGTAACCAATGCCAGAGATGTCAATGATAAAGAACTTCAATGCAGATGGTTCTGAAAAACATGAATAAATAGACAAGTAGAAAGACTGGCTTTAAACAGTAACGAAGTGAAAATGGGCAGGTAACATGCACGTCTGAATTGCAGCGCTCTGCAAGTCTAGGGCTTCCTTCAGCAAATCTCCAAAAGCAGAGTTTGGGATTCTATTGGTTCGCTAGCACGACATGTGATACTCAGTTCATGCAGAGACACCCGAGATAAGCAGCATGATGGAAAGGCTGCAACCCAAAAATGAAACATCTCACATGAAAGTATTTTCCTCAGACAAAACAGCAACATATCATCCACAAGGTTTCATAATGGAAGTCTCCCTCCTAAAAAACCCCTCCAGCCTTACCCCCCTGCACAGATACAAGGCTTATGCTCTCCTGAAGCATTGGGGTGCTATCTACCTTTCCAGCACAGAGGCATTGCCACTTTTCCACTGTGCACCACTACAAGGCCATCTCTCTCCTAAGACTGGAAAATTCCCTTTCTTTTTTTAAAAGAAATTTATGCAAAGGGAAAATTAATGGTTACAAACACAGCTTAAGTATATTAAAGCACAGTAAGCGTAACCAAGAAGCCGTCCCCTTCCAGTGCCTGCTTTCTTCATGCAGATTTCCCCCCTCCTCTGGCAGTACAGAGGAATCTATTTGGGTTTTGCTGCTGCTGTTCAATTAAAAAAAAAAAACAAACCAAAGTCTAGCAATGCAAGCGATTTAAGTTGCTAATTAACTACTACTCTGTGAATGCTGTCTTCTTTGTTTCCAGTACTATTGTGCAGCTCTGCCTATTCCTTGAACCCAAATATCTACAGTTACTGTTAATTTGAGGTAGGACATGAAAAGGTTCGGCTTCCCTGCTCTGCAGTTTTTCCTGTTTACTTTTACTGTGGCTGCTGCAGAGACTCATCCCACTGGCTCTGAAGTTCTGAAACAACAATGTTGAAGCAGCAGAAAAGGCAAATGTGTGCAAAAGAGAGGAAGCAGCACGGGGGCTTCAACGCAGTCACATTTTGCCTGTTGTGACCCGGGAGAAAGAACAGCACAGTGCAGGTGACAAATGAGAGCAATCTGTGCTGCCAGTGTAATCCAAGACATATCTGTTAAAAACACAAAACACAGCAGGAGTGGTGCTGTCTGTGAGATATGCCTCCTCCAGAAAAAGGTCAATACTGATGAGGATGGAGATACAGGGGCAGCACAATACAGGGGGATATCTGGCTCCACACTATCAGTGCTGACAATCTGACAGGGGCCAGTGAGGGGTGGCTGTATCAAAAGCAGACATTGATTCAAAATCACTTGGAAAATTGAAGATTTTTTTCAAGCTAACAATGTTATTTCTAATCTCTGAAGCGATTCCTAGGACATTGGTGCTTTTACTATAATGCTGAACTAAAAGCAATTTAAAATGCTTTTAATCTTGTCATTCCACTAACATGTTTAAATACAATTTTTTAAAAAAAAATCTAGGTCAAAAAGAAGTGCTGCACTATGTTAAAATAAAAGCTTTCAAAGGTGAATAGCAAAGGGAAAATGCCAGCAAGGGCTGAAATAAGCAAACCTGGGTCTCACTGCAAGGTTCAAAAATTTGATTAGAACAATCTCAGTAAAGGTAAGTATTTACATTCATCCTGTTCAAGTGATTACTTTTGTATTTTCAAGGACATGGTAACAGCAACAACAAAAAACCCGCTAACAATCTACTAATATTACTAAATTGCAACTCTTCTCAGACATTGTTCCAGCAATGTAATAGGTGTTAAAACATAATAAGGATATATATTTCCTTCTCTTCTATGGGCTTGCCCACAGTGCCATAGTGTAATCACAGACAACCATAAGCTGCAAGGATTTCAGCCAGGCATTCATAAAAATAAGACCTGGAAAGAAGTGCCAAAGAACAATAAATGCACTTTTCCCCCAAGAAATTCAACAATACTCAAGTTATTTTTGATAAATGTTTGTCTAGATTGTTTTATTTTCAGACAGGCTTCAGCATCAGTGATATTATTGTGATGTTGTTACCTTTCTAAAGTTCCAGGCTCCCACGGATCTGTTACCCAGCTTGTTTCTCTCCAACCTCTGTCTGAAGACAGACACACAACTTCACATTTGTCCCTGGTTCAACTGCACTTCATTCCTCTCCAACCATTTTTCTAAGGTGTCTGTGCCCTTCTGGATTGCAGTCCTCTCTTCTACAGCACACCATCCAGCCCTGCTATTAGATATAACAAATAATACTGGAGCCTGGTTGGAGCTCTAATTTTACTGCTCCTTTAATTTTGATAGCAAACTTAAGAACCATCCTGTAGTGTTTTTCCAATCAGTTTTATACCCATCTGCAAGTCATTTCACTTATACCATATTTACTACTTTGGTTACTAGGACTACAACACCCTCTCCAAACAGAAGGAGGAGTTAAAAATATGAAAAATAATTAATTACTTTGACCCAGTGTCATCAGATGGATCTCTTCAGAAAAAATTGCTGTGTTAAGGGAAAACAGGATGACAAAGGTTAGGTGATTAATGCTCCTTGGACTACTCACTCTAGCACTTTGGTCTATATGTATTTGTTTTCTGTGCCATAAAACCAGTAACCTCTGTCTTGAGTTTAAAATATAGTAGTTAAAAAAATAAAAGTCTTTTTCTGGAACAATCTTCTTTCCTCTACTGAAAGTGAGGACATACAAAGAGTGACAAGAATAGAAAGGTCAGCTTTTAATGTATCTTTGACTTCTACTGTTTGTATCTGTGTACGTGTTTTGCACTTTACACTTTGTCTACTGCTTTATTTTCAAAGTATGAAATTCTCATTTAAGTGCTTGTGACTGAGAGGTGGAGCTTCCAGTTCTGCAGGAGTGCTCACCCATAACTGAGCGGGATAAAGTTGGGGAGGAGCACTGCAAACATTTGCTCTCCCTCAAGGCAAGAGCAGAAACTCAGGAGAAGGATGCTGTGAGCGATTCAAGGGAACAGATGATGTTTCTGCACTGAAGGAAGGGCTTTGCACAGCTCTGTGCGTCAAACGAGCTACAAACAGGGGCCTGTGCTATTAAACAGGCAACAGGACCTTCTGCTTCTGCAAGACTGTTCCCCTGACCCTCCAAGTCTCGTCTTCCATCTTGCACCTTCTCCTCCATTCGAGTGGGAATTTCTGAGACCAGCTGGAAACCTCACTGGCAGAGGAAAAGTGCTTTTTCCCATATCAAAAGGACTCTGCTGCTGTGCCTGCATGGGTGTGTCAAATAACACAGATACCACGTTCATTCTCATCTTCTTAGTCTGCCACTCCACATGTTCCTTTGATAAAGGAAAAGCCAAGTAAAGCAACGTGGTTCCCCTGAAAAAGAAGAACCTTTTTCTCCCCTACAACACACAGTGCTATGCTTTTGTCTTTATAAGACTAGAGCCCATTTTATCAGCTGTTTCTACTGCATTTCTTTGTAACGGTGTTCCATTGTGCAGATACTCCATTTGTCTTTGCACCAACTGAAAATTCAGGGAAAACTTGCCGACATAAAAAAAATACATTAAAAAAATTAGATGTGGGTAAGTATTTTAACATGCCATATATAAACCTTATTTTTCTAGTGCTTTCTCTGTTCTTAATTTTTTCTAAAAAGAAAATAAACAGACTCTTTGCTACATAATCATGTGCATCATTCAGAAGGCAGCACTTCTACAGAGGAGCAGCAGATTTGTCCTCTAGTGATAGGACTTCTTTATACCCACAAATGACATCAGAAGATCAGAGACGTGATTCTGCCACAAATATTCCATTTGGCTTTGCGTGAGATTTTAAAACCGTCTCTGTGTTACCCCCCCAGAAGAGTTAACAGAGGAGGTAAAATTGCTACCCAGTGGCTCAAAGCAAGAACTAAAATACCCCAACATACAAGTTAACAAACTCAAACTAAATAATAATTTATTGCTGCTGAAATATGCCCATGGTCAAGATAAAAAATAATTTAGAGAACAGGAAAAGTATCCAATTCTGTAAGCTTTAGGCTCGGAGTGAATCTGTAACTTGGAGAATGCATTATGCAGTGCTTGTTTGCACCAAATGAGAATGTGACACCTTATCTGCAACCTTATTTTCTTAACATCATGTTTTATAAAGTGAATTAACAGAAATCACTCTGCAGATCTCTTTAAAAGTCATCTTTTTTTCCACCCTGTCCCATTTGAGAAGTGTCAAAACTCTTTCTTAAAGATAACTAGAAATCTTGATATTCAAGTCTCGTCTTCCAAACAAAAACAAACAAACAAAAAAACCAACCAAAAAAACCACTGCAAGTCCCTAACAAGCATTTCAATTCAATGGCAACTTTTTGCCTTTTTAAGCAGAGAACACCCAAACTTCTTCTCATAAATGTTGAAACACAACCTTTTAAAGCTTTTTAAAAGGTGTTCTCCATTGTCCTTCCTCCCTATCAAAACCCAGTATAATTTAATGAAACATTAAGGCTCTAGAGGAATGGCTTTTTCTGAGCATAACAAGAGTGCAATTTGCAACAAGCTCTAACAAAAGAGAATAATCTCTTCCCTTCTGTTGGCACTGTAACAGCAACAAAGCAAAACATGGCTTTTGTAACCAGACAGCAAATACAGCTTGTCAAAAATCTACTCGTCTCTCTTCCCTTCAAAGAAGCATCAGCTTCAAAAATCATGTGTTATTACCAAAATTAAATGCTTGTCTGGCCATAAAAATGCTATTTGACACATCAAGTGTGCTGTTAGGTTACCACTGCTTCTGTTTTATTTCACTTATTACTATTTATCATGTGAATTCACTCACCTGAATTGACACCAACAGACAACTTGAGCTCAGGACTCGGTGCAGTGATAGCTAATAATTAATGGTGCTGCTTGCATGCAAGTTCAAAAATATGTATCCAGCATTGGCCACATAGTTGACATAAATACATTATCTTCAGAATAAAGATTTGCAGCAGAAAGCCTAGTGCTCAATTGAGACAAGTAAATTAGCATCTAAAATTCACTGTACAACTTGCATGTTATGAAGGTGTAAACCCCTTGGAAGGTCACAAAATTAGTGTAACATGCAGCACCTGGCAAGCCACAATGTACAATACTGATAATGCTTCACCTCCACAGACTGTCTGAGCAGCCTCCAAATCTCACTTAGTGTCAAAACAGAGCAAGAAGATGAAATCTGACAAGTCTTCATAGAACAGCAAAATTACAGACTAATATAGAACAGCATCAGCCCTAGTGAGGGATCTGGGAGGAATAGCTGAGTTCCCTATTGCAGGCACATCGAGAATCAAACATTAAATCTTTCGGGCTATATGATTTATTACTCCAAACCATGCAGACCCATGGAAAAGGCTTCCTGTTTTCTCATTATCTAGAAATTTCCTCACTGCTGCAGAGGAGCCATAAGACAGAGCCTCTTACATTGCTGAACCAAAATGTGAAGGGTTAGGTAAGAACTGTAGATAACTTAAACCTAACTTTATTATTTCAAGCATCTCACCAAGTAAACCAAACCAGATACCAATATCATAAGGGATAAAAAATATAGAACGGAGTCTCACCAATGCCAACAAATAATAATACATTACGAAGATTGAGGAGAACAAAATTAAATCCCTCTGCAAAAAAAGAAACTGAACTCAGAGAAAATGGCCAAAATTACAAAACTGAAGGACCTGATGAGAAGAACACATTTACAGCTTGAGACAAAGAAAAGGTGTCTGTGCCTATGACCATGGCAGTAATCAGCTCAAACAAGGCTAAACCACAGCTGAGCTGTAGCCAAAGGCAGCTTTTCCCTTCAGAGGCTGACAGTAACCTCTCTGTGTGGTTCTTGGTGCTGTGGCATTGCTAAAAAATATATGGAAAACTTACAGGAAGTTTAAAAAATAAAAAAATATAAAAAAATATATGGAAAACTTAAAGGAAACAAAGACTTTGAGAAGATAATCTGGTTTTTTTAATAAACCGGCTCTTTCAGTTGGTACTCAGCTCTCCTCAGGTCAAGATTTAATCACATCTAACTGAAAAGAAATGCTAAGGTGCTTTACCCACAATAACAATTATGAGTTTTTCAACAGAGGATTAGCAGCAACAAAACCAACAGCTAGAACAGAAATAAAGGTGGCTGAGTAGCTTATGCCCAAGCAAATACTGACATCAAAAATTTCTGCAGTGTTCTGGTAAAGGGGTCCAATAAGTGATGCATTTGCATGTAGAACAAGCTAAATGCTTGTGTGGTTTAAGAAAGAATTTTGAAGCAATATGGACTTCTTTGGCCTAATTCCCAATCTTTTGCCTAAGAAATATTCTCCTTTAAAAATTACGTATGTATGGCAAGGGGACATTGTTTCCCCCTCCAAATCTCAAACATAATTTGTCAGTAAATAAAGCTATTTCAGCACATATTATTCAACTCCATGTCTTAGAGCAATTGAGGAAATTCACTATCATTACATAAAATTCTTTCACAGCTATACATGACTACACAGCACCGGAGAAAAGTTGAACGATCACGATAAAACATCACTGCTATCACACCAAACAACATAAAGAAATATGTACGAGTTGTTTAGAGACAAAGAAAGTAAAGATCTGAATACAAATTTAAAATATCCCATTATATTAATTCCTGTGGCATTCCATCTAACAGAAAACAGTACCCACGGCCAGATTCTACCAGTTATTGTCATAGTTTAAAATACACAAACAAGCTCAAAAAATAAATTGGTACAAATAAATGGAAGCCTAATTATTTATAAACTTATAAATTGTGTAAAAAATTTGTCTGACTCCATCCTTCACAGCAAAGAGCAATGAATAAACATTACAGCAGACGCAGAAGCCATACCTATAGCACCATCTCAAACTGCAGGCCATGCTACACCCCACTGATGAGTTTAATGGGAGCTATTCTCAGATTTCCAAACATGAAGTTTACAGAGAGAGTGCATTTAATTGTCTGAATACAGACTTAACCACATGCACATGTTTGGATTTAGCGTTTTGCTACGTGAAGTGATAGTTTTCTCCCAACCTTACTGCTCATTGTCTTCAACAACCATCAAAATTTTATTTATTTATTCATGTATTTCTTCCTCAGTTTGGCGTTTATCTGTTTTAAATCCTGTTACTTCATTATTTTTTCTTTGCTCCTTCCTGCTTTCCTTCTCAAACACAAGCTGAATAAGGCATGTATCATAGGATTTTGAACTTGAGCCAAATTGACATCTCAGTATTCATACTAAGACCATGGAAAATTTCCACATCATTCGAATTAATATTTCACAGACAAATTGGATGACTTGGCAGTTCTTTCTGCTACAACTTCAGCTCCATATCACAGTGAAAACTGAGATACTGAATGACAACTTCCAATTGTTAATTCTTTTCTGTCCATATCACCAAGTCACCACTGGATTACATGTAATAGCCTTTAAGAAACTTTTTTTAGAACATATGTACAGAAATAAAATCACATGAACAAACTTCAGTTTGCCCAAGTGGCTGCAGAAGAATAACCCCAGAGCTCACAGAAAAGGCTGTTGTCCATTTTCCCACAGAAGTATCAACCCACTGCAAAGATGCAGATTTGCAGTACAAATGTATCTTCTTCTCTGTCTGAGCTTTAACCAGTATCTTCAGAGTCTGGTTCCAAATACTCAATAACCTGTTTTAGAGCCTGTCTCTCTCTGTGTTTGACCCAGGACACAGCTGGTTGTAGTCCTGCTCTGCAGCTAAGGTGTGTCCTGTGTGGATGCTCAAGAACTCACCTGAAAATGCTCTCCTGAAAGATTGTAACAGTTTTAGCAGTTCCCTGTATTTCTTCTGGCTTTTTTTTTTCCTCCACTTCTGCCTTCTCAATCTCACTTTTATTCTTCCATACACTTTAATTAAACTCACTGAGCTTTTGAAGTTTTCTATTAAATAAAGGCAAATCTTGCACGCCAGGTGGGCAATTACAAGTACTCACTGCTCTGGGCTGCTGGTGAATTTTTCAAATTAACTCACCTAGCTCTTAGAAGAGTAGAAACACATCATTAGGTAACATTCACATTCAAAGGAGGCATTAGGAAAAGTGAGACAACTGCATTTCACTTATTTTTAAGATGTAAACAAAACTGATGATACAGCCACTTATGAGAGAACAAGCAGAAGAGGCAAATATCACTAAGATATGTGGAAGAAGTTCTCAGGACTGCAGTATTTTGACTGTTATATTTAAAGACTTAGCTATTGCTTTCCTGCTTCCTGCCAGAATTTTTTGGCAACTCTATGACAGAGTCAAATGCAACACTACCAAATCCAGGTAACTCAAATGAAAGACTATTTTGAGTTAGCTATTTTTATTTATGCTCTGCATATTATGAGAGTATTTATCTATTGTATATCTAATAAATCAGGAATAAACCAACCAAATCATAACAAATACTCTATAATATCAGTTGGGTCAACATGACAGGCAGAAAATCTGCTTGAATAGACCTCACTGAACAACATTAAGCTGCAAGCTGCTTATTTACAGTTTGTCCAAGAAAAATAAACAAGGGATTTGCAGCACTGTTCCTTAAATGCCTTATTAAACCCAGTATAAAGCTATTGATATTGAGCATTGACCAATACACAGCTGAGAACTTCTGGAAGAGAGACAAAATTTATGGCAATTCATACAAGCACAGCCTTTAAATCTGTTTCTTTACCCCTGCCAGACTGATCAGACCATGCATAAGACTATTAGAAACCAAGTGTAGAAGTCCAGAGCCATGGCAATCAACATCCCTGGACAACCTCCCAAAACAAGGCAGGAAGAGGTAAAAGCTGACCATGACAGAAATATACTGCAGCCCCTGAGACCTAAAATCCTGCATGGGTGTACTTTTCTGCTGAGACTGGACAGGAACACACAACATCTCAGTGAAACAACAAGTCTGCTGGCTGCTCTGAACAACCACTTTCTAACTCAAATGAATATACAATTTTCAAGGATGTGTGGAATATGAGGATATTTGATTAAGGGCAATTTGGCCAAAGAAAAAGACATAAGAAGGGAAAAGTAATAAATTAACCTGCCCAGCTGTACAAAACTCAAGAAGCAGAAGAGGGCCAAGAGGATAGAGCAGCAGTGGTGCTGTTCCCCATTTGCACCTCTGGAGATTTGCTCAGCCTTGTTATTGGGTGAACCCACAAACTGGCCAGAGAACCAGATGTGTGCAAATCAGAGTCTGCTCAGACCGACCAAAGACCTGGAAACAGCTTCTCAAATGGCACAGCAGAACTTTCTGGCTTCCCCTCCCGTTGCCTTCAGAGATTGCATAATCGATAAAATATGATGATCAACACTGATTGCAATGGCAAAATTGGCTTTTAATGGCAATCAACCGGAGATAAAACTGGCTGCTCTAAATTAAGAAGAGTGACACAGTACAGCTCTAGTTTCTCCACACACAACTGACTTTTATTACCAATGTTACATCCTTTAAGTGGAGAGCACTCTTTCTCAAGCTACTGCTATTTTAAATACCTCTCACTCTGTGAGCGAATTTACTTACCAATACTCTCAAAGCAGCTCTCTAAATCTCAGATCACTAAATTAAACAGTCATTCAAGCAGCTTATCTCATTAATCATGAGGAGGCAAAGATCTTATGATTTACAATCAAAACCAAAACTCATTTTCTCTTAAAGGCCAAAACAATTCACTTGAACATCTTAAAGGAAACAAAAGAATAAGACAGTTCATAATAGCTTCAGACAAACCCACTGGGGTTTGAATGATTGCATTTGACTCATGTGACTGCAGTTTCTTCTTTTCCAACTTCTCCTTAATTAGAAAATTAAGGACCAAGTCTTGTCAAAGCACAGACTTTTGGTGTGTTTTGTGATTCTTCTGGCTGAACAGAATACAGCTCTCCCCTGTCTATCCCCCCACCTTGTTTTTTTTTTCCTTTAGAAAGGCTTCCATACATGCAAAAAAGCCCCCAACAAACGCCCCAAAACTTACAGAAAATGTGGTTGAGCTTCTTTGGGTCTGCTTAGTCTATGTAGGCAACATCATGAATGGCCAACAAGATAACATGGCACTAGTATAAGTTCTAGTTTTTTAGAATTTATCTCCCTGTTACATCACCTTTTCAGCTATATTGTTTCATCTTGAAAATTTATCACAAACCTTTCTAATCCATGTCTTTCCATATGGCCTCATTGAGTTTCCTAGACATTGAATTTATGGTAAAAAACTTGAATATGTATCTCTGAAGCAGCTATTTGCTTTGTCAAGGAATATGAAACTTACGGTCCCACTGTTATTTATAGAATAGGTTCTCTATGGATCTTGTAGATGGAACTCTCATTGAATCTGGTGTAAATATAAGTTCCAGAAATCACTGAGAAGTCCAATACTGTATCCACAAATCATTCCACACCTACTAATAATTTCTTGGTGGACACCTCCCCAGAGTTAAATTCTAAACGTTCTGTGACCTGTTTAGGACATGTTAAAGATATGTAAACCTTCTACGTCACTGAATTCACTCAAGAGAGATATGAGGATACTCAAAACACCTTTCTTTGCTCATGCCATCTAGATTACCTTCAACATCTCTCATGCTATCTGGATTACTTTCAATACCAATTCTGATACATTTCAAAGAAAGTTAGCTTGCCTATGTTGGATACCCTCATCTGAGCAAAATAAAAAACCTAACGTAGCATTTATAAGGTAATAAGCACAAGGAATCTCATAAGAATGCGTTAACTGGGGTACAGATGATCCATGATCCCCTAAAACTGTATTATACTCTGTATCACATGTGATTTACAGCAAGTACTTCTAAAGTAAAACGGTTTTTCCTTAACATTTGTCTCTTTGAAAGCCTATATAGAAATAGCAACACCAATCAATATTTTATAACATTATGCATAATAATAATAAAAGTCTTCTAAACTAACATATAAAAATATCAAATTTTCACATTACTTTTGATAAGAGGGTTTAACAAGTTAGGAGTCACGTGATTTTTGTGAAACAGGCACATTCATAAAATGTGCACATTCATAGAACGTGTTTTTAAACCAATGGCAATCCAGCCACGGTTTGCTGTTACAACAGGTTCACTTCCCCTTTCCAGACCAGCAGCAGCAGCTTGTACCACATTTCGGATCAGGGTTTTTGTAAGCCAACTGCCCTATACGCTTTGCTGAACTTTTTAATTCCCAGGCTCGGTGACTTCAAAGTAACATAAACTGCTCCCTTGGGAACTTTTGGAAGCTACACTTCGATACGAGCTGAATTTCCCCAAACTGACAACGGGTGATGAGTCACCTCAGCACTAATCCTAAAATCACTGAAGTGGAGCAAGTGTCCTCAAAGGAAGGGTTAGGCAACACACGGACACTCTGCAATGCCAGAGCTGGGCTGAACTGCTGCCAGGACAGGTGAACAGAGGTGTGTGTGTGTACCGGTGGGGGCACACACGCTCAGACAGCAAATCACTTGTGTTAGCAGAAAGGTGTCGTTTCCACAGTGTTTCTAACTATATTTAGAGTGTGAAATTTTACTGATTCACAACAGCAGCAAGGAATTCATGGATCATGCCAAAAGCAAATGGATTGGTTTATTTTTGATCAGCTCTAGTAAGAGTCTAAATTCAAACCTAATTATTTCCTGCTTGATTTTCTAAAATTTTTGTTCAGCATATAAATTAGTGCTGCATTCTTCATTCCAATTCTAATCCTTTTTACTCTATTTCACAAGTATGTACAAATAGAATTTTAGCATTGTTTTCCTAATGATTGTAGCCACTGATTCCAAAGAAGGACTAAATTAATGAACTCCTCTAGGCATATTTCTATTTTATGTGGAATAACTTCTGGGAAATAGGTTTCTTTGGAACTTACTTCATACATTCCAAGATTTATAATTTGCAACCCTTACCCATTACATCTAAGCACAACAAATTCAAGAGTACCTTGATCTATCTTACAGTGATCACAGAAAAATGTTTAGGTGACACATCTGGAGTACTGAACCCAGAACCAACACGCTTTAAGGGACAAGAAGGGCTGTAATTTTCACACTTTTTACAATTACAAACCCTCTTCAGTGGAACTTGATTCTGGAAGCCTCACTGGTGTGGTGAGATCAAGGGTAGACACTACTGCTATTGCAAGACAGGCTGGAGAGGTCACTTAGTCTTTAAGGCACTTTTCTACAAAGATTTGACGCTCTATAGATTAGGAATTTTATAATTTTGGAAATAAAGGTTATATTTGATTGTCACTAAATAAACAGAATCACTGCTGAAATGAGTTATTATGAGGACATTACAAAGAGCAAATCACTCCTGAAAATTTCCTCCAGCTCTTATTCTTAACAGATTTAAAAAGAGACTCAAACCAAGAAAGAAGTCAAATATTACCTGGAAGCAGCTTAGAGATTTCTCACAGAGAACATACAGCAGGCCAGAGAAAACCCTTTGTCTCATATTTACTGCAGAATTTAGAAGCTTAAAGTACTTACAACGCTTTTATGAAGCATGTAACATGAAACTTTCATCTAGCTATAGTCTTTAGGCTACACACTGTGGTAAGATTAAAAGAAAGGTGGTCTGGATGAAAATGAGTTCCTTTTGCTTGCAGCCATATTTATTATATCATTCATTATAGTGAATGAAAGCTAGAACATATTGACATCTCTGGCAGAAAGTTTAAAAAAAAAAAAAGCTGAAGAGAATGGAGACTTCTCACTCTATTAGCTGAGGACAGCACATAGAGAAACAAGAAATCTCTACTAAACCAGAACATAATGAAGCAATTTTAAGGTATTAACTTCACACCAGAACCATATTCTTTGTTGTGCAAGAAATCCAAGGTGGGCTTGCTCCTTCTCTCACTTGAGAAGATGAACAAGATCCTGCAAATTAATGAAGCAAAATCAGAGTATGACAGCATGAGGAGGAGTTCTGTACACGTCCTCTTAACTAGGTAGGAGCAAAACGCTGTATCTGAACCTGCCAGAAAACAGGATTGATGGTTTTACAAGCTGCCTCTCCTGAAAACTACAATGCAACTGGAAATTGTTCCCAGTTAAACAATGTCAGTTCTACACCTTTTGAGCAACTGAGCTCTCTTGCACTGCAGATTCCATGAAACTACAGGAGCAGGTGGTGCACTGAAGAGGCAGCACACTCAACTCTACTAATGTGCTACTAAGGTAATTGAAAATTCAGCAATACTGCACAGGGTAATTGAAAGACACAAACAGCTTTGATCTAATATTGCCATTATCTAATATTGCAAACATCCATCTCTCAATCACATACACGGTTGTTTTAAGATCATAAAAACAATTTAAATATAATTATAACGAATGTTCAAGTCTTCTAATTTAATAAGGTTACATCTGGTTTTACTACATCAAATTTCTTTTAATGTTTTATTATATAAAAGCAATTAGGAATCTACAAGCAATACAGTAGGGGGAAATTTTTTTATCAGAAAAGATGTATTTGGTTAGAAGCCTTCTTACAGTAACACCACTCATAATGCTTATATTGAGCAACACCTGCCTTTGCCAGCTTTTAGGATAGGCATAATCACTTTTGCTTGATAATAACAGGAGAGAGACAATGATCAAGGAATATTTGGAAAATTGAGTACCTAGGTCACAAGCCCTCACACTGAGCACAAAGAGGTTATCAGCAAAGCTGTAGGGCAAGCCATCCTTCACCATAAAAATACAAGGAAAGCAGCTCTACTCATCAAGTCTGACATGCAGGTGAGGGATGACTTCCTAGAGCAGCTGTCTTCCTGGGGCTGTCCTTACCTCAGGCAATCAGGATTTTGGCAGGCCAAGGATCTTGTGCCCAGGACTGACATGCGAGGTGGCCCTAATCTGAAATGGGACTGCCAAAGCACAGTAGCCAACGTGACCCCGCTGGCAAGGCCAACTGGCTTCCTTGTTGATGACAAAAAACTGAAATTCAAGCTGCAGTAGATTTAACAGCCGCTTAAAACCTAGATTGCCAAGAACCTCAACACTTTGTGTTGAAAAGCAGACACTAAGTGGCAGGAAGAAAGTTTCATTGTTCCGTAAGCCACTAAACACTAACTCATACTTAAGAGTTGGGCCAGAGCAGATTTTGCAAAAACTAATCCCAAACTCCAAAGTTAAAGAAGTAAAGAAGCTCCTACTGCTTGAGCAGGCTGTGGGATATGACAGGTGGCTTCTCCATGAGAGGGAGACAAAGGAGCACTTTCCCTTATCTAAAAGGCACGGTCACTGTGCAAGAGAGACCCAAATGACACATTGCCACCAACCGCAGAGGCTTTGAGGAAAAGAGGAATGGAAAATGTAAGAGGCCATTGTACTATTTCCCTGATCCCTGCCTCTCTCTATCCCTCACTTCTTCCAACAGAACATGCACATTTCAATACTGAAAGAATTACCTTTCTCTCATCAGCCTGGCACACACTGTAAGATAATAAGGAGAATGAATACATTTTCCTCCTGCCAGATGTGATCTGGAGTCAGAAACACCTCAGCTACAAATAAGTTCTACCAGCTCCACAGGAATCCTTTATTTTATTTTTAAGTGACTTAAATAATCTGAAAATTACTTGCATCCACAAATTTTCAATCACTGAATGGTTGGAGGCTAATTGGAGAATTATCTTTCCAGCAGGGAAGTATTCACACTTATTTTGCATGGCAAGTTCTGCTCACTGTTATAGTAATGTTTGCTTATTTGTTCTAACAAAGCATGTTAATAAATGAATAGGTTTTGAAAGAGTAGATAAAACCCCTTGAAAACAGAATCCATCCAGTGGTGCACTCACATCCTCATGGCACTAAATCCTTACACTTGAAGTATTGGGACACATCTGCCATGCCTACAAATAACCTTGTCCTTCCCCACAACCTTCAGACATACAGACCTGGAGATTTTGTAAATATGCTTCCTTAGCTTTGTCCCAGATAGATATTTTTATTCTTTGCAAGCATTCTCTTATTACTCATTCATATTAGCAAAAATTTTGCTTATTTGATTAAAACTCCGTGAGGGTAACATGCTGTGGTTTTAAGTCACCTGATTTGCCAGGAGAAACAAAAATTGCAGCCAAAAAAGCATTAACTCCATCTAAGTTTCAGCAGAACCCAGAAAGGGTGGCAAGGTCTTGCCCAGGTCACTTTTGCAGATCTCCAGATCCTAACAGAGCAGCTGCAGGTGAACTGCAATCACATGGAATTTGCTGCAGCCACAAAATTTCTTAGCTGTGACCTGAGTGGGAATTTACCCCAACACAGGGAGCCTGAAACTGCTATGCCAAGTTGTACCTGAAACCTGAGCCAGGTTATGTTTACACTCACACTTGTCAGCAGCACAGACAGACCTCAGGATGTCATTAGGCACTGCATTTTAACAACACAAAACAGATTCCCCCACCAAACAAAACAAACAAATCCCACAGTGTAACTTATTATTCTCTAATACAGACTTCAAAGACATTAACTCAGAAAAGCATTCCATTTTATCTTTTGAGAGAGATCAGTTCAGAGAGCATGGCTTCACTTTCTGCCCGAGAAAGAGAGTTTTATGTGATCTAAGATGGCATATTCTAGTAGGAAAAAATGACAGAATGATGCACATTAAAATAAATGAGGAGTGGGACTGAAGGGGCATAACTCTACCTTCTCTCAATTGCAGATCAAAAATTATGAGGAAGTTGATCACACTGGGGAATTGCAAGATTTTAAATAAGAAAACACTAGTTGCATTTAGCAAATAGAAGAGAAATCTGTAAAAAACATGGATAACATTATAATAGAGTACAAGGAAAAAATTCCATACTGACAAAAATTGTCTCAGAACATAGTGATGAGAAAAAGCTGTGTCTGTCCCTGCTTGTCTGTAGTCACAGCTATTAGTAGCACTGTTAATTGTATGAGAACACCACTTTCAGCTGTGATGTCACTGCATTCCTATAAACACATTCAGCCCAAGGAAAAGTCTTGAACCCACTCTAGTCCGAAGGAGAGGTGTGTTCAGAGCTGGAGTGGATGTCTCACTGCTTTGGACACGTGGGAGAGAGGGCTGGTAGATCTACTGCCCCTCTGTACTGGGCCAGAAGAAAACACTTAGAACACGTCAAACACGGCACAGGCCCACAGTGCAATCATGCACAAAGATTTGCAAAATCTTCATGCAACATATTGAGCAAAACACACCCTCCCCACAAGAAGCAAACTTACAAGTAAGCAGTCAAATGTCACAAGTATTCTCACGTTGTAATTCGATCAATGCTTTCAGTGACAACTATTAAAAAAGATGTACGGTGATATCAATATTAGTCATCACAAACTTTGTATCAGCACTTTTAGGGCTCGATTCATGCAATATGTATCAGTCCTCAGGTACTGCTGTGTCTACTTGATCTCTTTATGTCATTATTTGAATGAAAGGTTATACATTATTATGTAGAAAAAAAAAAATGATCAATAGGAGTGAAACTTCAGGTAAGTTTCACTCAATGGACTAGAGACAAGATGATGAATGAATTCACTTTGTGAACAGTCTGTAATCCAGTGACTGACTACACTGCTTGTTGCCTCCTGCAACCACACCACCTGGCATAAAAACACAATACTTCTTGCCAATGGCCAAAAGCAGGTGTCGCTGCTTTCACATATTCTTCTTAAGACAGCATTTAAATAGGAATATCTAGCTTATGCCAACAGGATAAACAGCCTTGTTTTTCATGGATACTTTGTACCAACAGCTAAACTATTAACCTATAGAGGGAAAAAGATAGATTTCTAAATATGGTCTGTTAGACTACATAGAAACTCTGCAAGGTTTTAAAACCAAAGTAAAAAAAAAAATAAATTGAAGAGCTTCCATTAGACTCAGCAATTCATAGCACACAGTGCGTTCTCCATTCCAGAACAGTCTAACTTCTTTTAACCATTATTTCAATTATATTCACCACATTTCTATTGAGTTTAGAGAGAAATAGATGTGCCATGGCTCCTACTGTAAAATGCAAAAAAATCAGTTTATCTGTTTGTAGTATATATGAAAACAAGTCAAAGCTAATGATGCCTAAAGGCTATTGCTTATTTTCTGCTTTGCTACAAAAGGCCTTATAAATAAGCAGGGTCCATAAATCACTTGGCTATTCTGCAAATCTTGTCATAACACTTATAATTTCTTGCCCCTCTTTGGGGTTTAAGAATCTGCTCATCACTGCTAATGCTTTGCATATGTTACAGACATAAGATTGTGTGAGGCAAAAAACCACAGGCAGTAAAAAGCAAATTCCCTTCAGCCTGTACCTCCTCATTGTCTAAAGTTAGTAACACTATTTAGCTGTTCTTTGCTTTTATGAAGTTTTGCTTCCCCACCACTTTCCAGGTTCTCATTTAAAAATCAATGAGACTTCAAAAGAAATGAATACATTTTCTTGAAGGTGTGCACAGTTCTTCCAGAGCATGGATCAAAGCTGGAGTAAATTTCTATAAACACTTCTCATTATTTTTGGAGCATTCGCCAACTCTTTCAAGCATGCTGGGGATTTCAAATTGGCCAGTAGGAGATGTCAGTAGATCCAATTTCTATGGTTCCACAGACAAATTTACCTTCTTTTTTTTCAGGTAAATGAAATTTCAAGTAAATGCAACAGCAGTCTGACATCAGCCCCTGCTCTTCATTTTTTAATTGTAAATGCATACACTGCAAATCAAAGACACTCAACTTTGAGCTAATCAGACTGCACTACAAATAAGCAGGTGAAGAGTATAAATTAAGGCCAGTACTTCACTAACACATATTCCCACAGACTACTGCTTCACAGCTTCCTTCTCATGAACTGAGCCCGCAGAAGAGAAAGACATGAATGTGCACAGGTTAACAGTCAAAGGCATCAAACTCCAGTCAAGATGAACCTGCAATACTAATTGCACATACTTCAATAGATCATTCTAGAACAATGAAAAATATGACAGCACATCTCAGGTTACTGGATTGACAGGAGTTGCAGATAGGCTTTTCCCTTTTTCATTTATAAATAAGGCCAGACATGATATTCTTAATAAACATACTTGCATATGCATCCCTTCTACACAATCCAAAACAGTCAGAATGCCACTCGTCATTCAGGTAAAATTCCTCTGCACAAAAAGAAGCTGTATTCAGTGGCTCCAAAACTTTCTTCAAATAAGGCAGCTGACTGTAACTTTAGAAAGCAACGCCAAGTGGCTAACAAGAAGGTCAAAGCATTTTACCATCTGCATTGAGAAGATTATACTGTTAGACTAAAAGCAATACAGACAAAGACTGATGAAAGATGAATCAATTTTCCTTTGGAAGTGAGCAGTTTGGACATTAAAGTATTTGGGCAATTTTACATTAGAAGTCCATATCAGAACCAGCAGTCTCAGTTCTAACACTTATGATCCTTTCTCTCCTTAGCTCAGAAAAATACTTCAAAATAAATGGACGTAGTATTATTGCAGAACCAAAAATAAATTTGTAGCAGAACTAGTTAATTGCTTTTTGCATTGTTAGACCACTCTCTCAGGACATACAGGGCGGAACCAAATTCTCTCTCATTTTCCCATACAAAATAGGAAGCAGATTACAGTCTATTGATCCAGATTTGCGCCCATTTGCCAAATAAATGAAGGAGTAACACACTAGAATGGAATCAGGTTTGTCACATCTGTGAAGAGAAATTCTTATCTCAACCTTTGAAAACTGGCCACTTCATTGGACAATAAACACTACACTTGCTGGTACTTCCACACATTTATAATACAAGCAGTGAAGCCAAAAGAAGAAAAATGGTCAAAGCTTTAAGTAACAGCCAGGCAGCACAGGCTTTCCAGAAAGATTGTCAGCTAAGCAGGGAAGGTGAGAGGTTTCTGCAATTTCACACCAAAAGCACTGAAAGAAAGGTGAAATACCTGAGTAACAAAGCAATTGCCCAAACCTTCCAATATGAAAGGCTTGTTCTTGCATCTCTGGCAAGTTCGAAATGCACACATCCTTATATAAGCTCATTTATATGCCTTAATAGAATTCTTAGCCTCCTTTTTTTCCAAAGTTCAACTGTAAGCATTTCTGTGCTTCATTGTGATGTGATGGAATGAAACCTTAACAGAGAAGGTAACAATATTCTCGCTCCATAAAACGTGGTTTGGAAACTGCGTTGAAGGAGATTCTGTAAAAGCACACAGGCTGCCTGTTCAAACCAACTGAAGACAGTACAATTCACACATAATTGCCTAGCTCATTACATCAAATCTTGTAAATATTTTATTACACTGCTTTACAGAAAATGCTCTTTGAATCTGCCACTGCTGCACATTCTACACCTACTCAGCCATTACACTGGAACGAGGTGAGTGCCATCATCCACAGCCGAGAACACGGTATCAGAAGCAGTACAGGACAAAAAAAAGCAAGTAACTACAGAGAATTTATAGTGGCTAGTTTCTCTGCATGGCAGCCTAAAAGTTTGTTTCATTTACATTTTCCTTGTCAGTAGTTCATTCCTTTAGCAGAACCCCTGCTCCACAAAAGGATGTGTAGAAGTGGGCAACAGAAACAGCACGGAAGCAGCTACAGCAGGAGCCCACTACATAAGCCACATGTTTTAGGTGGAAAAATAATTCTTTACAGGGATTTTGCCTAACAATACCAGCACTTTTATTCCACACAGTAACACTCTCAGCTTCCTTGGCTCCTGAGGTCTTCTATGGAAAGGAGACTACAAATGAGGCATTGCCCAGAGATACTTAATCTTTCTGTGTTTGATTTCAGTCCACTTCACTATAGTATGAGATAGTCAGAATTGATACCAGACTATCCTTCCACACTTCATTCACAACCTCACGTCATTAATATGTCTTCTCCCTCTCTCTCTCTCCCAGTTAGCTAAAACACTATTAAAAAATTGTCGCTAGAAATGATTAAGGTGTTTCCTTTCTATGCACACTGAATGATACAATCTGCTGGAAAAAGACAGTGGTCAGGTTTGTTAAGAACAGTTGACTGCAATGCTGTGCTTCTGTTAATTAGTAATGGCAGCTTGGGTGGCTTTAATTTGTTACCAATCAAGTCAGAGTAGGATAATGAGAAATAAAACCAAATGTTAAAAACACCTTCTCCCCACCCCTTCCTTCTTCCCAGGCTTCACTTCTTTCCTGATCCTCCACCTCCTCCCCTAAGGATGCAGGGGAATGCCACCCCTAAAGCCCACCCACTACCAAAACCTTGGCATGCAAACCCATTACACAGCTGAAGAAGCCAGTATTTCAGGTTTCACTTGCATTTAGTAACAAACTGTTTCTACTGCTTACATGTAAAACACTGCTATAATTTTTATATAAGTGTTTTAAATATAGAATTGGTCTTTAAAAATGAGTATTTGTGGAAAAGTATTAAAGGTAATAAATAGCTGTGATATTCAAAATGAGGACAGAGCTGTGAAACTAAATCTAGGACCCAGGCATCCATATTTCTCAGAAGTACAACTTTTCAGTTTAAGAGGTAAGATAAAGAAAAGCCATACATTAAACCCTTTAGAAAACAAACCAACCCCTCCATCTATGTTAACTATTCAATCATTACTGCTCACAGGATAAAGAATCTACAAGCAGAAATGTTACCTGCTCACTTATTACTGGAAAAGAGATTGGTCTTTGGTTTATTAAATCAATGGCAGTGGGTCCTGCAAGAGGATCTAGCATATTTACTAAGATAACTTCTGAATATACTGAATAAAAAATTTAGTTAGTTAGTTGGCCTTTATCCCCTGAAAATGACTGGTATACTTCCGTGAGCCCGCATCTTACCTGTTGTCCTGGGACAGATTTATTAATGGGAATAATACCTGGGGAAAAAAATTGTCACTCTCAGAAAGAGCTGAACAGCACAGCTGGTATTGTTGGAAAGATTGCACAAGAACTTTCATTTCAGAAGTAGAAAGGCAGAACTATCAGTACTAAAATCAAACCAAATCCCAAAGCACACATTTGGTGCCACTGCTTGATTATTTGCTTGATTCAAGATGCATTTTCTTGCATTTTGATGTTTCTGTGACTGAATTGCAACTATATTTTTAGCATCCCTGTTTCTAGCACAGAAACCTTGTTTATGGCAGACATTTAAGTTCACTATTGCTGTGGCTGACGTTTAACCTATTACATGTGATCACTTAAACATCACCCAACTAGTAGTGAGCAAGATTTGCAAAACTCTTCTACCTTTCTCATGTTTCCAGAGGTTTTTCTAAGTATGCACCTTGGTAACTAATGGAACAGCCTGTCCACATGTTTATTAGCAAAACACAAGACTCTGTTATTTAAGAAAAATGTTTTGAACTGGGACTATTAACTTTCATAGGTTCTGATACTATCATAATCACAACTGTGTATTTACAAAATGTGAATATGTAGAGACCACCCACTTATTTCATCCAGCACTGTAACTCTTTTCCTTCTTTAGGATCAGGAATAAAAAGCTCCTCCATCTTCTACAGTCCCTTGTAACAGGCTGTTTACAGCCTCATATATATTTTCATTAGAGTTTTGGGTTACTTTTATGCCTATTATAAATAAAGGAAGGATTATTTTAATGAGGAAGTCACAGGCACATCTATGAATCTCAGAAAGACGTATGGCAAAAACAGCTGAACTTGAGGGTACAGAGAGTATGTATATAAGCTTCAGCAGCATGGGCTAACTTCCAAACTATTCTGATGAAAAATTAATTTTAACCAAAAAACCTGACTCGTTCTATTTATTTGGCATTGACAGCTCCACAAAAGTGATGCTTCTTTTCAGCGACATTTGTCAGTGCAGGTTTGTTCTTTTCTTAATTAACAAGACAAAGTTGGATGACCTTCTTCACTTGTGTCTAAGCTGTCACATAAGCAGTTCACTCGTTCTCTGCCAACCAGAGACGACCATCTCAAAGTCACACTGATCTGAACCGCCACTTAAGCACAGGCTGAGTGCCAGAGAACACCATTTATTTCATGCAGGCAGCACCTCAGGTTTCAGTCTGGATCAGTACTGACGTGCAATCTACACGCAAGAACTTGGTCAGGAAACATCTCTGGACTCCAGGTGAAACATACCCATTTTCAGGAAAAGCACGGGTGGGTATCAAGTGAGCTGCTCCTCGTGGTGTCCAAAGACCTGCACGGCTCCTCCTGGGTGTGCTCAACAGCACAGACACTACTTCAGACCGTGATTAAATCCCTCCATCACAAACAAGGAGCAACAACAGCAGGTCCCTGCTAGCACTGAATCACCTCTCTTTATTGCAATATAGTTTTAATTAGCACTTACAGGACACGCCTGTGAGATCTGGTGAAGCATGGGGCACACACGGTGGGTTCTTAAGGCATCCATTTCTGTCTGCTTAACAATTACGGTGATATTCTGAACACTACCCAAGATACTAGACATTCATTAGGATGTTATCTTTGCTCTCTAGGAAGGATTTATATTTTCATATTACTTAAATATATGCTGTGGAGTTAACCAATTTTAAATACTCATAAACACAGGGAAGATTAAGTTTTATCTGTGTTTGAGTTTCATAAGCTTACACTGTCTGAAGAACTCCAAATTCTGGATAAAACTTGTGCTTTTTATTGATGCTCTCTGTCCTTGCTTGATCCCCAAAAATCTCCCCAAACACAGCTAGTGCTCAAACTACCAGTTCAAATAAAGGAGAGTGTGGGGGGAAAGATAAATCATTATACAACCGACTTTCTTATGTAAACTCTGAATCCTAGGAAAAGGACACATAAACAGCAATTGGTTTCTGTCACTGTGGATAATAAAAGCAGATCTTACAAAGACTTTTGCTGGTAGGAGAGGCTCCATAATTTATTCCCAACAGTATTTTAATTTAGCCAACCTCAAACGAAACAAGAAGTACAGAAGGAATTGAAATTCTGAAATGTTTTTCTCCTAGTGTTTCCCAGGATTACTCTGCTTTAACTACCCTTGCTGAAGGTTGTACCTCACATCAAAACCAGCTCTTAGTTTGCTAGTTTGATCCTCTAAAGCCTTTGCAATTACTCATTTCCCCTGACTTCTCAACTATCACTGAGGAGCAAAGAGGGCTGAATAGAGCAGGAAAGAAAAAAGAAAAGAGAGAGAAATTCAGTTTGTCAAATCTACTTTCACAGAATGTGAACATTAATACAGCACCTTATCAAATATATTTCAGTAGTTTCTCATTAGAAGCTTTAACATAAAGTCTTTTCAAAAATATCATAAAAAGAATATTTATAAAAGTATTGATCAATTTTTCTGCTTCATCCCTCAAGTCACACATATTTTTACGGTGGACTATTCAAAGTAGAGAAAATCTTGAATCACATAGAGTGGAACTTGTACTACAAAATATTTTCCAGATTTTAATTCTCAATTAAGCAAAATGAATTTTAAATTCACACTCTGATGATGAGGAAACATGAACGTGACCAAATAACTTGCTGAGCCTCATATTTTTCTCTACAAGCATAGGTAATTTGTTCTGCTCAGGATTAAATGCATACCTGAAAAATTTTCACATCTGAACAAGCCACCCTGAGAAGAAAAATAGAATGGCATGAACTTCTTACACAAAAACGTAAAAATATTCTCGTTTCTCTCTGAATCAAAAAAACATTGAAACCTTACTTTGTGTGAACAAAGGATAGCTTTTCTCTAGCATTCAGTTCCACTGAAGATATGATTTTATCCCTGTTACACAGCACTTCGTGTAGAAATGAACATTCTTTAAATTCAGAAGAAGCTGTCGAGAATAAGCTGCAGCTCAAAAATAAAACGTATCTATTTCCCAGGATTACTCCATTCCAAGTACTTTAGCGGAGGGGTATACATAAGCTTAAAAAAAAAGCCCTTAGTCTTCAAGCTTGATCCATACATTTCCATTTACTGCTTTCCCCCAGCTTCCAGGTGTCCATGGGCAAAACTGCATCCCTGATCCACATACAAGAGCTTTCCCTTACTGTGAGTTACGTAAAGCTGCATTACAAATGTGTTACACAGCTGGGCTGAAGCAGGAAGGGAACAGCTTCACCCACAGCCACAGAGGGTGGTACAAAAGCTGATGGTGGATGGCAGCCGTGGTCACACACCTTTACGTTCAGTGATCGTACACCAGCTGAAACACACTGTCCGGGCAGAAGCCAGAGGAGGAGTCCCAGAGGTGGAAAACTCTGGTTTATGAAAGTTAAAGCAGCTGCACAGCTTTCACCAACACCACATAGAGATTCAGGCTCTGTACAGAAAATTTCTTCACTATTTTGGATACTTTGAAGAGGGGTACTATGGTAATATTTTAATATTTATGAAGAATTCAACACAATAAAGAGATTAAAATATTTTCCTTGCAGTTTACTAAGTTTTATAAATACCAACACCCACAAGTTTCTATATTTTACAAACATCAATATTTACCCATCATCATGGGAATAATTCAGTCTTAGTGATCTCATGAGCCACATTTAGCTGGTATTACACAAGTTACAACAAGCCCTCTACACCACCAGCCAGCAGGACACACTAGATCCCAAATTCTCCTAGCCTGCAGTGGCTGTGCAATATCCCCTCAGTCATGTCTGACATTTTAACAGCTTGTCTGCTACTGGCACATAAAGCCAGAACAAAGGGACGGGTAAGAAGGCAGAACACAGCCATCAGTCTTTGTTATATTCGAAACCTCGGTAGCAAAGCCAGAGGTAGCAGCCTCCTCTACTCAGGCACCACACACACGTACCCACACTGACTTTTCTCCTCACCGCTACTGCCAGGGAATACAGTTTGCTTCTGGAACAATCTACAGCTCATAAATGGCACTGGATTACGTGGCTTGCACCAAATACTTGCTTTTTCCTGCTGTCATCTCTCCTGCGCTGTAACCCCTCCCAGCTCAGGACCACATCCACATATACCACATTACATACAAAAAATCAACATCTACTGCCAGTACCCCAACAATTTATTCAGACCTCATTTCAGCATAAAAAATCCATAAGGAAAGAAGGCTGAAGGACAAATAAAGCATCACAAAACACAGTCTGTGGGTCACTGCATGAGCAGAGCTATAACAAGAGAATAAACACCAAACAGCCCTTACTTACAGCAGGATCCACACGCTGCTGTCCTTTCCTGCACAACACCATCGGTAACCTCGCAGCTATTTTTAAATCGCCAAGTTCATCTCTCTGAGGCTGAAGGTACCCAGATGACACTGCCCATCCTAAACCTTTGCCTAGGGTCAGGACTGCGGGTCACCAGCATCCTTAGTTATCCAACTTTTAACTGTTCCTGAAGAGACACCAGAAATCCCCACGCACCTTGGCTTTAGAGGCGAGGCAGCAACTGCCCCGCACCTGCCCTCAGGTGTTCTCAATGTCCCAGCACCACCCCAAGGCCACGGAACAAAGAGTTAATGAAGGTCATTAACAGCTTCAGCTGGGCTGGCCAGAGCTGTGTCACATCCCCGCTATCAAAGCCCACATTTAAACACCCCGAGCGAACCTGGGGGCCAGGGTTAGTACTTACTGAGGTCACAGCTGAAAACACTTTCAGCACAACGATGGGGAGCTTAATTTGGAACAGGTGATTTACCCTTCAAGGTTACACCCTACAGTTAGAAAGCAAACGGGAAGGAAATATAATGTATCTGCATAATAATATTTTATTAATGTTACTAGCTGAAACACATCAAAGCCTTCCTTTCTAGAGGCTTAGTGTGCTTCTACACACCCAAGGAGGCAGGAAAAGGTGTGTCAGTGAGGAGAAGGCACTCCATGCTCAACCTTCTTGCACCAAAAAAGATAAAATGGATATTATTATTATTAAAACTTTCATCTCACTAGGCATCTTGGAGAAGACACTATACAGCAAAGCTTCGATAAGCCTCACTGATTGCTCATGTTTTCAGCCCATTTTTCATGTAGAAACAACTCCCTGAAGAAAAGATCTGTTCCGAGGAAAAGTATAGGAAACAAGCAGCAGCAAGAAGCCATGTGCTTCCTGTAGGGATTAATTACCTGTGAGGAATGCTGGGGGTCTGCCCTGGGGAGACTTCAGGGCAGGTTATTCTTACCCAACTAATCTCATCCTCGCTGTGGCTGGGAGAACGGAGCAGTCCTACCACGTCCCATGCACTGCACTCCCAATGAGAGACACACTACTTCATGGGGCTCACTCAGAGCAAGTAAATGCCAATAAATTAAAAAGTTGTATAAGTAAAGAATTAAAACTAACACGTTCAGACCCAACTGTGGATTATTTAGTAAACAATTTTACAAATACCTAAATGTTTTCATCTAAACAAACAATTTGAATATAAGCTTTCATTTTAAATGATATGAGTCCACCACATCCATGAAGTTGGAGATAAATTTCAAAGGGAATATATGTATCTGTAAGCAGCATTTGATTTTCTCTTTATAATTAACCAGTTAACAAATTTAATATATTCCTTGCCTCTACATTTATAGCCAAAAATTTAAATCACATAGTTAAGATATTCTTGCTCATCAGAAACAAGCAGGATAAAAAGATTTTTACTGCAGACAAACTAACATGAAATTAAAGAAATCATGTTGTTTCTCTAAATATTGGGGGGACTGTTGAATTTATACACAACTATTTCTTTAAAGAAAACAGATTTAACCCTCTCTCAAAACTCATGGTATTTTATAAAAAATTACTGACCGTTTTAACAGCCAATCTGGTTGTTATCCAAGTTTCCAGAATACCAAAGCTGCAAATGCACGATAATGTTTGGGAGATTTTCACATGAAAGGAAAAACCATTCCTGGGTCTTTACATTACTGCTCTGACCTGCCTGGTCTCAGAAACCATTCTATCCCCAAGTATGTTTAGAATTACAATTTTTTCTAACTGCGTATCGTGTCCTTTACGGAGTACAATATCTGGGGACTTATATGCTATTACATCTGCCAATCCCTTCAAAAATGAGATGAACTCCTTCTTAAAGTTCCAGTAAGGGACAACCTTGGCACAGTCTGCATGAGGATTTGCTTCCTTCCTGCTTCAAATCACCAGATCATATCACTCTTCATAGGACAGTGGGAAAAAAAAGCAAAAAAATAAAGATATGAGGACTTTAAGATACTGCCCTCATAAATACTCTGCTAAGCTCTGTAAACTTGTAATTTTCTGACATGAAATTCTGTCAACAAGTTTGCCGGAGTAAAGGATTTAATTTTTATTCTTCTGCTCTTTACTGTGATGATAAATAAGATCCAACAATTAATGACTATTTGTGTGCTGCCCCTCAAAAATGTTACAAAGATGAGCAAATATGTCATACACTAAAAGTGCTCAACAGAGGTGGGAGAAGGAAGTAAAGAAAACAATGAGCAAAGATACTAACATATAATCAAATTGTTATCATCAGTTGGGATTATTTATGTACTCATGTTTACTTGAGTTCTACCAAAGTTCTAGAAAATGATACTTTAGAAATGCATATAAAAATCTTGGCTGTAGCCATAATTCAATCTTCAAAAACTAATAAAAGTTCCAAATTTATTTTCATATTTTCAGATGTCTATATTTATACAAGTATTGGAACGAATTTATTCACCAGAGATGTTCTAACAGTTGTTCATTTAATAATAGTTGATTAATTTTGGCACAGCCGTTTTCAACTGGGCTGATTTCATTCAAAGTCATATGGCTGACTCACGTTTATCATGTACATAACTGTTAATGTTCCAAGTAGTACAACTAAACATTAATAACATGACTGGTTACAAAATCTGTAGGACAATTAGTCTTTATATATATTTTAACCCATTAAGCACTCCTACATTTAAACTAGATGTTACCATTTGTTAACTAAATAGCTCTTTGGTCTGTACCTCCCATGTTAGCTGAGTAAATGAAAGTTTTCAGGGCAATTAAAAATCTAAAATATCTGAGAAGCACAAAGTCCTGCTGAAAAAGCAGCGATACATTAAATGGGTGGGTTTTTCTCCAAATAATCAAATTGTGAAACTGCTGTTTCGCAAAAGTGCTGGCAAGATTTTTTTTGTCATCTCTTGACAGAATCAGCAAATGTAACTTTGCTTTCAGCATTTGATGTTTATGTGGGCCTCCTGATAAAAGGTAGGGAAGTGTCAGGTGAGCACTGAAATGACTAATGTTGTATTTCAGTGCTATTAATACTATTATTTTCCACACTTTTTCAGAACACATGACAGAAAACCCATTCACGTCAGAAGACGAGAATATTAAACAAGCTATGTGTTTCTTTATACAAATACGGACTATTTAACAAAACAATAGATGTAAAGTACATTTTCTTCATATACTAACTATACCTACAATCTGGAAACACTGAGATGTAACAGAAATATAATTTCTAAAATCAGAAATATAATTTGGGAATAAAAGCTTATGCAGTTTAGTATTTTTGTAATGAAAAGCAGTTTAAAAGAAGGAGCTAAAGCAGAGAGAGCAGTGAAGTTTAGGATGTGTTAAGCAAACAAACTGAGCAGTTGTAACAGGTGAGGTAAGGTTTTCAAACCTTTTCTGCTTGCAGACACCACCCTGTTCCCCAGTTAGAAAGGAGAAACAAGAACTGCACTCTGGCAATTCCCATGTGGAATACATTGTTGACAGCTGTGTCCATGAATTACACAGCCAATGAACACACCATTCTACCAGCACAAGAAGGGACAGCATCTGCACACACACAACAGTGTTTTAAATCAAAGGTTTTTCTCCTGTCCAAAGTCAACACATTCATCTGTGTCTGTAATGGACATGTACATCTGAACTTATTCAACTTTCTGAAACAGGAGAATATTTTTTAAAATGCTTTAGGTTACCTTAATAGGACAAGCTGTAGAATGTTTTACCACGTAGAAGACTTGCCAAGAAAATGTAAGCAGAGAAATATGAAACTGCTTTGCTTTAAATATAACATTTGATAACAAGAGCTGCAATTACTAATCAAGGACATCAAAGACAAAACACATACACTCCGAAAGAGTTTAAATGTAAATTACTCCTTCAAAAAGACACAGCTTCATGCAATGTAATTAGATTCCTACCAATTATAGCATTATAAGATTAATAGTAAAATACAAAACATAAGTAGGAATGGGAACACATAGGACACAACAGGAAGTTTTTTTTAAATTTCCCCAGAAATACCATTTTTTATTTACGTTAATCATTAAACAGGCAGACAAAAAAAAAATTATGAGCTGTGGCTATAAGACTGAGATTTTCTTCTTCATCACTTCTCTTTGTTTCTGTGATGCAATCTTCCCGATATCAATGACTGTTTCTCAGGGTTGTTACCTTTCAGCCCTTGCTCTTTCTCAGCCCTTGCTCTTTCTCAGCCCCATCTTCCTTTTCTCTAACTTGACTTAATTAAATTTAACTCAATTTAAGGAAATCTTTCCTTAAATTAAATAATGGTGTTTGGCTTTACAGGTTACATGCTCTTGCAGCAGGTTTTAGAGTTTTAAATACATCATTGAGGGAAACCAGGCAGAACTTTTCTGTAGTGGGTATGGGAGAGATTGAGCTAAAGTGAATGCAAATAAATGAAGTCCAAGCCCTAGGAGTCTCTACTACAGCATTTTTCCATTCATAGGTGAAATGTCAGACAATATTGATTAATGACTCTTCTTCTTCATATATCACATTACACTTCAATTAAAGATACGTTCTGAAGTTTGCGGCCTGACAGTACAGTAAATCTGGCTTTAAATTTGACAGCGCAGGATCAAAATCGATACAGACACACAGGATAAAAATGCTGATCCAGCACAGGCTCCACCTGCTCGCTCAAAATCATTCTGAGCATCCACAGAGTAATTTCATACCAACCACTTTTCTGCTGAATAAGATGTCTCGGTAACACTTCTCTACAAGGAGACATCACAGAAGGAATCTTACGACTAACCAAGGTGACAAGAACTCCACCTTGCAGATCCCTTGTTCTATCATCTGCCAGATTATTTGATTTCCCGCTTGATCCCACTGAGATCAACTGTAGAGTAGCGAATGATTAAATCACATGGAGCAGCCTGTCCTCAGGTTAGACAGAAACACAGATGCTTCTGGGGTAAGAAAGGGGCATCCAGGTCTTCAGGGGCCAGGAGTGCAAATAAACTGTGACTGTGGGTTAGAAGTGCAGCTGGTTCCAAGAGCTGGATGAGCTCCTAATTGTCTCATTACTGACGGTTCCTTTTTTAGGTAAATACCTGTTTCCAGTAACTTCTGCATTCTCTGCCCTGGAGGAGCTGAGCTATCAAATCCAAATCTCAGCATGCCTTAATTCCCCCCTCTGGAAGTGGGCTGAAGGGCTGTGTGCTTCCAAGATACAGGAGGCCAAATGAGCCCAATGGCTCTCGTTCTTCGGACAAGCTCAAGAAATACTGAACTCAAAGCTGTATCTGTAACGACCCCAAGAGGACACCGGGTTTCCATTGCCCTACAAAGAAATGGGACACAGGAAAGGCCAAATCTGCACAAAAAGAAATGACAAACCTAAAAGTAAGTTTATTTGGGAGAGAATCTGAGTAAAATGTTAAGTGTTGGAATATGAAACTTCATTTTGAGAGTGACAACACTATGGAAACTGAACACTGTAAAAAGTATGAATTTTGCTTTTAAATTGCCTTCTATTGTCTCAGCTTATAAACACTTAGAATCTACAGCTTGGCAACATAATTCAGTTTTATCTAATATGGTTTTCCCATCATCTGTCTCCAAATAAATATCTCAAATAATGTGTAAGCAGTTTTACCTAGAATAAAAGTCTGTAACATTAGAGTAAAAGTCTGTAATAGTCTTACACCATGAAAGTGGCATTTAGTAAATGCAACCAGAAAACAAAATGCGATTCAGTAAGAATTAATATCCTAAACTGATGCACAATGAAAACACATTTTCCATCAAACCTGTTTAAGGCAGCCTGTTTTCTCCAGCACACCAAGGCAGCAGAGGTGGCTGGGATCCTCTGGGGAAAGAGCCCACAAAGCCTTTACAGATTTCTTGCCTATCCATACTCTAGCATAAGGAATTAAAAATATTGATGTATTTTTGTGTTCCCTGATTTTTTAAAAATTCTTATACAGATGGTCAGATGCCTTCAAAATTTGCAGCTTCTGCTTCCCTGACTTCCACCTTCTCCCCTGCCCAGGCAGAAGACAGAGGATGGCCTCTGAAGCAGGTCAGACCTGAGAAAGGGCTGGGAGGGATTTCAACTTAGTGAAATACAACAGACTCTATAATCGGTGCTTGGCCAGCGGGAATTCCCAGCGTTCAGTCAGGGAGTTCTAGTTCCTTGCTCTATCTCAGCTATGTAAAAAACCCCTTTGGGGATCTACTTTGCATTTAGTGTCAAAAACTAGAGTTTTGTTTTAGGACTGAGACCAGAACCTTCAGCTGTTCATAAAGCTAAGTAAAAACTCAAAAATCAAGATTATCATATCCTTGTGGGGTTGCTGTTAAGATCCAGGCTTTGAAGCAAATAACAGGCAGACTTTCAGAAATTCCTGGTTTGGGTTTAGGGCTCTCTTTAATCCCCACAGTTTATAACCTGTCTTACAGATTAAACTAGATGCATGTCAAGAACAAAAACAAACAAAAATTATAGCTCTCACACCATTCTATTTCTTTCCTCACTATATATGGATAAAAAGGCTCCGTGTCATGAATATTACATAAGAGGCAATACATTTCAATAAAGCAAATGGATACATTTTTGAAGATCAGGTATAAGATTGGCCATATTTCACTTAAATCTTCAAAGAAGCAAAGAAATTATTCTTAACAAGCTAGTAATAAGCCTGACATGTGAAGAAAAAGCGCTGAATCCTTTTAATGAAATATGTTGAAAATTTCATATAAGACATCAATTAATTCCTTGCTTTCTAAACATAAAAAAGATTATAACTCAAAGCTGAAAGTGATTTTAAGCAGTACCTTTACTGAATTCTTGCCTCTTTCCCCATAAAAAGCAATGTGTGCTTTTTTCCAACCAAAAGGAAGAACCAATCATATTTCCAAAAAGTACTTACTGGAAAAAACAAGTTGGTGGGAAATGGGTTTTTCAGAAATACTATTACAGGGTCAGGTTCTGAGTCTAGGATCTGGCTGTCAACAAGCCCAATTCTTCCTCATCAGCACTTTGGATTTCTATGGGCAGAGTATAAATATCTTATCAAAATCCAGACCAAAACAAAGAGGTAAGAGAATTAAGAAAAATGTATTTGAACCTCACACATACAGAACATTTTTAAATTGATGTTAAACTAATCTTCTGGAGAATCTGATAGCTAATTCTAGAAAATAGAGTAGTATAAGGTGACCCACAGAACTAAAGCATTTGATAATTTCATTCCTCTTCAAGAAAGCATATAAACACGTGTTTAATCACAGATCACCTTACTGCTTTCATCTGGACGTGATCATTAACCATAAACACTGCTTCAATGCCTCACCGGGATGCGATTGCTCACACTCCCGGAGTGAATTTACGCTTGTGTGTTGTGGTGGCCTGTTGGCAGGCCGGGCTGTGCGTGTCCCCAGCACTCAGGAGCAGTTCTGCCCTGCAGCAGAGCTGCACGGCGCCTTAGCGAGTCCTGGGGTGGCTCCTGTCAGAGCGGCCCTGCGCCAGGTGCTCCCGTGACACTTGGCCAAAACTCTTGGAAAAAAAGCACTGAACTGAGCAGCCACTGAACTGAGCCAGTTCCAAGAAACTTTCTAGCACTGAAACGAATTCTTTTTTCAGTAAGACCACTTACAAAAGTTACTGCCAAGTAACTTGTTAGGTGCTAAGATTATAGTCTAGCTATTAGCAAGCCTAAATCAGCGGTGGTGAAAGCTGCAGAACCACGCTTTTGGCATATACAAAGACTGTTCTGGAAAATATTGAGCTTATTTCTGCACAGAGCCTCAAGCTATGGTACTGGAGACGCATTCTGTGTGTCAACTCTCCCTCTCTTAACATACCATATTTATGGCCCTCATGACTGCAGTGTCTAACTGCCTTCCTAGAAATTGGAAGATAAAAGTAAACTAGACAGAGCTCACAGCAGCAAGCTGAAATCCATTTCCAGGGAATTAAATTCAGTTCAGAACATGTATCAAATATCAAGCCCTTCTCCTTGGAATAAAAACTGTGCTACAAAAGGCCCAAACAAATTCCTTCCAAATCGCCCACAATTTCATACATAGTCATGTCAAATTGTTTAATCCAGTCAAAAGCTGGTAGCCAGCACCGAGACAGACAAACAAGCATATGAGCACTTTAAGAAAATAGGATCTGTGAAACTAATAGAGATCAACACTGTAACCCAGCTGTTTGGTTTGTAGCCACTCGCGGAGCAGTGCATTTAGCATATAAGCCACTTGTCACAGCTGTTCTTGCATTAACTGAACCATTCCTCCTAACTGGATTGCTGCACTGGATTGACATGCTGCACTGTCTGTCAGGACGGGGTTTTTTTCACATCTGGGCAAGAAAACAGCCTTTGATAAATGCTACCACTTGTTATGAAAACGAGCATCACTCGTCCCAAGGAACAGTAACTCTGGACAATGTCCATCACTTGGAAAAGACTTCCACCTACTGCCTGCCATTCTCCTGTGGCAGTTCCTGAAAAATCCTCTACCCGCCTCATAGTATTTCTGCAATTAAAGCACCTGTCATTTTACAGTCTCGAAGCACAAACCAAGAATTTTGAGTATGCACCTTAAAAAATAATGCATCTCAAGTAGCTGTTTTACATACACTAAACTGAAAATATTTTTAGCATCTACATTGACATGACTGGTTTTGTTCCTGTAGGTAATATCATTCCCAAAATCAATTCTCTTTTTACAGAGCAAACTAACTTGAAAAGGGATATTCAGGTTAAAACAAGTGTTGCAATCCAGAATTAGATTTGTCATTTGGCTGTTTCTCAGCATTTAAGAAATATAAAAAAACAAATTGCCAGTTTTTGTCTGCACAATTCTTTAGTCAGCTGAATTCCAGCCTGACTTACAGACAAAAATCTCAGGCATCTGCATGGTTACACATTTATGTTTTTCCAGATAAACCCTGTGATACAATAAAGTATTTTGGTAACACTAAAATCAGTAAGAGATATTAGTTAAATATTTTTAGATTCTTTGGCCCATGATGTGTAAGGATGCGAACGCTCAGTGAAAATCACAGGGGATAATACAAACCAATAAAGCAGAGGGGGAACAAATCAAAACACAGACCTCCTCCCACCCCCAGATTCTGAGGCAGTGATACAATAACATTTGAAGTTCTAAAGCTGAGGAAAAGATTTCATCTCTACCCTGGGCAGTATATTGTCTATAGTGAAACTTGTTTTAAAAATAACCGAATAGGTTCACACATGTCACAAGATTACATTTTCTTACTCTACATTTCCAGCAGTTGCTCTGGTGCCCCAGCCCCTTTGGCACTTCCAGCAGGGAGACTGAACAATGGACAACCACACGCAGAACCCGCAGCATCTTTTTGAATCTTTCACATCTCAGGCTTTTAAGGAACATTAGCATGATGATGAGGGAAAACCTGAATTGCCCTTAGCTTTATGGTATTTAGCACAGCAGTTGTTTGTAAATAGGATCTCAGGAGAGAGCAAGATGTGTTAGGGTCTAAAAATAAAGGAAGGATTTAATTGAGGAAAGAGGGAAAATTATCTCTTTGAATGGTTGTAGGTCACAAAAAGGAGGGAGCACAATTTAAATGCAGAGGCAGACTCCTGCCAGGGGGGTAACTGCTACCAAAAGAAGTATTTTGAGTGGCGAACAATACAGAATAATAATGAGGTTGATTCTGTCAGAAACACTCAAAAATTTTATGTTGTTAAAAAGAAATTAAAAGCATCCATGACCCTAACTATTTCTTTCAAATTAGTCTGTGAGAGGACAACTGTGGCACTGCTTCCCAACAGCACTTTCCAAGATAGGCAAAAAGTGCACTATCCAGAATTCCTTCTCCCAATTTTTTTTGTAGGAATAATTCTTGCTTCATAGACATGTGCAGATGCCTTAACCTCCCTAAAATCCTAAAATTACTTTATCTTGAAATAGTGTGATTATTTGCAATAAATGTACATATTTCAACACCTTAGTAAAGAAATTAATAATTTTTCTGAAACAATCTGAAATGGTCCAGATCTACTGACAAGGAGGTGAATTACTGATTGTAAATTTTAAGGTCTAGAATGAATCTAATATAATTTGTCATTCCCAAATGTGTTAAACCAGGAACAGAAGATATGTTTTTTTCCTCTGAGTTCATGAAACAAAAATATTTGTTAACGTTTGGGACAAAAATAAGAAGAGTAGATAGATTCACTGGCAGAAAATAACAGCTCTGTGACTCCAGGCTCACTTGGAAGATTTTAAAGCTTTAAATTGAAGCACAGATTGATCATCATGAAAATTGAACACAGTTTACTTTGACTAGCATCACAGCTCCTATAAAATACTTTTACTGATTTCTATTTTTCTAAATAAATTTACTGTATTTGCTGGCATACAAACAGCCAATATTTCATTTGAAAATATACAGGTTTCTCCAAATCTGTCCAAACTTATTTCTAAAAGCTACTAAAAATCTAGGAAAGAGATTGTAAAGGCAGGCCTGTAAGACTAGAAATCCAGAAAAGAGCCCAGCTCTATTTACTCCCCTCTTGTAAGTGGAAAAGTGAGTCCTGGTTGTCCCTGTCAAAAGTTGGACTCGATGATCTTGGAGGATTTTTCCAACCTTAACAATTCTATGATTCTGGGATAAGCATTAATTCAGTTCTGAGTCAGCTGTTAGGTGGCAAAAGGAATCTATAGTGTTGTTTTGAACTTCCATCCCAGATAAAAAGAATAAAGATGAAAAACTAGCTGTGTTTCACATGTTTTTAAGAAGTGAATGATTCAGGAGAATAAAAAAATAATTTTAATAAAAAGCTGCAACTGAACAGCAAGAAAAAAAGACTTTGATGGGGGTAGGGAACTAACTGGAAACTACCAGGAGTTTGGACAGAGGGAAGGGAAACACCCAACACAAAACCAAGCCTTTTGATAAAGGGTGCATGTTGGAAAAAGGCAAGACTCATGCTTTTTTTCATTAACATCTATGCCTCACCTTTCCAGAGCAGCACACCCCCATCCCCAGGAGCACTCTCCCCAGTGCACGGTGCTGGCTGATCTCTGCTGTATTCCAGCCTGAGGCTTAGCAGGCTGATGGCTTCATGTCATCTCCTGCATTTTTTAACAAAGCACACAGATCCTTACGGAATACTGATAGCACTTGCTGCACACATCTGTTTCCACGAGACAGAGAAGCCATCTATTCGTCAGTCGCATCGCATCTGCCTCGTACCACCGTTCACAATATTGCTATTTCCAAATGCTTTGCTCGTGTTTTCTTCTTCCTGCTGTTTAAAACTGCAAGTGATGAGAGAGCACTTCCACATTTCAGACATCTCTTCAAACACAACGGGACAACAAAGCGTGTGTCTCTTCATGATGACAATCCCAAATGGACTGCAGCTCCAGATTCAGGTAAGATGCTTTTGTAGTACATCTACATAATAACTCTATCACCACGATCCTTTGCTTCAGCTGCTACAGTCAAACAAAAAAACTCTTTTTGGCATGTAAGATAAAAGCCTTGCTCCAGTCTTTTGGCCTTTCTTATCAAGTAATCCAGAAAGATAGGACATGAAGTATTCATCAGAATTATTCAAGTCTGGCTGACTTTGATTTTGATGAGCAGTGAAATTCAAACTTTTAGACAGAATGTATTATGTTCTTTTCGTTTAACTCCAATTTTTAATTCTGTTTACTTGATAAATAGGGCCATTTGGAGGCTCACTGCAGGCTCCGTTATATGTTTTTATTCATTCCTCAGTGATACCTCAAACCACTAAATGCTGAGGGAGAAGGTGGGAGGGAAGGGAAGGGAAGGGAAGGGAAGGGGAGGGAAGGGAAGGGAAGGGAAGGGAAGGGAAGGGAAGGG